>CM076577.1:349070900-349247174 GCA_034641835.2 Pinus albicaulis
TCATTAGGGTGTTGTTTTGAAGATCGTTTCTGATGGCAACTTTTCCGGAGTTCGCCAACCAAGGAATCCCCTCCGAAGGGAATCCTGGTCCTTTTCCTCCTTTTGGAAATGTTGGTGCTCCTTATATGGCAACGTTGTCCCTTCCTGGGTTAACTGTTGGGTTTCCTATTTGGTTGTTCTCAACCTCTGTGGTCCCGAATGTCTTGGCTACTGTTCAACCATCTCCTCCGCCTGAAAAACACCATGTTGATTCCAAGGTGGACCTCTCCCCTTCTTCTCTTGTTTCTGCGTCCTCCTCTTCTACTTCACTTGGTGAAAGTCTGGATTCGAGTAACCAGGTGGCTAAGAAGAAGAAGAAGAAGACAAAGAAGAATAAGTCCGATAAGAAAGAGGCTAAGGCTGTAGCTACTGCTTCCAAAACATATCCTCTTGATAAACCTTTCAACCCTCAGCGGAAAGTCAAATTCCCTTGCATGTTGTGCACAGGAGACCATCTTCTTCGAGACTGCCCTGGCATTCCCAAGGTGCGCGAAGTATGGTCCAAGAGTAGTCCGCCATTGCCTATGGCTTCCAGGAGTCAGGTTGGGGACACATCTTCAGCTGGCGCTGGTAAGGCTCCTAAGAAGCAGGGTAAGATCACCAATCCCTGTAAGTTGTGTGAAGGGCACCATGCCATTCACCTTTGTCCATATATGGATGAAGCCAAGCGAGTCTTGGAAAACCCGATTGTTTCTACACCATGCCTTCCGGCTGGTTATAAACAGCTTTCTTTGACACCTCCACCAGCTGATCCTATGATTGTTCAAGAATCTTCCTTGGTCGATCTCGCTCCCTCGGAAATTCAAATTCAGGAATCCATTCCCGACCAACCATTGGTCGTGGGATTGGTTGAACTGGCCTCGTCTGCAGTGCACCAGGTCTTTTCCGTTGAGAGTGGACCTCAAATCCCTCAGGTTCTTCTTGTTTCTTCAGATTCCTCGGACTTGGGGAAAGATTCTCCCATCCTTGTATCTCAAGAAGTTGCTCCTCCACCTCCCGTGATGGAGGTCCCGAAGGATACTCCTCCCGCCTTTGAGATGGAGGTCGTAGAGCATGCTTTTTCCTCTTCCGTAACACCAGGGGAAGACCATCTCAGTTCGATGGTAGCCCCTCCAAGTAGTTTGGTCGCTTCCTTTGATTGGAGTTGATTTGCAGGATACCGCCTTTCGTCTTATGTGCCTTTCGAGATCACAGTACAGGATTTTGGTCTCGTCGTACCCAACACCATTATAGATGAAGGCGCGTCTATTAGTGTTCTATCCTCAAATACTTGGAAAGCTTTCGGTTCACCGCCGCTTGCGCCTGTTACATAGAATCTGTTGACGTTCAACAAAAGAACTAATCAACCATTAGGGATCCTTCCAAGGTTACCTGTTACTTTGGGAGGTAAAACCGTCCATATGGACGTGATGGTTGTTCCAGGCCCCTTGGATTTCAATCTGCTTTTTGGGCGTGATTACACCTATGCCATGGGAGCGCTTGTCTCCTCCCTCTTTCGTGTGGTATGTTTTCCACATGAAGGACGGATTGTGACCATTGATCAGCTTTCATTATTTGGTCCTAATGTGGCAACTAGCCCGCCATCATCCCTTCCTGGTTTTTATCCACCCGTTGTATCTGCCCCACCGCAGGTCAACTATGTGGCTACCTACCTCATGCCTGTACCTAGTGATAGTGCCATTGTGCATCAGGTGTTGGGGGCATTGGGTCCTAACTTCTAGGATGTTTTCCTTCCATCGGGAGTGGAACTCTTGGAAGCGATGAATTCTTGTTCATTATGATGAGGTCGTCGGAGCAAAGTTCGTTTCCTTGTGCCAAGCTCCTTAAAAAATGAAACAAGGTTGGGGAGCATAGTTTTTTTTCTTGTGTCAAGCTCCTTAAACCATGAAACAAGGTGTCCCGAGGATAGCTCTTTTAATGTGTCAACCTTGTTAAAACAATGAAACACTTTCTTGTTCAATTCGAGTCTTTGATAAGATCTCGTAAAATCCCAGTCAAGTCTTTCTCTTTATCTCGTAACTTGAACCTTCACTCCATCTGCCTTTCAGATGGACTGAAGCTTGGGGGGCATGTACCTCGAATTGAGTCACCATGCTAGGGGCATGCTTAATTTTTCAAGCATAGTTTATTTCCATTTCAAGCTTGTGTAAAAATGAAACCAGTTTCAAGCATAATTTATCTTTGTTTCAAGCTTGTGTAAAAATGAAACCAACTTCAAGCAGAGTTTCTTGATTTCAAGCTTGTGTAAAAATGAAACCATTCCCATTTTACCTCTTGTGATTGCCATTTTTATCAGCCTGTTTTTTCCAGATGAGCCTTGGTTTTCTCATTCCATCGTCACTATCTGCTTGGCCGATCATATGCCTTCAATTGGTTGTTTTACCCATTCCTGAGGAACTGCTGCAATGAGTGGTATTGTTAGCCAACCTCTTAACCTTTACTTGTTCTGAGAAGTTCCACCATTACTGGAACCAGTTGCTACCCTTTATACCACTCGTTCCTCCAGGAGGAGTCAACTTTCAGCTCTTTTCTGACTCTCTAAACATGAAAAGATTGCCGAGTCACTTGTCGTTTTGATCTTGTTAAATTGGTTGCGAAACGACATCTACCTAGTATACGTTTACCCCTTTTTCGGGCTGGGATAGATTATTTACGAAAAAAGAATACCCTAGCCTATCGCGACTAGGAGGCTTTCTCAGACATAGTTTTCTACCTTTTCGGATTTGAGGAACTATTTACGAAAAGGGACTGTTGGAGTTTACTTTTCCGCTGTCTTTTCAAACTCTCTAAACATGAAAATACGCCGAGTTCTTCCTTTGTCAGACTCGTTAAACTCTGATGACATTGGATTCAGTCGTGATGACGTTATTTGAGTTTCTCCTTCCTAGGGCTCGTTAAACGTAATAGTATGGATTCGTCCGAAGGACAGACTTATATGACAAGCATATGCTATCCTCTTCAAGCTTGTGTAAAAATAAAGAGGTACTCGCCATAAATGGTGGGGAAAAATGGAACCAACATCGTTGTCGTGTTGGAAGTATGTCACTCTTGAACATGGAACTTGTCTACATTTGTGTTGGGTTGGGGACATCTCACCTCATTATCTGATTGCCTCCGTGGGTTTGGGTAATCCCTTTTGACTTGTCATCTACTCTTTGCCTCGTCATCATGACCCCTGATCTGTTGATGTCAAATACTGCCAAATACACTGTCGTGCCGCCGATATGTTCAAGAGAAGTTGACCTCTACAAAAGTCCCAACCTTCCTCTGATTCTCATCTGATCCTGATTCACAAAGACATTATGTTCCTCTGTCTCGCGTCGATGATGTGGGAAACACTATGGCCCACCTTCGATCAAGGTCACTTCCTGTCGACTTCAGCTCATTATCCAGGAAGCTTATCTAGAGACTCCCTTCTGGTACCTTGGAGCTTGCATGCCTTAATGGCAGGTTCTTTGCGTTCGACGTGAGGTTTTCATCATTGGCCTCCGATCGAGTGATTCTATGGGTGTTCAACGCCAGCTCACTGATTCACATGCCGTAGATTGTACCTATAGTACCTTCAGGGCCATTATCATTATTGGTGGTACCTCTCGCGTCTGTTAACAACTTTCATCATTGGCTGGTAATCAGGCGATGTTCTTGCATGTTCGAATTCAACTCACTTATTCGCATGCTTGAACTTGTAGTTTGTTCGGGTCAAGATGGAGCGCAAGACCCTGGGTTTTGTCTGTTGGAATCCAGGCTGGGATTTTTTGGATTATTATGATTGGTTACATGACTCATTGATTGGATGGATGCATCCTCACTGGATGGCTGCGTCCATGCCTTGGATCTTGATGATTTTATACTCTTTTATGGATGGCTGTGCCCATACCACATATATCATGTATTTGAGATATCAGTTGTATTTCTCTACGCAAGTTTTTCGACGGCAGTGTTTTCAGTCAGACACATTCTCGTAAAGCATTTCACCCCTCTCTCTCTCTCGGGCCTCATGCTTTAGGGGGCATCTCTTACACAGTAATTTGTCACCGTCCCTGCAATCCCCATCTCGCCCATTGGAGGGTCATTTCTGTGACGAATAAGTAGTGTCATTCCTTGCAAATACCATCATTGCATCCCTTTCCATGAGGACAAAATTTCTTTTTTTGATCATTTCTTGAGCAGACCCCTAAAAACACTTGTTTTTGCCTTAGCGCTGGTAGCCCGTTATGTCCTCGCGCCAATGAGGAAAATTAACATTGAGCTCGCACCAATTAGCGCTCTATCCCAGTTGAGCACCCGCGCCAATCTGCTTATGGAAAGTTTAAAAAAAAGAGAGGTGAAGTTTCGATTACAACAACTTCGTGGATGAGTCATGAGGAGTGGTTTCGACTGAATAACCACGGTCTTCCTCCTTTGGCTTCTTGTTTCCACCTTATGGGGAACCTCCCAAGGGATAAGGCTTCCCTTCCACTATTGTAGGGATCCCAACCTCCTCCTCTCCTCTATAAATATAGCCTTCATCCATTGATGAAGGGGCTGAATAGCTGAATGGCTGAAGGGCTGAATGGTTTAGTCTCCAAGAGCCTTCAAGGATCTCGAAGAAGGGAAGAGAAAGGCAAAGGCTCAGGTATCATATGAGAGAAGGAAGCGATTGGAAAAATCGAGTTCAAAAGCAGTGGAGTTAGCCGCCTGAACGTGCACAAGGCAACCGGGCAGTCACAACTTAGCAAAACTGATACGGGCGCCCTCGAACGAAACGAACCGACCCGAACGCGCCCGGTCGAGCGACCTCACATGGCGCGACACGACGCGCCCGACCGAATGATGCCACAAGGGAGTAAACGGCAAACGGGCCGCCCGAATGTGCACATGGCACCCCGGCGGTCACAACTTAGCAAAATTGATATGGGCGCCCTCGAACGAAACGACCCGACCCGAACGCGCCCGGTTGGGCGACCTCGCACGACGCGCCTGACCGAACGATGCCACAAGGGAGAAAACAAGAAATGGGCCACCCGAACGTGCACAAGGAACCCTGGCGGTCACAACCTAGCAAAACTGATACGGGCACCCTCGAACGAAACGACACGAACTGAACGCGCCCGGTTGGGCAACCTCACACGGCACGACACCGCGTGCCCGACCGAACAATGCCACAAGGGAGAAAACGGAAAACGGGCCGCCCGAACATGCACAAGGCACTCGGGCAGTCACAACTTAGCAAAACTGATACGGGCGCCCTCGAACGAAACGGCCCGACCCGAACATGCCCGGTCGGGCGACCTCACATGGTGTGATACGACGCGCCCGACTGAACGAATATGCCACAAGGGAGTAAACAGAAAACCATTGCTCGAATGTGCACAAGGAACTCAGGCGGTCAGAACTTAGCAAAACTGATAAGGGCGCCCTCGAACCAAACGGCCTGAACCGAATGCGCCTAGTCGGGCGACCTCGCACGGCGCGACACGACGCGCCCAACCGAACGATGCCACAAGGGAGAAAATGGAAAATGGGCCGCTCGAACGTGCAGAAGGCACCCGGGCGGTCACAACTTAGCAAAACTGATATGAGCGCCCTCGAACGAAACGACTCGACCCGAACACGCCCGATCGGGCAACCCCACATGGTGCGACATGACGTGCCCGACCGAACGATTCCACAAGGGAGAAAATGGAAAATGGGCCACCTGAACGTGCACACGGCACCCGGGTGGTCACAACTTAGCAAAACTGATACGGGCGCCCTCGAACGAAACGAACCGACCCGAATGCGCCCGGTTGGGCGACCTCGCACGGTGTGACACGACGCGCCCGACCGAACGATGCCACAAGGGAGAAAACAGAAAATGGGCCGCCCAAATGTGCACAAGGCATCCTGGCGGTCACAACCTAGCAAAACTGATACGGGCACCCTCGAACGAAATGGCCCGAACTGAACGCGCCCGGTCGGGCGACCTCACACGGCGCGACAACGCGCGCCTGACCAAACGATGCCACAAGGGAGAAAACAAAAAACGGGCCACCCGAACATGCACAAGGCACCTGAGCAGTGACAACTTAGCAAAACTGATACGAGCGGCCTCGAACGAAACGACCCAACTCGAACGTACCCAGTTGGGTGACCTCACACGGCGCGACACGACGCGCCTAACCGAACGAATATTCCACAAGGGAGAAAACATCATATGGGTCGCTGGAACATGCACAAGGCACCTGGGCAGTCACAACTTAGAAAAATTGATACGTGCGCCCTCGAACGAAACGACCCGAACCGAACGCGCTTAGTCGGGCGACCTCGCACGACGTGACACAACATGCCCGATCGAACGATGCCACAAGGGAGCAAACGGAAAATGGGCCGCCCGAATGTGTTCAAGGCACCTGGGAAGTCACAACTTAGCAAAACTGATATGGGCGCCCTTGAAAGAAACAACCCGACCCCGAACGCGCCCGGTCGGGCGACCTCACATGGCGCGACACAGTGCGCCCGACCGAACGATGCCACAAGGGTCGAGTAAACGGAAAACGGGCCGCCTGAACGTGCACACGGCACTCGAGTGGTCACAACTTAGCAAAACTGATATGGGCACCCTCGAACAAAATGGCCCGAACCGAATGCGCTCGGTCGGGCGACGTCACACGGCGCGACACGACGCGCCTGACCGAACGATGCCATAAGGGAGAAAATGGAAAACGGACCGCCCGAATGTGCAGACACATTGTTCCTAAACATTGTTCACATGACCCGATCACACGACCCGAAACATTGTTCCTAAACCATAAAACTGAACACATGACCCGTCACATTGTTCCTAAATCCTAAAATATAACTCCCAATCCCTAAACCCTAAGATTGTTCCTAAACACTAACAACACTTGCCTCCTAAACGTCGCAATTGCAACACTTTTCCCCAACCGTCGCAATAGTGACACTTTCCTCCAAACGTCGCAATAGCGACACTTTGTCTCTATAACGTCGCAATAGCGACACTTTGTCTCTATAACGTCGCAATAGCGACACTTTGCCCCGAATCGTCGCAATAGCGACACTTTCCTCCAAACGTCGCAATAGCGACACTTTGTCTAAGTGTCACAATACCGACATATTTTTGCAATCCGTCACAATTACAATGCTTTTCTACAAACGTTGGAAGACCAACACTTACCTATAAGTGTGGTAATACCGACGCTTGTCTCCAAACGTCGGTATAGCGACAATTTTGGGCGGGATTTGAAAAATTGATAAAATTTGGTCAAAAGTGTCAGAATTTCCGCCAAATGTACTAGTAGCATTTATATAAATTGTGATCCTCATACCCTCCTCATGCAAGGGATTTCGCCATCTGAAACAGGTCATCATGGAATTTTCGCTCTAAATTTTTTTCTACAAAGGTTTAGAAGCTGAAATTTGTATGAGGTGAAGCCAAAATCCTAAGGAAGCGTCTGTGAAAATTTCAGATCAAGGTGCACAATATTTTTGGAGATATGATCTGTGAAAGTTAGTGTTTTTGCAGGCTCCTAAAATTCATCTCAAAGAAGTGACCTTGGGAAAATCGTCACAAATCTCTCTCTGAGTATCAGATTAGAATTGCGTAAAAAGTGGCAGATAGTGCACAGAATGTAGTTTTTTCTCTATCAATTTCAAAGCCGAATGAAGATACAATGACAGGTGGCACGCCGTACAAGTTCGCTATGCTGAAACAATCCATAATTAGGTTATTTTGAGATATTGGGTATAACTCTCTCTTGAAGAATTGAAATTGGGTCAGACCCATGGCATTGGAAAGACAACTCAAAGGAATACTACAGGACCAAAAATTAGATATTGGGGATCTGAAATAACATAGATACACTAGATTCAATATCGAGCTCCTAGAAGGCAAGAAAAAGCTAGATCATGTGTTGTCAAGGGCTGCAAAGGACCAGAATTTATAGGGCAGCAAAGCAAAGAAAGGTGCAGTAGAGGGTAGCATGACAAGAGAAGCAACCAAGATTCATAACAGCAGAAAGAATTTCATCACATGAAGTCTTCAAGTGGGCAGCACTACATACAATCATTGTACTAAGTCATTGTAAATACATTATTGTAAAAATTGTACTAGTGTCTATCTGCCAAGATTTGAAGAGGCAGTGTTGGGAGGTCTAGGATCATCATTAAGTGGTTGGGTCAAAGTTGGGGTTATGGTCTAGTGTATCTTCTTCTTCTACATCATTCTATATCATTGTAAAGTGGACCATTTTCCCTAGTACGAGAGTCCATTATTCTTTTATTCTTCTACAGGGTGGTAGGGTGGTGCTAGGGTGAGTTGTAGCTCATTGGGTGTTGGGGCATCCGTTCAGTTGAATACTGAAGAATATAGGGCGTTGGAGCATCCATCCAATGGGAGCTGGAGAAGAATGCTTTTCTAGATTCTAGGAAGTTGTAGCTTTATTTTCAATTGGAGTTGAATACTAAAGAATTATTAGAAAAACATTAGGTGGTTTTTGTCCCAGAGTGGGTTTCCACCTTAAAAATTGTGTGCATTTGTGTTCCTTTTGTTTACTACTATCATTGTACAAGAACTAATAATAATTGAAGATTAACTAATGCTCTAATTGAAAGGAATACTGATTCACCCCCCCCCCCCTTAGTATTTCCAACAATCAGTATCAGAGCTTGGTTCCTTCAATAGAAGTTTAACAGCTAGAAGGAGGTCATGGAGCATACCAAGAATGTACCTTTGTTCAATGAAAATAATTATGCACTCTAGAAAGGAGTGGGTTTACACCTTAAAAACTGTGTGCATTTGTGTTCCTTTTGTTTGTTGTTATCATTATGAAAACACTGATAATAATTGAAGATTAACTAATGCTCTAATTGAAAGGAATACTGATTCACCCCCCCCCCCCCTCTCAGTATTTCCAATATTGTTAACCCGGTCACATGGGCACCTGAGGAAAACCCTGTCAAGACCAAAATTGAGCTCCCTAGAATGAACATACCTAGAAGGAAAGGGACCCGTGCCTCAAGTTCATAACCAAGCAAGCAAAGGTGGTCCAAAAGACTGCATTTACAACAAGAAACCTCAGAATTCCTAGAGGAGACAGAGCCATCTCGCTCACTACCCTCAAGCCCTCAAAATATACCCTTACAATATTATGAGGAAGAGATTGCTCGAGTCCTAGAGCAAATGAGACCATCCCATGAAACTAGAAGCCTATGTGAGCAAGATGAAGAACAAGAAGAACCCTTAGACCAATCTGCCACTGCCAGCAGCTCCGGCCACACCGAGATATTACCCCATCAAGAGGAATCACGGGCTTTTAGGGCCTTGTCTCCTCTTGAGAGTGATGGAGAAAATAAGGAGGAGCATGCAAAAGAGGTAGACGAATCCGAAAATCAGTCAGGAGACACCATCCCCTTGGAAAAAAATGCAAGCATGGAAACAGTTCCTCTGACACCTAAGGGGAATATTGTCTCACCCAGCCAAGACCCTCATGCAGAAGTACAGGTAGAAAACACCATCACAGACAATCCTGAAATTGACACCACCATCCCTGAAAAAAAAATTGCTGCTCCTCCATCTCTTGCTGAAACCAGGCCAGAAGAAAATTTAGCTGAAAAGAAGTTCAAGAAATTAAGCAGAACCTACAAAAGGTTAAGTAAAATGGTAAAACATTTGAGGAAGTAGTTGAAAGAGGTAAACAAGGCCCGGAAGCCTAAGAAAGCATTGACCACCACAGAAACCAAAACATAATTGGTCACCAACTTGTTAGACATTGCTGAGGCTGAGATGCAGACTGAATTAGTAGATACCAATAAGGTTGAGATGAAAACTAACTTAGCAGATACTGCTAAGGCTGAGATACAGACTGACTTGGCAAGCATCATTGAGATTGAGGTACAAAGAGACCTGGCGGACACTACCGAATCCTGTGTTCAAACTAGGTAGGAATTCACCAAAGAAAAAGAAACCCAAATGGAGGAAACCCCTGCCTATGCTCCTCTGGTTGAAAGATCTGTCAATAAAAAATGGTATAATGAATTAATTCGAACACAGCATGAGTTGGCACAGTGCAAAAAGGAAGTAGTGCCCACACAAGAGTATCAGGCACTGTTAAAGAAATTCACGAACCTTTCTACAACAGAATATTAAACATTTTCTCATCTCAGAGAGGAGCAGGCAAAGGTAAAAAGGGCACAAGACTAGGTGGAACAATCCAAGAAACAAATCACCATGATTTTTTCTCTGTATTCTGATGCACTAACATGCAGGGCACCAACCACCAACTATGCCCTATTCCTAGTAGAACGATATTTACTGCTGAAGATCAAGGTCGTCAGGGCAGGGAAGCCCACAACTTTCAAAACTATAGAGTAATTTTTCCATTTCTATAATGATCAAGATGAACAGGTCCAACGCCTTTTATGTGAACTTTACATGCACAACTTCTTTCTAGAGGAGGACAGGGACAACAATCCTAGTCCCTTTATAGGAGATATTCAATTCCAGGCCTTCCTCTCTTTAGCTAAGAACTAGATTAGGTGGGCCAAAGCCTATAACATTTTCTAGAAGAGAGAACACGACCTAGACCTATGGGTTAGAGAGGAGCCTACTAAACCCCTGCAGTTTTTCATCCAACACAAGAATTTCATGCAGAGAAAGGGGGTAAGGACTAAGTTGGGACCCATCCATAGAGACATTATACAACATGGGCAGGAGTAGTTCGAAGACATTCAAGAAGGAGCCCTAGCAACAACCAAACAAAGGTGGATGGCCTCCACGAACAATGTGAAAAATAGGGAGCCATTTGGCTACAAAAACTTCAAATCAGATGCCTCCAGATTCCTTTTATATAGCAATCTAGTCTTCAACATGGGTCCTACATGGATATGGTGCAGGTATAGATGCCCTCTCATCTGGTACCCCCATGAGGGTTATGATCATGACTATGAACTGCCAGAAGGGCACACAAACACTGCCTTTGCAAGAATTAGATAGAAACAGGGTTTCAAAGAATACAAGGAAGAAGTCTACCGTGCCTATTCTCTAACCCAGTTACACCTCAATCATTTGTTTGCATGAGGACCTGCAAATAGGTAAGCGGGGGAGTATGTTGGGCCGGAATTAAGGTACGTTTTCACCCTACCTTTACTTCGAATTATCACACTATTAGGAATTTTTCCTCATCTTAAAAGTAAAGGAAAGGAGGATTAATGCAAATTCAGGAAAAATGGACTAACGGTAAAAATCATGTTTAAACAACAAGGATTTGACTTATTTCATCTTTATTCACAGGAAAAAAAGGTAGATGAATCGATGATTACCAAAAGACAGCTGACAAATAGAAAACACGAAATAAAAATGACCCCAGGGACCAGCAGAAGGCGGAAAGAAAAATCCACGTCAGAAGAACTCAAATGACGGCCACGAGCAGTGGGCTGTCATTTGGAAAATACCATTCCATTGAGTGAAATCGTGTTTAAAAAGGCCAAATATGGACGAGAAAAGGGGAGCTGAATATAAATTCTCTTCTGTAATAGACGTATCAAGATAGAAATATCCAGTTGTATTCATTTCTGAACATTTTGTTTAATAAAGAATTTTGGTATTTTGAATAGTCATTCCCTGAGTTTTCCGTCGCGTTTGACTTATGGTGGTTTGGGCCCAACCTTGGGAGTTTCTACGCTCACCTCTGTGTTGTACGTTAATTACAAAATTTATGTTCAGTTATCTGATGCATTCTGTGAGATATCTTTCCACTTGTTAACTTCTACCCCTATGATGCTGCAGTTTCATATGCCACTAAGACAATTTATCGCTTATGTTTTCTAGTTTTCAGTAATTGTTTTATAACTACTAGACATTTTCATCATTTTCTCAATTCCTTTATATCTGTTTATGAGCTTTAGCACGATTTCTGTTCAATGCTTTATATCGCTAAGACTTAGATCTTTCCATCAATACTATAGGACTTCTTGTTGTGCTTAATGCAAAATAATGTTAGCTAGTTAGTTTGCAAGAGAATTCCATTGCAAAATTAAATAAGCAATTGTTGTTCAATTCGTTGAATTTTCTGTTCCATTCAGTAGGACTGTTGTTCAATTCATCAAGTGTGCTGTTCAATCATAGGTTATTCTAGCTAAGCTTATTTAGACAGAATAGTTAACGGCATTTTACAATTCCATTTCTTTTTTAGTTGATTGAACTTCGAGAATTAGTTAATATTCTTCATGGTAATATAGAGTAGCTATTCCCGATGTCACTCGCATATACTGTGCTTGCACTCTTGAAATAAGAAGAATTACCTTGGGTTGATAATTGAATGAGAGGCATAGAGGTTGCCTATAATAGTCACCATTATGAACCAACACACATTAAGATGTTTATAGTTTTAATTTCCATATAGTTCTCAAGACTTCAACTTGTGAAAGAAAGAATCATGGCTTGCCATTTTATAAGTAGTTGTTGATTTTCAAGATATTTTACTTTACTTGGATGTTACAATAATTTCCCTTTCTTCCATCCCATGTTTTTTCATAGGGTGGCAATGGCTCTTATCTCATCAATGTTAACTTGTTTACACCTTCTCGAACATAGGATGTTATTACAACCTTCGAGTGGCTAAGAAAATTTGTCACATTTTTGCATTTTGTTAATATATTGTCAGAAGCTCCTAGGATAAAAAATTAAAAATAAAATTATATATATATATATATAGCCTATAAAATTGGTATCAGAGCCATCTAGTTCTTTGTCCAGAGTTATCTGTATTGTCTGGTTTTCCTATTGAGAGGTATTTGTCCGAGCTACTGTCCACGAGTCGAAGTTGGAGGTAAGGCACTGGTTGAGAGTTGTGAAGGCGAAGGACTGCCGTGTTTTCTTTCCTGGTGCACAAAGACTTTGTTTCTCCTCTGTTCAGGTGCTTACTCATACTCTTTTCAATGGCTGGTTATATGAATGAGTTTCTTCAGAAACCCGAAGACAGAAAGATAGCTCATAAGAATAGATGGTCTTTTTTATCTAAATATTTGAATAAATCTCAAGAAAATGATACTCTGTATGATGAAAAATTTCTAGTACAGGAATTTGAGCCACAACCTAACTGGACACTGCCAGAGATTGATGTTGATAAGTTATATAAAATGCCAGTATTTCAGTTTAAAGCAGCTCACTTATTCAGATTTGTTTTAGTAAATATTCCAATTACAACTGGTCAGTCTGTTTATCAAATTAATTTGATCAAGAAAGATGATGTTGAATGGGGGTTAGAGAATGGTTATAAATATGTTCATATTGGAATGGTTCGGTTTTGGATAAATCCACTGGTCAGACCTAGTTTGAATACTTCCTGTTTAACATGTGTATTGGATACAAGGATGAATAATTTTCATGATGCTCTGTTAGGAGGTTTCCAAAGTCCATTAAATAATGGACCTGTCTGGTCTTCTGTTATTCCCAGATATCAAGTTTCCTTGACAGACCCATACATCAATGAGTTTTTAAATGCCTATATCCAATTCTATGGATTTGATGTTGCTCCTAATTCACAAATAGCCCAGCTTCATGCTTCTATTTGCTTACGCTTTGTATCTACTTCTATGCCTCCAATAAATCCAAGGCTAAAAGATAGAGCACTTAAAGAAGGAGTAATAGTTGGCCCTGGTAATATTGCTCCTTTACAAGTTGGTTTTGCAGAATGTATTCTCCCTTAAGAATGGAATAGTACTTATACTCCACTCTCTCAAAAATATCAACTGCAAACATCTAAAGAACCCTAGCAGTTATCTATTATCCAACATCTAGATGGGTCCTCAGGACTCAAATTTACTACTCCCTCTCTATCACGATCTAGATCCTCTCTCTCTACTTCTTCAATTTTGGGGGGTAGGGATCTTCCACAATCTTCACAGACCACTGTATCTGTTCCTAGAAGCTTATCTGCCAGACATCCTGCTCCAAATAATTTCCATAAAAAATCTTCATCACATAAAACTGATGATTGTCAGTTTTGTATACCATCTTCATCCTCTACCTTTCAGACAGAACCTTCCTCAGATCCTCCTAACCAGGAGATCTTCATTCCAGAAATCAAAAGTTTGTCATTACCAAGAGCTCAGCAAGAAATAGTTGCCAAGATAGGTGAAAGGCATCTTGAACCTGGAAATGCCAAGAGAATTTTTAAGAATGGTACTGTAAAAGCTGAGATGCAATGGTTACATATGAAAGATGTGACAGATCCTGAGCAGAAAGATTCTGAAAAAATGCATAATTATACAAACTATCAACTAGTTTGTATGTTGCAGAATATTGATGATATAGCCAAAGATGTCCTTGAGATCAAAGAGCATATTAAGAAGATGCATACAGGCTATAATGAAGTTTTGGGAATACAAAATGAACATACCCAGAAATTGAATGATGTTCAATCAAATATGGGTATTATCTCTAAATCTTTAGAACATCTTAAAGATGCACTTCCTGAGCCTGCTTCTCCTCCTCATTATAGAGAAGTAGCTGCATCAAGTTCTACGTTAAAATTCTCTTCCAATCCTGATGAGAATAAGCACATTCTCTTTAAGGGGGTAGAGAATATGGATAAACTTAGACTTGAGAAAATTCAAAAAGGAATCAGCTTAGCTAGAGAAAAAACAGAATTGATGAGAACTAGACTAACTGAATTTCCTTCTGTTGAAAGTTTAAGACTGCCCAAGAATTATGTCAGTCTTAGATATTTGATGAAACAAAATGGCCAACCATCTGCTCCTACAATTTTGGCCATGTCATGAGTAACTTCTACTTAGAGAACCCCTGGTGAACCTGCACAGGGTGAACCAAGTTCAAAAAGAGATAGGAGTGAACCTTTTAATTTTCCTCATAAAGGAAAGAGAGATTCCAGTGGGACTACTACCCATGAAGCATCTGCTACAAGCCCTTTTGGTAGATATGCTAAGAATCTCCAGTCCACACCAGTAAGACTAGACAATCCTACTACTAGCGGATATGAGAATTCATTGTTGGTAAATATTGATTGTCTAGATTATAATGAAATCATTGCTGTGTTGCACAACGTACATGCTTGGGCCTTACAGAGAAAAGCTGAAACAAAAGATGAATGGTCAGATATAGTGACTCAAATTATTTGGTCTTTTATTGGTATATTGAAGCAATGGTGGGAAAAACTGTTAGAAGATGAGAAATATCAAATAGTTGAACATGATGATCCTCTGAAAGCTTTGTTTGATGCTTTGAAACACGAATTTGTTGGATTGGTTCCTGAGGATTCATCTCACCATGCACAACTATTTTTCTCCCAGAAACTATGTAATATTGATCATTTGCATGAATACTTTTGTGTTATGAAAAAATTATTGTACCAGGAAAATGATACTCATAATGTGGCATATTTAAGGTACTACATACAGTCCATGCCAGGAAAAATTCCTGATCTGATTAACCAGTATATTGAGACTCACAAAGTAAATTTAGAAGGCCAATATTTTGCAGCTATACAGCAGTTGATAGTGACAATTTTGCAGAAGGAATGTGCAGAAAGCAAAGCTACGAAGAATTTTAAGAAACAAATGCACTTTAGTACAAAATTCTGCAATAATTTCAAAGAAACTTATGATTTTGGATGTCATAAGAAAAGTACCAAAACAGTTTCTAAGAAGTCTTGTTTATGCAAGCTTGATAAATATGTGCCTAAGAGAAAGACATATTATCCTTCAAAGAGATCTTTTAAAGGAAGAAGGATAGTATTTAGGAAAAGGACAAAACCTTCTAAAAAAGTTGTTTGTTTTATTTGTGGGAAAGAAGGTCACTATGCTAATGCTTGCAGAGAAAAGAAAGACAAGAAGCAAATGAAAATTGTGGATATCTTTTCTACTGTCCATAATCCACAAGATTGGGATCTTATTTCCCATTCAGATGGTGAATATTTTGAAGTCTCTAGTTCTTCTTCTGGCTCTGAAGATAATGAAATTCCTGAAATTGGAAAATTAGAATTGAATTCTAGCTCATCTGATTCAGATGAGACTTTTATTCCTGACATTAAAATGTTCAGTTTCAATTCTTCAGACGATTTGCAGGCAAAGATTGCAGCAGTCAAAGCTGAAATGGCACAGCTTGACCCAGTCCAGTTTACAGCAAGAAGAAGATTGAACGAAAAGCTTGAAAATCTAGAAAAGCAGTTGCCTACCAAGAAGAGACAAGAAAGATTTTCAGAAGAAGAGGAAAACTTTGAAAAAGAGTTTGATTCAATGTTCAAACCCTTACAAATCATGGTATCTCCAAGTATGGATAAAATCGATACTCTAAAGAGAAAAATTTCAGATTTAGAATCTTCAATTCATCATACAAGGTCAGAAATGATCCAATTGTCTTCCAAACTTCAGTTATTAATTTCTGATTATGATGAATGTAATTCTAAATGAGTCAATATGATGATGAAGAATGTTCCAGAAGAAAAAACTCCAAAATCAGATATAGAATTGATCAATGTTATGGGAATAGGAGATAGAGTGGTAATTCCTATAGAAATCAAAGTTCCAAAGATCAAGTCTTATACTTTGGATGCACAGATTGATTCTGGAGCCATGAGTAGTTGTTGCAAATATGGAGCCATTCCGTCTTATTATTGGCAGCCTACTAAACTTCAGTTCAGGGCTATTACTAAAGATCCGATGGAAATCAACCACATAGCTCCTGAATTTCCTATTTTGTTGAATGGTGTACAGTTTTATGTTACTTTGTATATTTTTGATACAGGCACTGATGTCCTTTTGGGACAAGATTTCTTGAGGAAATATTTTCCAGTGACATTTGGTAAAGATTCTGTCACTTTCACTACAAAAGCTGGTTTGGTCACTGTTCCTGCTTCAAATGATTTTAAAGTTAATGTCTAGCCTCAAGAAGAAGATCTGGTTCAACACAGTTTGCAAGATCTGTCCAAGATCAATAAGATTGTTAGAAATGCTGAATTGCATGGTCCAAAAACCTTGCAAAATATTTCTGACAAACTTAGAAAATATTTCACTGCCAATAGGCCAGATGATTTTTGGACCAGAGAGAAGTATTTTGTAGCACTTCCCTACAAAGAAGGTTATGTTCCTAGACCTCAGAAAGCTAGTGCTAATCATATGATTCCAAAAGAACAGGAATTGTGTAAAGAAGAAATTGAGCAGCTCCTCCAGCAAAAGCTTATTGAACCTTGCAAAAGCCCTTGGGCCTGTCCGGCCTTTTATGTCAATAAGCATAGTGAACAGAAAAGAGGCAAGAAAAGGCTTGTGATAAATTATAAAGCCTTGAATGATGCTCTTTTACCTATCAGGTATCCTCTGCCTAATAAAGAACTGTTGCTTTCCAAAATAACTAATGCTAATGTTTTTAGCAAGTTTGATCTTAAAAGTGGTTTCTGGCAGATTGGTATTGTTCCTGATGACAGGTACAAGACAACATTTACAGTCCCTCATGGTCAATATCAATGGAATGTGATGCCTTTTGGGTTGAAAAATGCTCCCTCTGAGTTTCAGAAACGCATGGAAGACATTTTTGGAGGGGTAGATTATATCATTGTATATATAGATGATTTGCTGGTTTTTAGCAAAGATGTAAATAGTCACAAACTGCATTTAGAACAGTTTTATCAGCTTGTTTATAAGCATGGGTTAGTTCTTTCAGATTCAGAAGAAAAGTTTCATATTGGTAAAGTCGGGATAGATTATTTGGGACTGCACATAGAACAAGGACATGTAGAGCTTCAACCTCATGTCTTGACTCATCTGTTAAAGTTTCCTGATTTTATTTCTGACATAAGGATGCTTCAAAGGTTTCTTGGATGTTTGAATTACATAAGAAATTTTTATGAGAAACAGTCAGAAGACACAAAAATCCTTCTGAATAGATTGAAGAAGAATGTCACCAGTTGGACAGAGGAAATGACACAAGCAGTCAGAAGTATTAAAAGTAAGATTAGTGATCTTCCAAAGCTCAAACTCCCAGATACTAATCTTCCCTTTATTCTTGAAACAAATGCTTCTGATCACACTTGGGCTGCAGTATTTTTGCAAAAGCATGGAAGAAAAGAACTTGTGTGTGCCTACTCTTCAAGTACTTTTGATGATACAGAAAAGAAATATCCCTCTTCACATAAGGAGATACTTGCAGTAAAAAGATGCATCAAAAGATTTCGTCTATTCTTGAAAAGTGTCAGGTTCATTGTCAGAACATATTTGAAGCATATGAAAAGTATCCTGGCAAACAAAAAGTTGTTAGAACAAGGCAACACCAGAGTTCTGAGATGGGCACTATGGCTTGAAGGTTTTGATTTTGATATAGTCTACAAGTCAGGTGCAGAGAATTATCTTGCAGACATGCTTACAAGAGAAGGTGCTTAGGAAATCAAAGAAATAAAAATGTTCAGGCCACTTCATCAAGGCGAAGCTTCTTCATCAAGTTCTGTTAGGTCTAATCGAGTCAAGTCTATAACAGTCTGTAGTAATTGTCATTATGAGTTTTGTCTAGAATGTCTTGCAAAGAAACTCTTGGTCTTACCATTGTGTCTTAGACAGGTCATATTGCAGATATGGTTTGATTCTGAAGAGTCTAGATGGTAATATACCAAAGAATTACCCTATAGAATTAGACCTTGGCGTGTATATTATGCATTGTCTAGAGAACCAGACCCTGTTTATTTTGGATGCATTCAGAATACTGATTGGACATGGCAAGACTACTTCTTTATACACCAGAGAGCTAGGATTCATGGTTCAGTTAAAGTCATATTTTATGTTGTTGCTATAGACCCTGGTAATAATTGGTGGAGTCCCTGGTTTAGGTTGTTCATGTTTAAGTATATTCCTAGAGCACGTCATATTTTTTATAGGAGTTTTCATGAGTTTGTTAGGATCCTTCATTGGGAAATGCATGTAGCCATCCAGAATGACTATGTCATTGAGTTTAACTTTGTTCACCTAAAGACAACAGTGATAGCAAATGAAGAGGATGAATCCTTTAAATTGGCTATTATATTTAGAGGTTTAATTTCAGTGGATGAATTAGATAGGCCTCCACATATGTATACTTTTCCTTTCTACTGTTGTTTCCGTGAAGATGCACCGTATTGGTTGGATGAATCAGTTCCATACGAAGCACTTGCTCCTGACATAGATGCTTTATTACAGAGACAAGAAGATGAAAGGCGGGAACGTGAACATGATCCTGATTATGATGACAGAGCTAATAGTGATTGATTGTAAGGATCACTCATATGAAATCCTTGAATATCTTGCTTTACTGTACATATATTCTACTTTTGGTTTCCGTGGGATTTTGCCAAATAAAAATCTCCACTGTGTATTTACTTTATAAAAGAGCCAATGTCCTAGATTCCAGCCATCTTTGTACCCTTAGATTTTGTCGGATTCGGTCCCCATATGGCCTGGCCTCCAAGGGACGAGATAACAAGTGGTTGTCCCCACTTGCCCTAATCTTTAGAACTGTTCATTTCTTTTCGTATTCAGTCCTTTCGTGATAGACATCTTGCATGATGGTCTAGCCGAAAGTTGGTCTTTAGATTCCAAGTTCCCGGTAAAAGTTTTAACCGGATGACCTGTTAGGATATTATAAATACTGGCATTGTAAGCTCATTTGGCATTCAAAAATTTTGGGAGTCTTGTTTCTGTCTTGAGTTTGAGTCTGATTTTTGTTTCCCTGCTCTGCATCTGCGAGAAGATTTCTCGATATGCTTGCATCACGGAAATCTGACTCTGAAGTCTGTAATACATATCCATGAAAGCTATATAATATGAGCTGTGAATATTTCTGTGCGATCATTGTGTTGTGATTATATATATATATATATATATAATAATAATAATAATAATAATAATAATAATAAAATCCACAGGAGTCCCACAAGATAATGCTATGTATTCTCTAAAATGGCAATGATTCATGAATTCATAATGGATTTTGGTCTTATCCAAAAACCTACATGAATTGATATAAATATTATAAATACTTCATATGATTTGAGAAATCAAGTTCCACTATTGTGGAAAAGGATTTAGTGCTTTCCTATTTAAGAATAAGGAAGGAAAAGATTGCATCATTCAATTACGACCTTAGTTTTGGGGAATAAGTGTCATCTACCTAAACATGAGATTTTTGACATTTGATCCTCCAAGGGAAATCCTCATACATTGGAATGAATAAGATCTCCTATTGTGCCCTTAATGTTGTAGGAAAAACCAAATCCTTAAGAAATATGGAACATGCTTAGAGTAATTATATTTTTTTAGGAGCCAAAATGGAGGAATCTAGTGTTGCACTAGAATATGATTGGAGATAGACCAAAAAAAAAATCTCTTAGAACCATTAAACTCAAACTAAAAGACTAAGTGCATGTTAACATGTTTGGACTAGAAGTAGATCCCATTCAAATATAATTAGTGCCATGAATATATCCATTTTAATCATGATTTCTCTAAGAAGTGGATCCAAACATTAAAATAACCAAATAAGGAAGAGGAATATAAAAATCTCCTAGTGCCCACATATAAAAAGGAAACAAAATCAACAAGGTAGAATAATCAAACAAAAAGCTTAATGGTGATTGTAAACAAAGAAAAAAGATTAACCAAGGGAAAACGAATTGTATAGATGATTCTTAGGTGTTGATCACAAAAATGACCAATTAACAAAAATTTCTAAATGCTTCAATTCTTCTTGAAAATTCCAAACTCTTATTTATCTTATCAATTTGGGTCACCACCTATAATGGCATACACAATCACCATTGGATTATCATTTCCCTTCGACCTTCACAAATTGGTTAGTATCCTACACGTACAAAATATTACATTGGCTCCACATTTGTTAATTGATTACCTTTGGTTCAATTCTTGATGCAAGATGATTTTGGGGTGTAGATTGCATGAATCATGATGTGCTTGGATGGTTGTTGGTCCATGTATATGTAACAATGCTTTGTAATTTGTGTGGTGGAAGCATATATCCTTGCTTCATTTAAGTTATATCATGGTATACTTCATCTTTTTTCCTACCTTATAGATGTCATTCTTATGAGTCACTTAATATTGTTTTAAGCAAGTGAATCAACTTGGTTTCTTGGTATAAATTTTACATGTTTTATTTCTTGCCAATTGATTCATTTCAACCAACTTTGATTTGCAATCACTGATATAATTTCAATTTTGATTAATATGGCATATGACAAAAATGTGATCATGGCACAAGTATAAGTGGCAAGTGGGTTTTTCTATTCACTATATGATACACATGGGATATCAATTATTGGCACTTGTTTTTCTTATGAGCATGAGCAATGAGTATGAATCGACACCTATCACAATTAATGTAGTTTGGGCCACAATAATCCTACTTGTATTACTTTTATAATTGTATTATTTGCATGAAAGTGGCCTTTTGTAGTACCAACATGTGCCTTCTCAATTATACTATCTCTCTCATGTTCTAAGGAACATCTTATTAATACATCACCTAGCCTTAATTTATACAATAGACATCCATTTATTAGTGTAAAGAGAGTGGCTTTATTGGCAAGTATTTTTTCTCTTTTTTTCCAATGGGATTTCAAGCGTCTCCTGTTGAGATTCAACAAGATGATGATCCTAGTGAAAATTAAGCACCTTCACTAGATGGGGCTCGCAGGCTATTTTTAGGTGTATGTCTATTTTTAGAATGGTGAGCATATTCTAAAATTAGCAGGATGCTGATGCTAGATGGTTGAGAAAATTCTATCTTTAGATGAGTTCCTATTTTTCGATCATGGGAAAAGTCTATTTATAGATCACAAATCTAAAAATAGAATGCATGTCGATTATTATTAGCCCTTAATGATAATCAGACAATAAATAATAACTTATTCTCTTGGAGCACTTGATTTCAGTTAACTGACGTGGCAAACAAGTTACCTAAAGGAATTACGCATTCCAAGGTTGATTGGTGACTCATGCATGATGGAATTTGTTGTAACTGAGTGTGACACAATTGTAACAGAGTTGGAAGAGTAGTTATGTGAGTTTTTATTTAGTTTAACTCAGTTAAGTGAGTTAAACTCAATTGTGCTAGTTGTAACTAAAGATACACTAGTGATAGATGAGTGAATTAATTATTTAATTAATTCACAAGTAGTGTCTTAATTGCAATTGAAGAAATACAACAGTTAACTACTTTCATGTTAGATCCAGTGGAGACCCAATGGAGAGATAGGTGAAAGGGTGTGTTTGACTATCAGTTGTGACTATAGTGATGCATTCAATGCATATACACACACATTGGAGTTGCCAATGAGGATTATGCAATCAAGGCAAGGAAAGATTGAATTCATTCATGGATATTCTTTAACAGCGATTGCGCAGTGGAGGCAGGTTGTTAGGAGGCAGTAAATTGGTGCATGTGTGAACCAATTTTTGTATGAAAGTGTGAGACGATTGTATATTGTACTGAGAGCTCTATAAGCTAAGCTTTGTATGAGATTGTTTCATGATTCCATGATATACATAATATATGATAGTTGGGGTTTTTAGCTTTAATATTTCCCAGTAAAACATCTTGTTATATGCGATTGATTTTTCTTCATGTGTTTGAGATTGGTGATTTAATTTCCGCAAAATAATTGAGTAGAAGGATTATGTATTTAACAGTGGATTTAATTGTTAGATCAAGGGAGTCCGGAAATACATCACAGTATTTATAAAATTTCTACATGGTATCAGAGCAGTGTTAATTTTTGAATATTGCAATATTGAAGCAGTGCTGAGTTGTGTTGGTGGAACAATTCGAATTCGCTGCAAGAATTTCTTGGTGCGACAGTTGAGTAAACATTGAAATGGCTTTCAATGGGTTGCGGTTGGAGTATGCACTCGAGGGCAGCTCGAACTACATAGCCTGGAAGGAAAGGATGGAGGCAGTGCTTGAAGGATTTCATCGATAACGATGTTCCTAAGCCCACTTCGACGGATGTTGCATTACTTGATGCCTGGAAAAATAAAGTAGCGAAGACAAGAAGGATTCTGTTGGAAGGTGTGAAAGACCATATTGTGTCAAGCCTTCACGAGAAATCCACTCCATTTGCAATGTGGAAGGCTTTGACAAATCTTTTCCAAAGCAACAGTGACCATAGGAAGTTGGCGCCGAAAGATAAACTCAGAAAAATCAAAATGGAGAAGGGCGACAATATTCCAAAGTATCTCACGAAGTTTGTCCAATGTAGGGATGAGCTGGAGAGTGTGGGAATTATAGTTGTTGATGATGAATTGGTGAGCTTGGCTCTCCTTGGAATTACAAAGAGTTGGGACAGTTATTAAGAATCTGTCAATGGACGGGAAAAACTACCGGATTGGGAGAGACTTTGGTCGGATCTAGTGCAGGAGGAGATAAGGAAGAATACCAGGCATGCTCTTCATCAAAGCATGATGATGAAGAGGATTGTGCTTTGGCTGCCAAAGCAAGGAAAGGGTATGGGAAGAAATCCCATTCAAAATCCTAGGCTAAAGGCAAGAACCTGGATTTTTCCAAGGTGAAGTGTTTTCACTGTCACGAACCTGGGCATCTCGCCACTAACTGCCCACAGAAAAAGAAGAACAATAAGGATGTTGGAGCTGCAGATGGTGAGCCCTTGCCTCGGAATTTGAGCTTAATTTCTCTTTGATCACAAGCTTGGTTTCAAGCACAATGGGATAGGTGTGGTATCTTGATAGTGGTGCTTCCTTCCACATGACAGGAGATAAGGAGCTTTTCAATGACTTGGAGGAGAAAGATCTCCAAATGCATATAGAGATGGGCGACAATGGACGATAAAGTGCGATCGGCATTGGTACCATTACCTTTGAGAGGGATTTAGATAAACCATTTTTGTTAAAATATGTTATGCATGTTCTAGGCCTAAAGAAGAACTTGGTCTCAGTCGCAATGTTGGAGGACAAAGGTTATGACGTTTTTTTCAGCGATGGAAAAGCCTTCCCGCGACATAAAACAATGGGTCAAACCAAGAGGATAGGGATTCGAGTCAAGAATGTCTACAAGCTGGAGGTAGATGGTTGCGCTGCAATGGTGGGTAAAGAAGAAGAAGTGGTGAGTCGGGATGAGGGCGAATTATGGCACAGGATATTGGGCCAAATTCACCATGGTGCCTTGAATATTTTGCAGCAGATTTCTACTGGAATTCCCAAGGGTACACTTGCGCATATAGATCAGTGCAAGGGATGTACTATGGGTAAGTTTGTGAAGACCACCTTTCATGAAAAGGAGAACCGTGCTTCAGTGATCCTGGAGAGAGTTCACACAGACGTGTGTGGGCCATTCTTGGTTGCTTCAACAACAAAACACAGGTATTATGTTATGTTTGTTGATGACTATTCTCGTAGATGCTGGATCTTCTTCATGCAAAAGAAAGATCAAACATTCTCAAAGTTTTTTGAGTTTAAAGCATTGGTGGAGAAGGAGCCGGGGAAGTAAGTGAAGGCTCTGCGGAGTGATAATGGTGGTGAATATATCTCAAATGAATTCAAAGACTTCTGTATCAAAGAAGGAATTAGAAGAGAACTCATAGCGCCTCATAACCCACAAAAGAATGGGGTCGCGGAGAGGAAGAACAGAACGATCGTGGGTGCTACACGAGCTATGTTGCATGATCAGGGCTTACCAATGCACTTGTGGGAGGAAGCATGCAACACTACGGTTTATGTGAAAAACTGTTGTCCTCATAGAGTACTTGGCATGAGTACACCTGAAGAAGCTCTTACTGGTAGGAAATTGGATGTTTCTCACTTTAATATTTTTGGCTAACTTGTTTATGTTCAAGTGACCAAGAATGCCAGGAAGAAGCCGGAGCCGACTGCTGAAGTTGGGATATTTGTGGGGTACACAGAAACGCCCCCAAATTATCATTTGTATTTTCCAAATAGTCGAATGACTATGGTGCGACAGGATATAAAATTCAATGAGGAGAAAGCCATGAAGTTGTCGCTTGAGAGGGAGCTACACTTACATGCAGAGGAGGAACTACTTGTTCCCAAAGATGAGCCTCAAGATGTGGATCAACCACAGGAGGAGGATTTTGGAGTGGAGGAGTCCACTCATGCAGAGCCAAACATCAGAATTGGAAGAAGGCGTACAATAGAAGCCGAGAGGCTAAAGCTTTATGCAGCACATAATGTAGGAGCCCCTACTTCACAGTGCAGTCAAAGACAATCTCATGACCAATATACTGGATACATGGCTCTCATGAGCAAATGTATTGTGACAGAGCCATCTTCTTTTCAGGAAGAAATGCAGGAGCCCATATGGGTAGATGAAATGGTGGAGGAGTATGACTCCATTGTCAGAAACAATGCTTGGGAAATTGTTCCAAGGCTGGTTGATAAATCAATGGTAGGTTCAAGATGGATCTACAAGGTAAAGCAAGCTGCTGATGGGAGTGTTGAGAAGTATAAGACAAGATTTGTTGCCTGGGGCTTTTCACATATCGAGGGGTTTGATTATGAAGAAACCTTTGCACCTGTCACACGGTATTCTTCCATAAGGACCATCCTTGCTCTCTCAGCGCAGATGGGTTGGCACATTCATCAGATGGATGTGAAGACTGTGTTCCTTAATGGGATAATTGAGGAAGAAGTGTACATTGAGCAACCTGAAGGATTTGAAATCTTCATCAGCGAGTCACATGTGTGCAAACTCAAAAGAGCAATGTATGGGCTGAAGCAAGCACCCCGTGCTTGGTACACTCGGATCGACAACTATTTCACTGGAGTTGGCTTCACCAAGAGTGAGGCAGATGCAAACCTATACCAGATTGTGGTGGAGGGTAAGATTTTAATCATCGTTATTTATGTTGATGATTTAATATTGACTGGTGATGAGAATCTGATACACTCATGCAAGGAGGACCTTGCAAAGGAGTTCGAGATGAAGGATATGGACCTCCTTCATAATTTCCTTGGATTGGAAATATGGCAGCGAGAAGGTGAACTTTTTGTGTCTCAAGGAAAGTATGCAAGGGAGATACTTGGTAAGTTTCACATGGAGGACTGCAAACCCATGGATACTCCTCTTCCAGGAAACTGGAGGAAAGAGGATGCTACATCGACATAGGTAGTGGATGCTACTGTCTATTGACAGTTGGTGGGTTCGCTCATGTATTTAGTTAATACAAGGCCGGACATATGCTATGTGGTGAACCACCTTAGTCAAGCGATGGTTAAGCCTACCAAGCTCTTTTGGAAGGCGGGCAAGCATGTCCTGAGATATTTCAGGGGCACATCTGAGTATGGCTTATGGTACAGACAGATGGATGAGGTGAATTTGCATGGCTTCACAGATGCAGATTGGGCAGGCAGCCCAACGAACAGAAAGAGAACGTCAGGAGGGGTTTTCAGTATCATATCTACGGTTGTTTCTTGGTACAACAGGAAATGGAGATCTGTGGCACTCAGTTCGGCGAAAGCAGAATACATGGCAGCAATTCAAGTTGCATGTGAGGCTATTTGGATGAGGAAGATCTTGGTTGGTTTGTTCGGTTCTCATTTAGATCCTATAATGATTCATTGTGATAATCAAAGTTGCATTAAACTCTCGATTAATCCCGTGTTTCATGATAGATCTAAGCATATAGATATCCAGTATCATCATATCAGAGATTGTGTGCAGCAGAAGATCATGTTGCTTTAGTACATTCCTACGGAAGATCAGGATGCAGATATTCTAATGAAGGCGCTTACCAGGAGAAAATTCGAATACCATAGAGACAGGATCGGGGTGAAGGATAATCTCTTTCTTGTTGAGAGGTAGTGTTGAGATTCAACAAGATGATGATCCTAGTGAAAATTAAGCACCTTCACTAGGTGGGGCCCGCAGACTATTTTTAGGTGTATCCCTATTTTTAGAATGGTGAGCATATTCTAAAATTAGCAGCATGCTGATTCTAGATGGTTGAGAAAATTATATCTTTAGATGAGTTTCTATTTTTAGATCATGGGTGAAATCTATTTATAGATTGCAAATCTAAAAATAGAATGCATGTCAATGATTATTGTCCCTTAATGATAATCAGACAATAAATAATAACTTATTCTCTTGGAGCACTTGATTTCAGTTAACTGATGTGGCAAAATAGTTAGCTGAAGGAATTACGAATTCCAAGGTTGGTTGGTGACTCATGCATGAAAGACTTTGTTGTAACTGAGTGTGACACAGTTGTAACAGAGTTGGAATAGTAGTTATGTGAGTTGTTATTTAGTTTAACTCAGTTGAGTGAGTTAAACTCAGTTGTGCTAGTTGTAACTAAAGATACACTAGTGATAGAGTGGAAATTTCTAGTGGTTAATCAAGATTTCCTCCATTAATATATTTATGGTATCATTCACAAAATGGTTTCCCTGGTCACTTATTATTGTCATTGAGCATCCAAACCTTGTGATGATATTCTCATCAATAAATTTAACTAATACCTATTTTGGTTGGGTCTCAATTAGGTCCATTTGAACCTGTTTAGTTAATGATACAACTATTCTTATATTATATATGGCTCATATCCTTTTTACTATTTTTTGGAAAGTGCAACGATATTGGGTTAAAAGTTCATGTAATAAAGTTAATAAAGGCAAATAATACCAAGGTCATGGGACACTTATTCCAAGTTGAGTGTTAGGGAAAATATCCTAGTGGGCATCACTTTATGTGTTTATGGCTAAGGGAAAATTGGAAAAGGCAATGGCAAAGGCTTTGGAAAGGCAAAAAGGTATTTTGGCATTTTAGATATAAAAATAAAGGAAATTAGGAGAAAAGGGAGGCGAAATGTCACAAGTTGCATGTGAGGAGGAAATTGAAGGAAAATGAAGAAATTAGAGGCATCAAGAATAAAAAGACACCAGAGCATCAATTTGTAGCCTTTTTTTTTTCAGTTTAGTTTTGGAATTAGTCTCAGAGAGGAGAAGAGCACCAAGAGGAGAAGGAAAGAAAGCAAGAAGAGGAAGGACAAGTAGGCAAAGGAAGGACAAGGAAAGCAAAGGAAAGTGAGGATCAAGCAAGGAAATTTTGGATCAATTAGCTTCAGTGGGAATACTTGCAAGTAACAATTTGGATGTATGACTTCCTAGTTGGTTTTGGCATGCATGGTTTATTTGTCGTCAATGGCATGGGTTTTGTTGGGTTTTGACAGTGGTTTTAGCCTTGCCTTTCCATTTCTGGATAGCCATGGTGTGATGGGATTCTTTCTTAGTTGAGCTTTTGATTTCCATAAGGTTTTGGATCCGGGTGAGGTGGTCTCATGAAAACCCCAAGGGTTGGGGGCGGAAACAGGAAAATTCCTCAGGGGATGGAGAAGGAATTCTGAGGCATCCAAGCTCGGTTTGGTTTTGTGATATCAATACCGGCTTAGGTGAGATCACGGTATGGTGAGGGTGGAGGTGTTTTAACCTTTGGATTCCCTTCCTTGTTTTGGATTGGTTTATCCCATGCGATCTGACGTTCATGCTTGGAATATGGCATTGGGGTGATTGGATGAAAGAAAATTTTGGTTCATCCCAATTGATGGTCGGGTGGTATGTGGAAGTCCCATGCTTGGTTCTCTTTTGCATAAGTTTAATAAGAGCTAAGTTTCTTTTCTTTTTATGAGTAAATGTACTTTTTAATATGTGGATTTAAAGGTTGTTCTATCATTGTTATTTATCTGGTTATATGCTAGTTATAAGCATGGTTATTTGACAGATCTTAGTCATGGCTCTCTTCATATTTTACTTGTAACTGGATGAACACTGAATGCATGACCTAATTAGTGTTATGGCAACTATTGTGAGAAGGCATTGTTCCTTCTTGTTAAACCTCATATAATATTTCATATCCTTATGTTCATATATGCATTCATGACCTGTAGGTTACATGTTTACCAAGTGTTTGACGGAATGTCAGTCCCGGTTGGGAGATTTCAGGTTAATTCCTAGTTCAAGTTGTGGTTTATAAGCTTTGATTCTATGTCATTGATCATTTCTGGAAGTTTCACTGAGTTCTGGGCAGAGGCCTCAGTCTTATCCCTGAAAAAGTGTCTCAAAATTCGAGGTTGTTGGCATAGAACTGACTGAAAAATTCCATATTCGCTGGCAGGTAGGCCTATGGGAGTGATTGGAGGCTTATAGTCACTTCCATGCTTTGGCAAGGGAGCAGACGAGGCTCTAGTTCAGTAAAAAAGAGAGTTATCTCGGGGATTGGACACCTGGAGGGGTTGGGTTGCTCCTGGAGGTCCTGTAACACCTGAGGGAATTCAATAAGGTATTAAGTTGTTGAATCCATTTCCTTAAGTTCATATTGGAAGTTGAGTCTTATTATAGTTAACCTTAGTTCATGTTTACCCTTAGAAAGTTCGTGAAAGTGGGTAAATGTTGGAGGAGTGGGTTACAGGGTGGTATCAAAGTGGGTTGTGCTCTCTTTGGGTAAAGATGTTTTCGAGGTTATGGTTGTCATGCATGGAGTCAAGGTATACAGTTGGTATGGTCATGCATGATGCTATTATATTGATGATATTATGATTATGCATGTATCATGCTAATGTGGACTAATCTTTCAGATGAGATAAGCCTCCCTTAAACATCAATGAGGTATGGATTTGATTTTGTTATCTATTTGGTTTATCTGAAATGGTATACTTGCAAGAAGAAGAGAATCAAATATGACGAGAAAAATGGTAGACTACAGTTCATGTGACTTTCTCTATACATCATTTAGACAACAAGGAGCTGAATATTCTCTTGGAGTAGCAGATACATTGAGGAGCTTGAGTGCAAATATCAGAAGTTGAAAAGAAGATAATGAGAGGTTGGTTGAGGCTCAGGAAGGACTTGAAAGGGCTCTGGAGAAGCAGGTGGAAGTCAATGCAGTGATTCTTCAAAGCTTGTCAAAGTTGCATAATCATGGATAGTTGAGGATTATTCAAGAGCGGGAAGAGAAGACTAATGGAGCCTATGGTAGTAGATCTATATTAGAATATATGTTGGATAGAGGGGAAACATTTGGAGGTCGAATATCACTGGATACATCTAACAGGAGGACTGGTATGTATGGGAATCATTCTAGTTCCTCATCTAGGAGACTTGATCACAATCATAGTTGTCATCGTCCTTATAAGGGGAAATAGTATTTTCTTGAGGAGTTCAATAAGTTCAACCCTCCTATATTTGTTGGAGAGATAAAGAAGTCAGAAGATGTAGAAGAATGGTTGCTTGGGATGAAGAAATTCTTCAGATTGAATAGTTATTTTGAGAACATGAAAGCCAAGATAGCCACCTTCAGTCTTAGAGGGAAAAAAAATATTTGGTGGGAAGATGTGAAGAATGTCAAGGGAATATAGGAATAATACTTGAGTTGGAATGAGTTCGAGAGACTCTTCAAGAAGAAGTACCTATCAAATAGGTATTATGATGACAAAGATAAGGATTTTTATGAGCTGCATATGGGTTCTATGACAGATGATGAGTATACTAGCAGATTCTTGGAGCAGTTGAGGTATGTGCCTTATCTCAAAGATGAGAAGGATAATATTCATAGATTCATCAGTGGATTTTCGGTAGCATATAGAGACCAGATTGAGTTTAATGAGCCTAGATTCATTGGAGGAGGCCATTCAAAAGTTCAAGAATTGTTATAAGTAGCTGAAGTGCAAGGCTGAGGCTAAGCGTGCTTTGAAGGGAAACGATAAATTTAAAGGTAATTGGCCACCAAAGCGGGGAACACCTCAAGATCCAGTTGAGAAAGAAAACATGGTTCCTTACAAGAAGTTCAATGCAATTGAGAAGGGACATGGGTCACAACCTAGAGAGCATCAAACAAGAGATGATGGTAGAGGACTGTTGCAGTGTTGGATATGTGGAAAATATCATCACAAGAGGGATTTTCCATTGTACCAGGGTGGTAGGCTTCAGGTCTATAATGCTCAGGATTCACAAACAATTGGGGATATTGGTCATAGAATTCCTCGGATTTATGCAGTTGTGGACAAAAAGCATGCAGATCATCAAGAATCCATTATTGAGATGGAAGGTAAGCTCTATGGTCAATTTGTTTCTATTTTGACTGATCCTGGATCTAATTAAAGTTGTGTTAATCCTGACCTGGTGGATAAGTGTGGCTTGAGAAAATAAGTGCATGCAGAGTCTTGGTTGGTGCAATTGACTACAGGTACTAAGAAGAGAGTTCATCATTCAATAAGGGCTTGTGCATTTGAGTTGAATGGTATGCCTACAACAACACATTTGAATGCACTGCCATTGGGATCATATAACATGCTTCTGGGTATGGATTGGTTGTATCTCCAAAGGACCAAAGCATATTTATATAACAAGGATATTGAATGCTTGTATGATAATGGGGAAAAGAGATTCTTGAACGGAAAGAATAATCCTACATCAATTAGGATGGTCACAGCTATGCAGGTTAAGTGTAGTTGTAGGAAGGGGTGTGTGATGTTTTCAGTTCATATTTCTAGTGACAAGGGTAAGGATGTTGAGGATGCATAAATATTCAAGAGGTACATTGTCTTGCAGCAGTTTCAAGTTGTATTTTCCATAGAGATTTCAGAGTTTCCTCCTCATAGCGAAGTAGACTTTTCTATTGAGTTGGTACCAGGGGAAACACCAACATCAAAGGAACCGTACAGTATGAGCACTCCAGAGTTAGTAGAGTTGAAGTTGCAGTTGAAGGAAATGATTGATAAGCGATACATTAGGCTAAGTGCATCGCCTTATGGTACGCCAATATTGTTCGTGAAGAAGAAGGATGATACGCTCAAATTTTGCATTGATTACAGGTAATTGAACAAGGTGACGATCAAGAAAAGGTACCGATTACCGAGGATAGATGACTTGTTTGATCAATTGAAGGGAGCAACAATGTTCTCAAAGATTGATTTGAAATCAAGATACCATCAGGTACGCATCAAATAAGAGGACATCTATAAGACATCTTTTAGGACTAGGTATGGGCATTATTATTTTATTGTAGTTCCTTTTGGTTTGACTAATGCCCTAGATAGTTTTATCTGATTGATGAATAATGTATTATGTCCTTATCTAGACAAGTTTTTTATTGTATTCATTGATGACATCCTGATATATTCTTAGAATGAGGAAGAGCATGTCAAGCATTTAGAAACAGTGTTTAGATTGCTAAGAGAGCATCAGTTGTATGCTAATACTAGCAAGTATAGTTTCTTTCAGACATAGATACATTACTTGGGACATGTTGTTTCCAAGGAAGGCATAACAGTAGATCCATAAAAGATAAAGGCTATCACAGAATGGGAAGCTCCTAGAAATGTGGATGAAGTAAGTTCATTTATGGGGTTAGTTGGTTACTAAAGGAGGTTCATAAAGAACTTTTCATGCATTTCATATCCTATTAAGAAATTTGAATGGACATAGGAGTGTGCAACCAATTTTGAGCAGCTGAAGAAGTTGTTGACAAATGCTCTAGTTCTTAAGTTTGCAGATCTGGATAAAGAGTTTGTGGTGTGTACATATGCTTGTAAGAGAGGGATTGGTGGAGTCCTTATACAGGAGAGACATGTGGTATGCTATGATTCCAGGAAACTGAATGAGCATGAGCAGAACTATGTGACTCATGATCTTGTGTTGGCGACTATTATTCATTCCCTAAAGATGTGAAGGCATTACCTTCTTGGTGGGAGGTTTGTATTAATGAGCGATCATAGTGGGTTGGGATATTTGTTTGACGAACCGAATCAGAATTCCAAGCAAGCTAAATGGTTGGCTACCCTTAGTGAGTTTGAATTCGAGATCATATACATCAAGGGAAAGGAGAACAAGGTCGTATATGCTCTCAGTAGAAGAGTACATGTGAACCATGTGGCAACTATGAGTTCATATGGGATAGATTTACAGGATTAGATATTACAAGCAAGACAACAGGATGACAAGTACAGGGAGCTTATGCATAGGTTACAATAGGGTACAGGTGATCGGGCTATGGACTATTGTCTTAGGACAAATGGTTTGGTGAGATTTAGGTACAAGATCTATGTGTCGGATAACAATTATCTCAATAAGCTTATCTTAAGGGAGTTTCATGTCAAGCCATATTTAGGTCACCCAGGATATTAAAAGGCATTGGAAACAATGAATAATTTCTACTATTGGCCGAATCTGAAGAAGGAAGTGGAAGAGTTTATGGCTATATTTTTGGATTGTCAAGAGGTGAAGACAAAGTGAAAGCATCCAGGTGGTTAGTTACAGCCTATTCTGATTCCATAATGAAAATGGGAAGTCATTTCCATCGATTTCATTACAGGTCTTCCGAGGACATTGAGGCAACAATATTATATCATGGTTGTGGTAGACAGATTGAGCAAGGTAGCTCACTTCATTCTAGTGAATATTACTTATTCAGCTAGTGAGGTAGTGTTAGGTCTCTGTAATTTAGCAGAGTGACAAGACTAAACGCTGTAGAGACTACATCAAAAACCACTTTGGCATTCTAGGATCTGGCCCTCCTGAATCCAGAGAGGGATCTCTCTATAAGTGCAAAGATTGATTTATCTTTTAAGGTTTTAAGTATGATATTAGGCTAGTTATTAAGAACAAGGGTTTTTTTGTTTGTTTGTTTGGTCAGGTATGATCTTTAATTGGATGGAATATCACAAAATGAAATATTTCCAAAAGGTGAAGATGCAAGTATATTGAGAAGTGTTCAGCAGAGAGGATTAGTATGAAACAACTTTAAACCATTGGGCAATGGAGTCACAAAAGGGTTTAATTGTACAACAATTTCAAGAGTGGTCCAAGGGGCAAGTCATCTATATCAAAAGATCCTTTAGATTAAATGATGAAATGGAACATTAAAAGTGTTGAGAAAGTGGAAAAAGTCAATAATTTCAACAAGGAATTATCAACTTTCCATACAATAAAATCCCTTTTAAGCAATTGTTTGAAACCAACCAAAAATAGGGCTAACCATAAACTTCTTTGGACAAGCTTGTATTAAAGCTAACTTATTAGACAACAATCCAATAATCTCATTAGACTACTTTCAGAAAGGATGAAAAACAGATAAGAAAACAAAGTGCAGCTTAAGATCAGGTCAGATATCATTAAAATCTAGACTTGCTTTCATCATACTCTTAGGGAAACTTTCAAAACAACCTTTGGGGAAAGAACTAGAAGACAGGGCAAACCATAAAATTTTCTATTTTAACTCTACTTAGCATGTATTGAAAATATCATTCAAGAACTTCCTTTCAAGTTTTTCACATCAAGACATGGACTAACCAACATTCCTTGATAATGTTTACACTTAACTTAAGTCATTCTTAAATACACAATTGGAGGAAAACATAAAGATAAAGCTTATCAGTGAGAGTAGGGTACTTTTAACAGTAAATCCTAGCTATATGCTTGCTGCTCTTTATCAGAGAAAAGTGAACAAAATGTCATACATGAAAGGAAAACAATAGCAGTAAGAGGTACTTCACCAATGATATAGACCAGGATCCCAGAAATCAGCTTGGATATTGATTGTCAATCCAGTTACCTACTTCAAGTCCAATGTTTCATCACAGCAACAACTTCTCTTCTCTGCCTAACTTCTTCAATAACTTAACAGAGCTTTAGAGCTTTAGAATTTATTTTACATTCAACAACGATTCGATACAGAAACTAATACATCAGAAATCCAATAACCAACCCTTTACAATGTGCTCCTCAAGGAGATTTTATAAGAAGATGAGGAGGTGGGATGAAAGCAAATATCTCTAGGTTCAATTAATACAAGTTAATGCCTCTCTACCTTTGAAAAACTCAACAGAGAAGATTTCTGATATTTCCTCTGTATTAATGGGTTTTCATTAAGTTTTAAGCTACTTGGCAGATTTTGTTGACTTTAAAAACTTTTCAAGCAGTCTGGAAATAACTCTGGCTGTCTTTCAAACAAAATATCACTGACTGGGCAATAACTATGCCTTCATTTGATTTATGAAAGCTGCAGGTGGCTCTTTGGTAGCTGAAGAGGATAATAGGCCTCTGATGTGGCAGTGGAGGCTTTTCGAACTGATAGATCTCTTTGTTTTTCCTTTAAAACACCTTTAATGTGCTTTCGGTCTGTGTTTAGGCTTAATTAGGCCTTGATCTTCATCTTCGGGTATTTTATTCCTTGCTAACTATGGATTATGCCTTTGATTCTTTAATTTATGCTTTAATCCCTTTAAAATATGTTTTAAAATCTTTAATTCTTCACTTATGCACTGATCTTCACCTTTGGCACTGATACTCTTTGTTTATTTGATGTTTTACTGTGTTTTTGTTGTTTTGCAGGTGCGCAGAAGGTTTACACAGGTGGAGGTATTTGTTTTAATGAAAGACCCCTTGGATCCCTTCCTGTACTGAAGGTTAGGAATCGTCATTCCTGACCTTCGTGTTATTTTTAAAACAGTGGGAAAACCCCATATAACCTGCACAAACAACATAAATTATATAAATCCTACGAAAAATAGGTTTAAACTGCTTTGGAGGTTTTGGGCGCGAGGGAGAATCTGAGCCGTTGGATTAGAATAATCAACAGTGGAGATCGCTCAATCAAGTCGTTTGGGAGAAGGTTGGGTGAAAAGTGAATGGGGGCGACATTAAAACAGGACCATCCAATCTCATAGATCGACGACCAGGATTAAAAGATGAAAAAGCAACATTGGCGAAGGGAGCGATATAACGGAAAACCGACAGCAGTTTTCGCGTTGCGTTTGGGGGGTAAGTGGTATTGTAAAAAAAAAATGCGATTCCATACAATGAATGACACGTGGAAAATGAAAACCACCTATTTCGCGCGGAAGTAGCACACTGGGAAGCGGGGTAAAAAATTACGTGATATGCAGTTTGAGCCATTGGATGATGGGTAACAAATCCAACGGCGCGGGTTGAGCGCGATGGATGAAGAGCTGCGGGGTAATAGTGTGGTGGGACCAACATTTGTTTTGTCGCGTAGTGGAGGGATTAAAGTTGAGTAAACGATGAGCGCCGTGGGTTTATAGTGTTAAAGGGCTATAATCATGCGGGGGCGATTATACAAAGAAAATAGGTGGAAATGGGAGGGAGTGCTGATCGTCGTTAGATCAACTTCAATCGACGGTGGAGATTGATTTGTAGGGGGGGAAATAATGGCGGGGTAGAAACATAAGAGAAGAGAGGGCCCACCTTTTTATAAAGGGCGAAAGGTTTTTTTTCTTAGGAAGAAAGGTTTTAGAAGAGTGGCGGGAAGGATCAATGGGTGTCGTCGTATCATGAGGATCGACGGCCAAGATCTGTCGATGGGGAAGAATGAGAAGGGTGGGGTTTAAAAAGGAGAAGTAATGTGGGCCGTCAGATTTAAGAAGATCAACGGCGAAGATTTCATCGCAGAATCTCATCGGCGGGATGAAAGGGAAAAGTGGCGATGCAATGTGCCGATGTGATTGAGCACAGACCATCCGATCTAAGGGAGATCGAAAATGGATATTTAATCATAGGTCGGGATGGCGGAGGATCACGTGATGGATGAGCGCGATGCGATGAAGCACGAACCGTCGGATCTGGCGGAATGAACGACTGGGATTACATCGCATCGGAGAAAGGGAAAGAGGCCAAAGCACCGGGACGTTAGAATTTGCGATGTGCGATTAAGCGCTAGCCGTTGGATCGGTATGAGAGATCAACGGTCAGGATTAAATCAGAGGGTATGATGTTAGAGGGCTAATGAGCGAAGCGTGATTGAATCTGGGTCGTTGGTTCTTTTGGATTCAACGGCTGAGATTAAATCGGAGGATCGGCATCGGAAGCGGAAAAGGGAAAGGATAAAGGGAATTTGCGATTGCCGATTTGCGATGGAGCGAGAGCTGTTGATCTGAAAACTAGATCGATGGGGGAGATTTAACGATGAAGAAAAAGGAGCAATGGCAGGTTTTGGAATGGGGAGCAATATGGGTTGTTAGATCTGGGCGTAGCAGATTAGATCAACCGTGGAGAATTGATCGCGAGATCGCATCGGGGGGAGGCAAATAACCATAAGAAACAAGTAAAATGTGTTTTGCGATGCGACGAATACTTGCGATGTGATGAGTGCTTCACGCCTGGTCATAGCGCGGGTCATATGCAAAAAAGGGGCTGGGGCTTAAGGCCGAAAGGGGCTTAAGGCCTTAATGAAAAAATGAAGGTTTTTTAGAATTTTTGAAGGGTTTTTAGAGGAATTTAGAGGTTTCGATAGAGGTAAAGACGGGGTTTTAAACCTTATAAAGGGATTTCACAAGGATTTTAAAGGGGAAATTGATGATTTTGAAGGTTAGATGAAGGCTTAAGGAGGGATTTTATGAAGGAAATAAGGATGAAAATGGAATTGTTGTGGGAGTGAGATGAAGGGATAAATGGTGAAAAATGGGGTTTTAAGCAGTGTTTCTCTTGGAAAACAGCAGGGTTCTTTAGGATTATGAGGGAAACAACAGTGAAGATTAACTCAAAGGATAAAGATCTTCATAAGACTTTAAGAACTAACAATTTGAACATGAATTGTTTCTTAAAGGCGAAAAGAGAATTAGCCACCATTTGATATGGAAAATTTTATAGGTGGCTGACAGTGGCTCCACATGGGGATGGAATCTTCTTGAAGGTGTCAAGAACCTCAGCTATTGATCTCTATCTTTTCAGTAAACCATTTCCTTATCCATTGAGCTGCAACTTTCTTTTCTTTTATTGATCTTTCTTTGATTTGATGATTTCTGCAGCAATCTAAAACAATGGAATTCTATCAAAACAACATCTCTACCTACCCATTCCTAATGATTCTAACATTTTTTCTTCTTTCAGAGTGCATTTGGACTAGAAAACTCTCTTCATCAACATTTTATTCTTTTGAACAAACATAAAACTAGTCTAAGTCTACTCTTATTTCACCATGAACTCAGTTTAAACAGTTGAGTTCATAAATTCTCCACCTAACTACTATCTGTCAGGATTAGACTATCTGACAGACTTTTATTCTCTAAATTCTAAAACAGAAAATTTAAAGCAGCCAAGCCAGGATTAAACAGTCTAACTTGCTGCTTATCTATGGCATAAAAACACGCTGCACATAGACTAAAATTTGCAGAAGATTAAAACAAAAAATGTGAAGGCTTAAAATCTGAAAATTTCAAAACATCCTTGATTATTTCTTCAGCTCTGTTTTTAGGCTTGTTTGAGCTGTTTCTCTTTCTTTCTTGGTTCAAGTTTTGGGCATATTAGAACCAGTTTGTTTTCTATCTTTGGCTCAAGATTTGATCTAATTAGAGCCATTCTTCTTTTGAGATTCATAGGTTCATATTTTAGCTTGTTTGAACCTTTGTTTTTCTATCCTAATCTACCTTACTGATAAGCCAAGATTGGAATGTTTCGCTGATCTAATTCACTAACCACAGTAAATTGAAAAAACAATTAGTCATGATTAGGTTGTATGACTAACTAGAAGTGTGTTTTAGGAGTGGCATTTGAGCTTGCACACTTTCAGACTTTGTCTCTCTTTTTTGGTATGGGGCTATACCTTTCTTGTTTTTACTCTGCCCTCTTTTCTTTTTTATTGTTTTTGTATTTTTATTTTTCTAACTTTGAATGAAATGATGGATATTATATTTATAACGAGGAAAAAAAAACTTCAAATTGGTATAGTTAAGAAAAATAATGTTTGAGCATCCTGCCATTGACAGGACCTCCAAAAAGTTCAGTTCCATTCAATTCCTGCAAGAAATAAGCATTGTTATTAGCAGTAGAATGAACAAGATAAGGGCCTAGCCATAAGTTATCAAATTTTCCATGTTTGCCCTTATCTTCTCTCTTGGAATCCCACTTCAAAACTTTGTCACCAATGCTGAAATCACTTGCTTTGGTTCTTTTATCAAACAAATTCTTGATTTTTTCTTGCTTGTGTAATGCTCTGTTATAAACTTCCTCTCTGGTTTGTTGAAGGTGTATAATCTGATTGATTCTCCTTGTCATATCATTTTCTTCAGACTGTACTTCTTGGATTAGCTTCATGACTGGCACTCCTAGACTGGTTGGAAAAATTGCATCTGCTCCATAAACTGGCTGGTAGGGTGACATTCTAATTGATTTCTTAAGTGTTAATCTATCAGCCCATAGTGCATGTACTAGCTTTGTGTGCCATGATTTATTATTGTCTTCTAGAAACTTCTTGATTATGTTCACCAAACTCTTGTTTGAGGATTCTGCCAACCCATTACCTTGAGGGTAATAAGCAGTAGATTGGCCCAATGTAATCTGATATTTGTGACAGAATTCAACCATCTTTTTGGATCCAAATGTAGCAACATTATCAGTGATAATCTTCCTAGGACAACCAAATCTAGATAAGATATGATTTTCAAGGAATTTTATGATAACAGAGTCATTGGCTTGCCTAGAAGGGATGGATTCTATCCATTTGGTAAATTAATCTGTTGCAATGAGGATCCATCTATGTTGGGCAGATGAGGCTGGATGGATTTCCCCTATGAAGTCTAGACCCCACTGCTGAAAAGGAGCTTCAACAGTGATTGGATGCAAGGGTAAGGAAAGCAATTTTCTTTTGCCTTCAAAGAGTTGACATTTATGATAGGCAATAATCATTTTGTGGACCTCTTGAAAGAGGGTGGGCCAGTAGTAACCAACTCTAAGGATGTTATTGGCAGTTGTCTTCCAATAGAGGTGGCCTCCACATTCTCCTTCATGGAACTCATGCTTGATCTTGTCTGCATCATTCTCACGCAAACATTTAAGCAATAATCAACTAGCATTTTTCCAATATAGACATTTATCTAAAATTCAGTAATTAACAGCTTTCAACTTTAAAAATCTTGACTTTATTTTAGACAAACTAGGAGGTGTATTTAAATTGAGCAAAACATACAAAACATCAGCATACCAAGATGAAAACAGAAAATGATCTTCAATAATGGTAGTTGACAACTCCTCCTGTTCATCTAATGCCTCCAACATGTTTATATCAAGAGCTTCAAAATTAGACTCAGCCATTAATCTTACTAGTCCTTGGCCTTTTATGAGCTTAGTGGGCTTGATTTCTAAATCATATTCAAGTATCACAGCAATCCACTTTCCTCTTTTTCCATCTGGGTCTTGGGTCAAAATGTCTTTTACAACTAAATTTGGGACAAATGCAATTATGTGGGAATATAAAATGTAAACTCTGAAGTATTTTAAGGCTTTGACTAAAGCAAAGGCTTGTTTTTCCATGATATTGTACTTTAGAGGTGCATCTCTCAATGCCTTACTAAAGAATGCAATTGGTTGTTCTTGTCCCTTCAAGTTTTTCTGTAATAGGAAAGCAGCCACTGTGTGTTCTGATGCAAATGAAAAAATGAAAAAATCTTTTGTAAAATCAGGACTAATGAGAACTGTTGTTTTGGTTAATGCTTGTTTTACCAGTTCAAATGATTTCTTTGCTTCTATGGCCCATTTAACTCCTTCTTCCTTTTTCAGCATATTTGTTATGTTTCTAAGGAGTTCAGCTAAATTGGGTATGAACCTTCTCAAGAAATTAATCTTCCCAATGAAATATTGTAGTTCCTTGATGTTTCTAAGATGATTGATTTGCAATATCCCATCAATCCTCTTTGGGTATATTCTCATCCCTTCTTCTGATATGATGTATCCAAGTAGTTTGCCTTCTTGGAGACCAAACATTGTTTTCTTTGGATTTAAAGATAAACTATATTTTCTGCATTTCTCAAATGCTCTAGGTGTTCTTCATATGTTTTGGAAAAAATAGTGATATCATCAAGGTAAATAATGATGAAGAAGCCTAATTATTCTAAGAATGAAATATCCATGGCTCTCTGAAAAGTGGCACCAACATTCATTAAACCAAAGGGCATTTTCACATACATAAAAGTACCCCATGGTGTAATAAAGGTTGTTTTGATTTGATCATCAGGATGTACCAGAATTTGATTGTAACATGAGAAGTCATCTAACAAAGAAATCCTTTTAGAACCAACTACCTTTTGTAAAATATGATCCATCTTGGGTAAAGGGTAGTTGTCCTTTAATGAGGCTCTGTTTAAGTTCCTAAAATCAATACAAAGCCTTATTTCTCCTGTCTTTTTCCTAACTGACACAAGATTATACACCCAATCTGAATATCTAACAAAGACTATAATTTCAGCATCAAACATTTTCTTAATTTTTTTCTCAACCAGGGGTAATTGAACAGGGTTTATTCTGCGCAATTTTTGTCTATGGGGCTTCTGGTTTTCTTTGAGGGGTATCTTATGCTGAATTATCTCTGTGTCATAGGATTTTAGATCTTCATAACTCCATGCAAATACATCAGAAAATTCCTTAAACAGCTCAATATATTTCAGTTTGATGTGAGCTGGCAATGTTTTAGACAGTTTAATCATTTTTGGCTTTTATTCACTGCCTATGTTACATTCTTCTACTTTAGTTTCAACAGGTTCCAGTTTTGGTTTTTTAGCAACATCAATGAAATCAAACAATTCTTCTAATGGGACCAGTCCTTTTGGCAAGCTTTGAGTGTTAGATTGCAGCATTTCTAAGTCTTATTTTTCTAAATCTGCACTAATTTCTGTTGTATTTTCTAGTTTATTAGATATCAGATTTACATCAGCAATCTCTGGAGATTTTACTTCTTCATCAAGTGGGTTTGCTTCATTAGGACAATTATTTTCATACTCTGAATCTGAACTTGGTGGCTCAAATTCATTTCTAGACTGTAGGAAGTATTTTATTTGTTTGTCTCCCTCAAACACCTGCCAATATTTTTCATTATCTGGGACAGTTGGTATAAATTTGAATTGGGTGGTGCATTGTTTAGTTTCATAAGGTGTTAGACAAGTTCTAGCAGCAAAGGCTAAAACATGGGCAAGGACATTTTGGTTTCTTGGGACAAAGACAAGTGGGAATTCATCAATTTTTTTCAATAAGTCCATGACATCATTTCTATAGGATCTAAGTCTGGGGTGTTTGGCACTATATTCCCCATTCACTTGCCTAATAATCAACTCTAAATCCCCACGAACTTTTATCTTTTTGGCCCCTAATTTCTTCAATAAGTGTAGGCCTAAAAGGAGGGCTTCGTACTCAGCTATGTTATTTGAACATTGAAAATTTAACCTGTAGGAATTTCCTTCAGCATGATTGTTCTCAGTGTTTTGTATCCATACACCTGCACCTGCATTGTTCTTAGTGCAAGACCCATCAAAATCCATACTCCAAAGAGGACTAGTTTCAGATTGACTAGTTTGGCTACCATCCTCTTTATCTATTGTGCCTTTAGATTGTTCTTGTAAGTCAGCACTATGTTGAATTTGGTTCAGTTCCTCATGTTCTTCATCATATTGAGGATTCTTCTCTTAATTCTCAAAGTTGTCAAGCAATGGATGAATGTTTTGTAGCTCTAGACCTGTGATTAGTTCGTTGTGATTTTCTGATTTGGAAAACTGTTTTGACACTTCTGTCTTGTCTGCCACTATGTTATAGTGAGGGGTGGCCACTAAGTCAGTTAAGGTTTCTTGCTCATTTGATATTTCATGATTGAAGAGAATAAATGAGTCAAGGCCTGTATGCACAGAATAAATAGGAGAGTTGTCTGGTCTTTCTTGGATACTAACCATGTATTGCATGTGAGATTCCCTATAAAGTCTTCTAGTTTGATTAAAAACAGGGATAGTAGCATATGTCATATCCATTTGCATTGTCCCTTGTAACTTAGCTCCCCATGATCTTGATAATAACATACCATATTTGGGGGGTACATAAGCCACTACAATATCCATCACTAAACCCTTGGCTGGAATTTGTGCTAAGTTTACACAAAGGTCTTTGATCAAACCTAAACATTTCACTCTGTTGGAGTCAAAGGAATATAGATCTTTGTATGGTCTGGTAATTTCAAGGCCTAGACTCTCCATTACTGTTTTGGGCATTAATTTACGAGAGGCCCCTGAATCATGCATAGCATTGTGTAGAATTTTGTCATGAATTTTCAAACTAACATAAAAGGGAGGAACTGGCCCTTCTTGGTATCTTCCCTGAATCTTAGGACCAAATAAGAGCTCTGGTTGGTCATCATTGAGGTTTGCAGTGTCATTGTTTTCTACTATGTTAAAAGCTTTCAAAATTTGTGATCTATATACATCTTGGGTGACTAATTCAGTGAGGGGAACAGAAATTTTAATCTTTGCAATTTCTTGTTCCAAACTAAAAGGCATCTGACTTTTTACAATGTTTTTTTTAGCCTTATTAATCACTACTTTATCAGCAAAATCAGTTTGTTGATTTCCTCTATTTACATTGGTCAAAATTGTTTTAATAGGAGCACTAGCTGAAGTACTAACGCTGCTAAGGTCTGCACTCTATTTTTCATTAATTTGAATGCCTTTCTCTTTGTTTTGATCAGATTTTACAGCCAATGTTTTGTCCTTTTGTTTAATGCTTTTGGGTTTGTTCACAATGCTATTTTTTGTAGAATTGTCAGAGGTTTTAGTTTTTGGAGTTTCCTGATTCTTCTTACTCCTCAGATCATATTCTTTTGGGGTTTCTATGATGACATTTTCCAACTCTTGATAGTAATATTCATCCTCTGCTCTTTTATCATCATAGGGTGTGTATAGACCTTGTTTCTTATTAATAGGAAAATCAAAATGATCACTACTTAATCCCAACATGTTTATGTCATCTTCCTCTCTTTATTCAATTGTTTCTTCAACCTCACTTACATAGTTTTGATGAAAAGGAGGTGTAATCTGTTGATCATCCTCTCTTTGTCTATTTTGAGGTTGATTTCTCCTAAAACTCTAATTTGGATTTTGATTTCTCTTTTGGCGAACAGATTGGTTTTATCTAGCTTGTGTTCTCTCAAGTATGCTCATCTTCTTCATCATTTCCTCCATCATCCTTTCCATTTTCGAGCTAGATGTAGAGGGTGCAGATTCCTCCGTAAATGATACTTTCTTTTCATTCATCATCTTGGCTCTTTTCTCCATCAGATTTACTTCCACAAGTGAGGCTCCTTTCTGCATATCTTTTAAAGTCAGAGGATCTCTCTTTCTCAGCTGATAGGCCATTTCAGGATCAAATCCTTCAGGAAATTTGTTTAAAGCTAAGCCTTGTGGAGGTTTCAAGTCTGGGGGCAGTGTATTATAAACACTATTGAACCTAGTGCAATAAGCTTGGACACTTTCCCTAGTGTTTCTTTTGAGATTTTTGTAGTCTGAAAGTATTTGGAGAGGGTTTTTCCTAACTTCCCATTTATTTAAAAATAACTAATGAAAGGCTTGGAGGTCATTAATATTATTAGGGGTTAAGCCTTTGAACCATTTTCTTGCTTCTCCCCCTAGACTTTGAGAAAACAATCTGATTTTGACAATTTCTTCATCAATCTCATTTCTATCAAAATAGTCATTCATCTTGTCCACATGTTGTGAAGCAGTAGTAGTACCACTGGCATCAAATAATGGTATCTTGGACTGATAGTCCTGTGGTAGATTAACTAAAGGTAAAGGAAGGACTAGGGGAGCATACCATGTTTCCATGATAGGAGGTTGTGGAAAAAGTGGGGGGTTTACAAGTGGAGGATGTAGGATGGGAGGGGATTGATGGAATGGTGTGGCTTGAACAGTGGATGTGTGGATAACAGAAGTGGATGGACCAGCAAGAGATTGTTGAGCAGATCTAGGATGAGAGAAACCAAAATTATGAAGGAAATGTAAATCAGGTGGAGTACTTTCTCTGCTACCAGGATGTTCACTTCTATCTTGGGATGAAGGTGAAGGCTCAAAATCTATCTGATCTGTATCCTCAAGTGACCTAGTTCTGAATGGGTTTCTTAAGTCAACTTGTGAATCTTGTAGAGCTGCAAGGTTTCCAGGGATAGAATTATCTCTATTGAGTGACCTAACAATAGTTGAAATTTTGGCCTTAGGAGATTTCCTAAGGATTCTTTCAGGATTATCAACTATCTTAGGAGGATTTGGGTCAGGATGGGCTCTAGTATGGACCCTTCTAGAAGCCACAATGTTGTGTTTTAGACCCACTAATAAGAAAATTTTAACCAAATATGACAATCTTTAAGAGGCTAACTGATCTTTTAGCAAGAAAACTTTAATCCTTAAAGCCTTCTTAACTAAGTTTGAATGATGTTATGATAAAGGGTTTCCCAATGGAGTCTTTAGGTCTATTTAGGATTGTGGAGTCACCAGGTGGAAATTTTTAGCTTTAGAAGGTAAAATGTTTTATGGTCCACCACCATTAATAGGTTCGAATACCAAAGAAAATCAGTAGGCCTACTGATCTTCAGTGGAGTCACCAGGTGAAGATTTTTTACTTGATTTCAGGGTTTTGAAATTTATTCACCATCAACAATCAAAATCACTCTAGGCAGACACTTGGTTCATTGTTGAAAATGGGATTATCTGATTTGTGAAGTTATCTATTACTTCAAAAAGTCCCCAGTATGGTCGCCAGAGATGTCAGGCCTCTGTAATTTAGCAGAGTGACAAGACTAAACGCTGCAGAGACTACATCAAAAACCACTTTGGGATTCTAGGATCTAACCCTCCTGAATCCAGAGAGGGATCTCTCTATAAGTGCAAATATTTATTTATCTTTTAAGGTTTTAAGTATGATATTAGGCTATTTATTAAGAACAAGGGTTTTTTGTTTGTTTGGTTGGTCAGGTATGATCTTTAATTGGATGGAATATCACAAAATGAAAGATTTCCAAAAGGTGAAGATGCAAGTATATTGAGAAGTGTTCAGCAGATAGGATTAGCATGAAACATCTTTAAACCATTGGGCAATGGAGTCACAAAAGGGTTTAATTTTACAAAAATTTCAAGAGTGGTCCAAGGGGCAAGTCATCTATATCAAAAGATCATTTAGATTAAATGATGGAATGGAACATTAAAGTATTGAGAACGTGGAAAAAACCAATAATTTCAACAAGGATTTATCAACTTTCCATACAAGAAAAGCCCTTTTAAGCAACTTTTTAAAACCAACCAAAGACAGGGCTAACCATAAACTTCTTTGGACAAGCTTGTATTAAAGCTAACTTATCATACAAATAATCCAGTAATCCACATGACTACTTTCAGAAGGGATGAAAACAGATAAGAAAACAAAGTGCAACTTAAGATCAATTCAGATGCATTAAAATCTAGGCCTGATTTTAGCATACTCTAAGGGAAACTTTCAAAACAACCTTTGGAGAAAGAACTAGAAGACAAGGCAAACCATAAACTTTTCTAGTTTAACTCTACCTACCATGTAATGAAAATATCATTCAAGAACTTCCTTTCAAGTTTTGCACATCAAGACATGGACTAACCAACATTCCTTGATAATTTTTACACTTAACTTAAGTCATTCTTAAATACACAATTGGAGGAAAACATAAAGATAAAGCTTATCAATGAGAGTAGGGTACTTTTAACAATAAATCCTAGCTCTATGATTGTTTCTCTTTATCAGAGAAAAGTGAACAAAATGGCATAAATGAAAGGAAAACAATAACAGTAAGAGGTACTTCACCAATGATATAGACCAGGATCCCAAAAATCAGCTTGTATATTGATTTTCAATCCAATTACCCACTTAAAGTCCAATGTTTCATCACAGCAACAACTTCTCTTCTCTGCCTAACTTCTTCAATAACTTAACAAAGCTTCAGAGCTTCATAATTTATTTACATTCAACAATGATTCGATACAGCAACTATTACATCAGAAATCCAATAACCAACCCTTTACAATGTGCTCCTCAAGGAGATTTTATAAGAAGATGAGGAGGTGGGATGAAAGAAAATATCTCTAGGTTCAATTAATACAAGTTAATGCCTCTCTACCTTTGAAAAATTCAACAAAGAATATTTCTGATATTTCCTCTGTATTAATGGGATTTCATTAAGTTTTAAGCTACTTGGAAAATTTTGTTGACTTTAAAAACTCTTCAAGTAGTCTGGCAATAACTTTGGTTGTCTTTCAAACAAAATATCACTGACTGGGCAATAACTATGCCTTCATTTGATTTATGAAAGCTGCAGGTGGTTCTTTGGTAGTTGAAGAGGATAATAGGCCTCTGATGTGGCAGTGGAGGCTTTTCGAACTGATAGATCTCTTTGTTTTTCCTTAAAAACACCTTTAATGTGCTTTCGGTCTGTGTTTAGGCTTAATTAGGCCTTGATCTTCATCTTCGGGTATTTTATTCCTTGCTGACTGTGGATTAGGCCTTTTATTCTTGAATTTATGCCTTAATCCCTTTAAACTCTATTTTAAAATCTTTAATTCTTCACTTATGCACTGATCTTCACCTTTGGCACTGATACTCTTTGTTTATTTGATGTTTTACTATGTTTTTGTTGTTTTGCAGGCACACAGAAGGTTTACACAGGTGTAGGTATTTGTTTTAATGAAAGACCCCTTGGATCCCTTCCTGTACTGAAGGTTAGGAATCGTCATTCCTGACCTTCGTGTTATTTTTAAAACAGTGGGAAAACCCCATATAACCTGCACGAACAAACAGAAATTATATAAATCCTACGAAAAATAGGTTTAAACTACTTCGAAGGTTTTGGGCGCGAGGGAGAATCGGAGCTGTTGGATTAGAATAATCAGCGGTGGAGATCGCTCGATCAAGTCATTTGGGAGAAGGTTGGGTGAAAAGTGAATGGGGGCGAGATTAAAACAGGATCGTCCGATCTCAGAGATCGACGGCCAGGATTAAAAGATGAAAAAACAACATTGGTAGAGGGAGCGGTATAGCGGAAAATCGGCGGCGGTTTTCGCGTTGCGTTTGGGGGGTAAGCAGTATTGTAAAAAAAAAACGTGATTCCATACAATGAATGACACGTGGAAAATGAAAACCACCTATTTCACGTGGAAGTAGCGCACTGGGAAGTGGGGTAAAAAATTACGCAATATGCAGTTTGAGTCGTTGGATGATAGGTAGCAGATCCAACGGCGCGGGTTGAGCGCGATGGATGAAGAGCTGCGGGGTAATAATATGGTGGGACTGACATTTGTTTTGTCGCGTAGTGGAGGGATTAAAGTTGAGTAAACGATGAGCGTTGTGGGTTTATAGTGTTAAAGGGCTATAATCATGCGAGGGCGATTATACAAACAAAAGAGGCGGAAATGGGAGGGAGTGCTGATCGTCGTTAGATCAACTTCAATCGACGGTGGAGATTTATTTGTAGGGGGTGGAATAATGGCGGGGTAGAAACATGAGAGAAGAGAGGGCCCACCTTTTTATAAAGGGTGAAAGGGTTTTTTCTTAGGCAGAAAGGTTTTATAAGAGCGGCGGGAAGGATCAATGGGAGCCGTTTGATCATGAGGATCGACGGCCGAGATCTGTCGATGGGGAAGAATGAGAAGGGCGGGGTTTAAAAAGGAGAAGTAATGTGGGCCGTCAGATTTAAGAAGATCAACGGTGGATATTTCATCGCAAAATCGCATTGGCGGGATGAAAGGGCAAATTGGCGATGCAATGTGCCGATGTGATTAAGCACGGACCGTCCGATCTAAGGGATATCAACAGTGGAGATTTAATTGGAGGTCGGGATGGCGGAGGATCATGTGATGGATGAGTGCAACACGATGAAGCGTGAACTGTCAGATCTGGAAGAATGAACGATTAGGATTACATCGCATCGGAGAAAGGGAAAGAGGCCAAAGCACCGAGATGTTATAATTTGCGATGTGCGATTAAGCGTTGGCCATTGGATCGGTATGAGAGATCAACGGTCAGGATTAACTAGGCGGGTATGATGTTGGAGGGCTAATGAGTGGAGCGCAATTGAATCTGGGCCGTTGGTTCTTGTGGATTCAACGGCTGAGATTAAATCATAGGATCTGCATCGGAAGCGAAAAAGGGAAAGGATAAAGGGAATTTTCGATTGCCGATTTGCGATGGAGCGAGAGCCATTGATATGAAAACTAGATCAATGGGGAAGATTTAACGATGAAAAAAAAGGGAGGAATGACGGGTTTTGGAACGGGGAGCAATATGGGCCGTCAGATCTGGGTGTAGCAGATCAGATCAACGGTGGAGAATTGGTCGCGAGATCGCATCGACGGGAGGCAAATAACCATAAGAAACAAGTAAAATGTGTTTTTCGATGCGATGAGCGCTTCGGACCCGATCAAAGCGTGGGTCATATGCGGAAAAGGGGCTGGGGCTTAAGGCCTTAATGAAAAAATGAAGGTATTTTAGAGTTTTTGAAGGGTTTTTAGAGGAATTTAGAGGTTCTGATAGAGGTAAAGACGGGGTTTTAAACCTTATAAAGGGATTTCACAAGGCTTTTAAAAGGGAAATTTATGATTTTGAAGGTTAGATGAAGGCTTAAGGAGGGATTTTATGAAGGAAATAAGGATGAAAATGGAATTGTTGTGGGAGTGAGATGAAGGGATAAATGGGGAAAAATGGGGTTTTAAGCAGTCTTTCTCTTGGAAAACACCAGGGTTCTTTAGGATTATGAGGGGAACAGTAGTGAAGATTAACTCAAAGGATAAATATCTTCATAAGACTTTAAGAACTAACAATTTGAACATCAATTGTTTCTTAAAGGCGAGAAGATATTTAGCCACCATTTGATATGGCAAATTTTATAGGTGGCTAACAGGTAGCACATGTCTTCATCATGGATATTGTGAGATTGTCTGGTGTTCCAAAGAATATAGTGTCAAACATGTATGTTAATTTCACTTCCAAGTTTTGGAAGGAGTTCTTTGCAAGTTTTGGGAAAAAATTGGCCTTCATTATAACTTATCATCCACAGAAATATGGACAGACAGAAAGGGTCAAAAATATTCTGGAGGATATGTTGAGGATGTATGTCATGCACCAATAGAGGATATGGGATGATTACCTTCCATTGGTCGGGCTTTATTAGTACAATGATTTTCATGAGTCATTGAGGATGATTTTGTTGAAGGCACTGTATGGGTGGAGTTTTAATGCTTTCATCAGCTAGAGTGATGCAGTGAACAACATACTTGTCGGACCAGATATGTTGGAAGAAATTGAACAAGAAATATAGGTTATAAAGAAGAATCTAAAGGAAACACAGGCTATTCGGAAGAGTTATGCAGACCGACATAGGGAATTTCAGGAGTTTCAGGTTGAGGAGCATGTGTACTTGCGCATCAAAGCGAAGAAGAGATCCTTGAGGATTGGATCATGTGCCAAGTTGGCACCATGGTATTTATGGCCTTTTTGAGATCCTTGAGAGGATTGGACCAGTGGCCTACAGACTTGCACTGCCTCCAACAGTGAAATTCCATGATGTTTTCCATGTTTCATTACTTAAAAGATGTGTAAAGGATGTTGATCATGTTATTGATTGGTTTATATTGTAGGTGGAACCAGAAGGAGAATTGTAGCCCGAAACTTAGTGCATATTGTAGAGAAAATTACTAATGCTCCAGAACCGAGCAATCGATCAGGTTAAAGTGTAGTGGAAGCACTTTGGTTCTGATGAAGCTACATGGGAGATGAATGATCAGATGCGGGCTATGTATCCTTCACTATTTTCCGGTGGAGGAAAATGAGTTTTAGTATTTGTACATATTTATATATGGTTTCTATTGTAAATACTGCAATGAGTTTTGTTATAAATCTCCAATAAGTAGTACGGTAGTCATGTTTTTCGTGATGGTTTTGCTTTTGAGCAGGTTGTTATTGTAAATACAGTAACGAGTTGGGCTATAAAGCTCCATATGTAGTATGTTTATGGTTTTCAACGATTTTGTTCTTTGTAGGTGTCATATAACACTGAGGACGATGTACCCCTAAGGGGGAGGGGTCTATAACAACCTCGGGTTAAAATTTCATGTAATAAAGTTAATAAAGTCAAAATAAGACCAAGGTCATGGGACACTTGTTCCAAGCTGAATGTTGGGAAAAATGAGAAACTAGATTCTTTTTTAGATGCGATACAAACATAACATCCTTGAGCCTGAGAGGGGAGCCTGACTGCCTATGAAAGGTGAATGTGTCAATCCTTTTCGTGTTGTACCTTCCATCATCTCCCATCTCGGTGTGCATCTATAGATATTTCTCCTCCAAGTCATTGATTTTTTTTTGTTCCCTGTCATTTGGAATGAGGCACCACTATTCAGATACCATATGCTTCCCATCATTGTTCCTGTCATGCATGAAATGAGAGTGAAGTCAAGCTCAAATTGTGAAGCCAAATCTTCACCTGCTGCTTCTCTCGAGGTCTTCTTGCTTGTCTTCTTGTGTGGACATTTCATGGCATAGTGCCTGAATTCATGACAGTAAAATAACTTGATCACAGACAAGTATTTATTCTTTCCCCCTTAACTAGATTCTACTTTGGATTGGGATTTATTCCCTTTCCTTTTATTTTCCTTTACAACCATGGCACAATTCTCCTCATCCTCACCCTTGCATGAAGTCCCATCTCTAGTATTCTGCCTTATTTATTCCTGCACTAGATCAGACTACAATCGCTCCCAACTTGGTAGTTTATCTCTACCATTTACAGAATATTGATAGTTATGCCTACTCTTGGGAAGGCCCAAAAGGGATAGAGCTACCAAGTCTTCTTCATGGATATTAACAACGATCCCGACAAGTTCATCATGACACTGTGTAAACTTGCTCAAGTACTACAGAATTGTGTCATTCTTCTACATCTTGATACGTAGAATATTTTCCTTTAGTGTCAACTTCCTGTGGTCACTATTGTTCTTGTAAAACTCTATCAATGTTTTCCACATCACGAACAAAGTCTCTTTCCTATGGATATTAGATACAATATGATCCCTTACTCCCTCCAATAAGATTATCCTCGCTTTGGCCACATCCTTCTTCCACTACGAAACATTTTGGGCATCAGATACTTGGGATTTTGTTACATCGGACTTTATGTATTCTAGCATCCCATTATCATCCAATACTTACTCCATGCGGTCCTTCCATGTTTTAGGTTCCTTCCAAGGCATACTCAAGCCTCAATCCATTGAAATCCATCTTCTCAGTCCTGAAGAAAACCTGCAACACTGACCTTCAAATTTGAATCTCCTACAATGGAAACTTCAAAATCTCTTATCTACTATGAATATAGCTTGGATACCATGTAGAAATTAATGTGTAGATTCTAAAATGCTCATGAAATTTACTAAATCACAATACTAGTAGTTACTCCATTGATTTGTGGAATCAAATTCACGATTGAGAACACAAATCATTAACATGCAAGAATAAACATCACAAATGCACAAATATTTATCTAGGGGAAAGCAACTGCTCAAAACCCCTTACTATTTGTATTGCATTAATCAAATAATATGGATGAATACAATATGCTTTCTCAAGCTTTAGCACAAACTACACCTGTATCTTCTATCCCTTGCCTTCCTGACTGAACCTAACCAATACTTAGCCAAATTTCCAAGCCTCCAAGCTCCTATTTCCTTGCATTGTTCATTAAGGAAATAACCCCCATTTTTAAAGGAAATTCCTCAATTGGATTGCACAATTCTTGTAGTCCCATCCTTTGACTGCATGCACCACATGTACAACTTGAATTAGTTTACAATTGATAGTACACTGCCCTTGAAATCCAATCTCAACTGGGTAACTCAAATTTTCTGCATGCATCAATTATTTTTGGTTGATTGATCAATTAACTAGATGCCCACTGAGTGTGACTAGAGTTACAATGCACAACTTAACCTTCCACTAGTTTCTCCAATAGTTGGAACTAGTTTAACTAACAATAACTCGACTTAACTGAAATAGATTGCTAGATATTAGCAATCAATCATACTGAACTAACCTCAAGTGTATCCAACTTGTATTAAATGAGTTGACTAAGTGAAAAAATCCATGTCACTGCAATTAACTACCTCCAAGTATTCTACTGAAATTGAAATTCGAATTTTAATCCAATTTGACCAAGGCAAAGTAAAAACTAGATTTTCTTGATACATTTTCAACACTCCATCTTAGCAAGAAATGGATTATCTGCCACCCTACTCTTGCCTCTATGGAACTCGAATTTACCTCTTGAAAAATCTTTTGTTAGAATGTTTTCATCTTGTTCCTCTGTTGGAATGTACTACAACAACATGATCTGGCTCTGCACGCAATCTCGTAGATGGTGGTACTGAATATATATGTGCTTGGATCATTCATGAAACATGGGATTTTCACATAGCTTGATGAAATTTTGATTTTCATAATAAATCATAGTAGGATCCATCATCTGACCAAATAACGCAACAATAATATTTCTAATCGATATTGCCTCACATGTTGCTTGATTGGCAGCCATGTACACTACTTCTGCTAAGCTGAGTTCCATAAATGTTTGCTTCATGTTGTACCAATAAACCACTGCAAACCTAACACTAAAAATTCCTCCTGATGTGCTCTTCTGGTATGATGGACTCCCTGCCCATTCTGCATCTTTGAAGCCACATAAGTTTTCTCCCTTTTTTCGCTTGTACCATAGTCCAAACTCAGTAGTGCCTTTGAGGTATCGTAGAACATGTTTAACAACCCTCCAAAATAATTTGTTCGATCGAACCATGCCTTGGCTCAACTGGTTGAGTGCATAACGCATGTCTGGTCATGTGTTCACAAGGTACATGAGTGAACCCACCAACTTCCTATACACAGTAGCATTTACTTCCTCACCTGAAGTGGAATCCTCCTTCCTCTAGTTCGTCATTAGAGGATTCTCCATGGGTTTGCATTTAGCCATGTGGAACTTGTGGAGTATCTCATTAGCATACTTGCCTTGAGAGACAAAAAGTTCCCCTTCTCCTTGCCATACTTCCAAACCGAGGAAATAGTGCATGAGACTCGTGTCCTTCATTTCAAACTCTTTTGCAAGGTCCTCCTTGTAAGATCTAATAAGTTGTTCATCACCGGTCAAAATCAAGTTATCAACATATAAGACAATAATCAATTGTTTACCTTCTACCAAGATGTGCTAAAGGTTTACGTCAACTTCACTTCTGTTGAATCCCAAACTGGTGAGATAAATATCAATCGTTGTGTAACAAGAACGAGGTGCTTGCTTAAATCCATACAACGCTCACTTGAGTCCACACACGTGCAACTCTTTGTCTAAGGTCTCAAAATCTTGAGGTTTCTCGATGTACACTTCCTCCTCCATAACTCCATTGAGAATTGTTGTCTTCACATCCATCTGGTGGATCTTCCACCCCATCTGTGAAGCTAGAGCAAGAATTGATCTGATGGAAGAGTACCTTGCTACAAGAGATAAGGTCTTTTTATAATCTACCCCTTCAACATGAGAGTACCCCTTGGCCACAAATGTAGCCTTGTGCTTCTTTATGCTTCTTTATTTTGCATGCTTTACCTTGTAAATCCATCTCAAACCTACCACTGATTTGTCTGGTGGTCTTGGGACCACTTCCCAAACACTATTTATAACAATGGAATCATATCCCTCTGCCATGGCATCAACCCATATAGGCAGCTCTATTGCTTCCTCGAATGAGGGTGGTTCTGTCTCTACTAGCTCAGTCATCAGAGCCATGTAGGCAGTGTACCAATCCAGTGACCTCCTCTTCCTGCATTGTGATATCGGTGCTCCCACATTCTCTCTATCATCCTGTAATAATTTTTCAGCTTCCCTAGTTCGTTTCCTTCCTTCTTTGGATGTCTATGCTTGAGTGGTTGTCTCCACTCTCTAATCCACTGATTGTGGCTTCGCCACAACTTCCTGAGGTTCTTCCTTTGGAGTAAAAATCTCCTTATCTACATCCAACTAAAGCTCCCTCTCAAGGGACCACATCATTTCATTTTCCTCATCGAACTTCACATCCCTTTGAACAACTGTCATTCTCAGGGATGGCAGGTACACACAATAATTATGAGGTGTATCAATGTACCCCAAAAATATCCCCAACTATGTTGTCGGATATAGGTTTTTCCTTGCTTCCTTGGAGACATGATAATATATTGATGCTCCAAAGATCCTGAAGCGTGACATGTCTAGTTTCTTCCCTGAAAAGACTTCTTCTGGTTTACTCATCCCATGAATACGATGAGGACTCTTGTTTTGCAAATAGACCACTGTGTTGCATGCTTCAGCCCACAAGTGAAGAGGTAGGCCTTGGTCATGCAACATCACCCTTGCTTCTCCCACAATACTTATGTTATTCCTCTCATCCACCCCATTATGTTGTGGGTTGTGGGGTGCTATCAGCTCCTGTTGAATTCCTTCCTTTGCACATAAAATTTTAAAATCATTAGACATGTACTCACCTTCGTTATTATCTTGAGAGCCTTCACTTTCTTGCCAGTTTCTTTCTCAACAAGTGATTTAAATTGAACAAACTTCGAGAAATTCTGGTCTTACTTTTGCATGAAGAAAATCAAACACTTCTATGAGAAATCATGTACAAATATAACATAATACATGTGCTTGGTAGTGTAGGTTTTTGATAAAGTTCCATAAACATCAGAGTGGATCCTTTCAAGGATTGCATGCGCCCTATTTTCCTAATCATTGAAGGTGGATTTTGTGAACTTCACCGAGGTACATGCGTGTATTATGTTGCTCTAGTGACCCTTTAGGGAGGCCTGTGGGGACTTTCTACATGATCTTCAAATCTCCATGATGCAAGTGGCCAATTATTTTATGCCATAATTCACTGACATCTTGACTTTTCACCTTCTGCACCTTTATGCTGAAAGCAGTACAATCTTTCATGCCATCTTGTAGAGGTTCTTCACCTGAACCCTGGTCTATTTCACTTGTGCCATGGCGATGTGTCTCAGGAATTCCTTTCATTTGTTGAATATCACATCGTAGCCACAATCTTGCAACATTGCGACGGAAACCATATTCTTATTTAGACTAGAACAAACATCACATCCTTGAGCCTCATAGGGCAACCTGACTCCCTCTCAATGGTGACTGCGTTGATCCTGGTTGTGTTGTACCTTCCATCATCTCCCATATCGATGTGCATCTGGAGATATTTCTCCTCCAAGTCACTGAAAAAATATTTGTTCCCCGTCATGTGGAACGAGGCACCTCTATCCAGATACCATACGCTTCCCATCTATGTGCTTTCCATGCATGCAATAAGAGTGAATTCAAGCTCAAATTGTGAAGCCAAAGTTTCATGTGTTGCTCCTCCTGAGGTCTTATTTCTTGTCTTATTGTATGGACATTTCGTGGAATGATACCCAAATTCATGATAGTGAAAGCACTTGATTTTGGACAAGTATTTTTTCTTACCCCCTTGACTATATTTTTCTTTAGATTGGGATTTATTCCCTTTCCCTTTATTTACCTTTCCATCCAAGGCGCAATTATCCTCATCCTCTCCCTTGGATGAAGTCTCGTCTCTGGTATTTTGCATTATTTCTTCCTGCACTATATTAGACCATAATCACTCCCAAATTGGTAGTTTCTCTCTACCATTTATGGAACCTTGATAGCTTTGCCAGCTCTTGGGAAGGCCCAAAAGGGCTAGAGCTACCAAGTCTTCTTCAGGGACATTAATGACGACCTCACCAAGTTCATCATGAGATTGTGTAAACTTTCTTAGGTACTATGGAATTGTATCATTCTTCTGCATGTTGATAATTCGAAGCTTATCCTTGAGTGCCAACTCTTGTGGTCACTATTGTTCTCGAACAACTCTGTCAGTGTTTTCCACCTCGCAAATGAAGTCTCTTTCCCATGGAGATTCGACACAATATGATCCGCACTACCTCTAATACTATTATCCTCGCTTTGGCCACATCCTTCTTCCACTGAGAAAGATTCTAGGCATCAGATGCTTGGGGTTTTGCTACATTTGACTTGATGTATTCTAACAACCCATTTTCATCCAATACTTCATCCATGCGGTCCTTCCATGTAACAAATTTTGAGGTTCCTTCAAAGGCATACTCGAGCTTAAGTCTATTGAAAGCCATCTTGTCAGTCCTGGAGAAAAGCTGTAACACTAATACTCAAATTTGAATTTCCTGCAATGACAATTTAAAAATATCTTCTCTATTGTGAATCTATCTCGGATACCAGGTAGAAATTAATGTGTATATTCTAAACTGCTCATGAAATTTACTAAATCACAAGACTATAAGCTACTATACTTATTTGCAGGAGAAAATTCACGATCTAGAACACAAATCATTAAAATGAAAGAAGAAACATCACACATGCAAAAAGATTTATCTAGGGGAAATAAACTGCTCAAAACCCCTTATTATATGTATTGAATTAATCAAAGAACTGGATGAATACAATATGCTTGCTCAAGCTTGAGCACAACCTGCACCTGTATCTTCTATCTTGTGCCTGATTGACTAAACCTAACCAATACTTAGCCAAATTTCCAAGCCTCCAAGCTCTTATTTCCTTGATATGATCATTGAGGAATAAGCCCCTATTTTTTAAGGAAATTTCTTAATTCGATTGCGCAATTCCTATAGGCTCATCCTTTGCCACTACATCCACTTGTACAACTTGGATTAGTTTACAACTGATAATACACTGCCCTTGAACTCCAATCTCAACTAGGTAACTCGAATTATATGCATGCATCAATTATTTTGAGTTGATTGATCAGTTAACTGGATGACCACTGAGTGTGACTGAAGTTAGACTGTACGACTTGACCTTCCACTATTTTTTCCAACATTTGGAACTAGTTTAACTGAAAATCACTCAACTTAACTAAAATAGATTACTATAAATTAGCAATCAATCATATTGAACTGAACTCAGGTGTTTCCAACTAGAATTAACTAATTTAAATAAGTGACAAAAGCCATGTCACCTCAGTTAACTACCTCCAAGTATTCTAGTGAAATTGAAATTGAAATTTTAATCTAGTTTGACCAAGGCAAAGTCAAAACTATATTTTCTTGTTGCATTTTCAACACCTTTTTCAAGTAGATTTTAGGTGCCTCTCCTTCTTATAAGAATTGGAAAATTTATTCTAGTTATCTTAGTGTGTCTTCCACTTTAAATAGGTGAGAATTTGGAAGGTAATCCTTTATTCAATTTTCTCCATCCCCTATTTATACTCTTAATGGTAAGTGATCTAGCCATAAATTATTTACACTAGGTTAAATAAACATCTCAAATTCAAATTCTCGGAACAAAAAATTCCACTTATAGATTCTCCCTTGATGAACTAGCTTGTTGATCAAGTTTTTTAATGATTGGTGTTACACAACAATTTGTCACCGTCCCTACCATTCCCTGTCTCGCGCATTGGAGGGATTATTTTGTGACCTGTGAGCAGTGATATAACTTGAAAATACTTTCATGGCATTCCCCTGAACATGTACTTTCATCCCCCTGAAGACATTTCCTGCTTAAAATTTAAAAACCCTAAAAATGGCCCTTTTTGCATTGGCGCGGGCAGACAGTTCAGTACCCATGCCAATGGGGAAAATCCTTCAAAGAGGTCGCGCCAATTGGCGCTCTGTCCCAGATTCGCACTCGCGCCAGCCAATTTAAGGAGTTTTTTTTAAAATAAATGGTGGAAGTTTCATCCTAACCAATTCATGAACTGGTATCTATCTTGAGTTGGGAGGTTTGGCTACGGATCTCCATAGAGAGGAAGTGGTTTGCCACCTCTCATGGAAGCTTCCTTGATGATAGGGCCAATCCCATGATTATAGGGATCCCAACTCCCCTTCCTCCATCTATAAAAGCTTGCCCATCTCCATGGCAAGCTAGTCTTCAAGTTCCCAAATTCCCAAGAGCCCTATGCTGCAAGAGCCTTGATAATTCCCTTAAGGCCAAATCCAAGCAAGGAGATTAATGTCAAGATCCGAAGAGAGAGGTTTGTCCCATCCCTGATAGGCTTTATCGAGACACGTTCTGCTGACGACCCTCTGAAGGAGAATTCATCGTCAGAGCTATGGTTGTATTCTTCTTTTGATTGATTAATGATAAGCGACTATTGGTTATGCTTCCACTCTTGTTCTTGATAATGATCATGAGTTATGTCTTCTTAGAATGACATATAGTTGTATGCACTAGATTTTACGCTTGTGTTTGTTTTGTTTCTTGCGTGTGCAGGTGTCCGATCACGGAGATCGTGGGGATTGTGATCTGCCAGAGCTAAGGAACGGGAGCGCTAACTTCTCTACGAGCGACAGCGTTGGATTCCAGGTAAGCCTTCATCGCTATTTGGTTTATCTGCAATTAGGAACCTGCACTATAGCGTGAACGATTGTTACTAGACCCGGTCTGGGCTAGTAGGTATCGCCTTTGTCCGTAGAGGGGATTTACCTCCACAACAAATTGGCGACTCTGCTGGGGATCGTCTAGCTTGTTGTTGTTCTACTTTGTAAGCTACAGACGGAGCCTGAAGTTAGCCAGATAGCCTTCGAAACGCTATTGCTATGCATTAGCGAAGTAGATCAAAGCTGCTTCAGTCAATCTCCGGTTTAGTTTATGAACTGAACACTTGGATTATTGTCTTGTATTTTCGGTTGTTTCTCGATTCTTCTTGCTTGGTCAGCTCTTTTGGCTGGCTCTTTTCTGAGTGTTTGGCTTTTGGTTCAGCCCCAGAGGATCAGATCTGACCTCTGTTTTTCCGAGTTTTCATCCTTTCATGGTTGGCTTGATTGGCGTGGTTTCCACCCTGACAGTCGCGCCAATTGGCGCGGGTTGCTAGTTCATCACTCGCGCCATCCCTTGTCTGGCGCGGATTACAGCCAGACAGTCACGCCATCTTTTGTAGGTGCTAGGGTTTACCCTTGTTCGGAAGCTTATTTTGGTCAATACTTTGCTTCTGGGTTTTTTTTGGATTCTGCTTGAAGTGGTGAGTCTAGTCTTGGTTGGGAAAAATTCTTTGTTTTTTCATTTTCAGGCGTTGGCGCTTGTTGTCAGTTAGCAACCCGCACCAATTGGGCATTGGCACTAGTTGTCAATGACAAAGTCAGGCCAATTTCAGGGTGTATGAAAATTGAGATTTTTTCCCTAAATCCTTCACCAATGTGTCTTTCCCTTCCGGTCTTTTCCCTATATGAGCATAGATTACATTGCTCATTATTTGGGATGTCTTCTCTCCATGATTGTTTGATGTAAAAGGGAATGAATGCCTTGTTTTGATCTCATGCTTTGGAAGTCCTCTTTGTGTTTTGTCACCTTTTGAGGAATTTTGTTACAAAGTGTTTTCAAACAACGATTGCATTCTTAGTGCTTGTTTACATCTCTTTTGCCTTCATCCTTCATTAAGAAGATTTGCGTTCATTTAGTTTTCATCTCAAAGTTTTCTTTTCATTAAAACACATTAGATCACATTGCATTGAAAAGTATTTTTTGAGATCCGTCATTGAACTTAGATTACATTGTTTAATGATTGAAAACTAGAAGTCGCTTTGAGTGCATTCTCCTTCATTAAAATCATGCATTAAGTAGATTCTAATTTCATCGAAAAATGCATTCAGTGCATTCTTATCATTGGGAAGGAAAAGGAAATTGTGCATAGATTACAATTGCATAGTTTTCGAAAAAGAGGATTTTGCGTAGATTACATTGCATTATTCACATCGTTGAATGTTTGAAATTACTTTTGCATAGTGAAAGTCATCTAGTTTGGAAAAGATTTCGTTTACAATGTTGTTGTTTGTTGCATCATTGTTTGAAGCTCTTCCCTTAACTAGATAGCATTCATCGAATTGAAAAGTTTTCTTTTCTCATATAGCTGCATACAGGAGATTGTCATATGACATGCGGTAGGGCCTTGAAACTGAAACATAAGTGAAGATCAACCATAAAATTTATTCAATTTACACTAAGGCAGCATTGAAACATTAACGAAACATTTAATTGTCTAGGCTAGAGACGTGTTCCGGCATCTTTAAACCTAGTAGCTGTCGTTCGCCTCTTGGCTTTAGACAGCACTAGTACAGACTTGTGCTACCCGTACCATCGCGTATATAAAGGGAGACCCCACTAGGTTGCCATCCTTTATCCATAGGAAGCCGAGTCTGCCGCCCTATACCCGTGATACACCGGACACAGCATTCGGGGAGATTGCCTGCACGTACGTAAAGTCCTTGGTTGATTTCTCTTTCATTTTGAAACCAAGGTGTATATTGCAGTTCACGGTTATTTGGTACACCCTTTGCCTAGCATTCCAGAGTAGTCATTTTGATCTTTTTTGACTCCTTAAATTTGAAAAGATAACCAAGCGCTTGTTTTTTCACGCTTGTTTCAAAACTGAAAGAGATAGAGTCACCTTTCATCCGTTTCTCGACTCTTAAAACATGAAACGGTGAAGTTTCTAAGTTTCAATGTGGTAAAATAAATCACCTACAATCACACGCCCTGTTAGAATTTGCTTGTTGTCTGTTTGATTGTGTGCCTTGGTTTTTAGCTCATGCGCGATTTTGAGTTGTTGATGGCAACATTTCCAGAGTTCACCAACCAAGGAATCCCCTCCGATGGGAATCCTGGTCATTTTCCTCCCTTTGGAAATGTTGGTGCTCTTTACATGGCAACGTTGTCCCTTCCTGGGTTAATGGTTGGGTTGCCTGTTTGGTTGTTCTCAACCTCTGTAGTTCCGAATGTCTCAGCTACTGGTCAATCAGTTTCTCCGCCTGAACAACATCATGTTGATTCCAAGGTGGACCTCTCCCCTTCTTCGCCTATTTCTACGTCCTCCTCTTCTACTTCGCCTGGTTAAAGTCTGGATTCGAATAACCAGGTGGCTAAGAAGAAGAAGAAGAAGACAAAGAAGAAGAAGTCTGATAAAGGAGAGGCTAGCTCTGCGGCTATTAAGCCTTCCGTCGATAAACCTCCCAACCCTCTGCGGAAAGTCAAGTTCCCTTGCATGTTGTGCCAGGGAGACCATCTTCTTCGAGACTGCCCTGGCATTCCCAAGGTGCTTGAAGAATGGTCCAGCGGTCGTCCGCCGTTGCCTTTGGCTTCCGGGAGTCAAGTAGGGGGCACGTCTTCAGCTAGTGCTGGTAAAACTCTTAAGAAGCAAGGTAACATTACCAATCCCTGTAGGTTGTGTGAAGGGCACCATGCCATTCACCTTTGTCCTTATATGGATGAAGCCAAGTGAGTGTTGGACAACCCGACTGTTTCTACGCTGTGCCTTCCGGCTGGTTATAAACAACTTTCTTTGAGTCCTCCACCAGTTGATCCTACGATTGGTCAAGAGTCATCCTTGGTCAATCCCACTCCCCCGGAAATTAAAATTTAGGAATCCATCCCTGACCAACCATTGGTCGTGGGATCGGTTGAACTGGCCCCGTCTACGGTGCACCAGGTCTTTTCCGTTGAGAGTGGACCTCACATCCCTTAGGTTCTTCTTGTTTCTTCAAATTCCTCGGACTTGGAGAAAGATTCTCCTGTCCCTATATCTCAAGAAGCTCCTCCTCCGCCTCCCGTGATGGAGGTCTCGGAGGATACTCCTCCCGCCTTCGAGATGGAAGTTGTGGAGGATGCTCCTCCTTCTTTCGTAACACCAGGGGAAGACCTTCTTGGTTCGATGGTAGCCCCTCCAAGTAGTTTGGTCGCTTCCTTTGATTGGAATCGATTTGCAGGATATCGCCTTTTGTCTTATGTGCCTTTCGAGATCACAGTACAGGCTTTTGGTCTGGTCGTACCCAGCACCATTATAGATGAAGGCGCGTCTGTTAGTGTTCTATCCTCAACTACTTGGCAAGCTTTTGGCTCGCCGCCGCTTGTGCCTGTTACGCAGAATCTGTTGGCATTTAACAGAAGAACTAGTCAACCGTTAGGGATCCTTCCAAGGTTACCTATTACCTTGGGAGGTAAAACCGTCCATATGGACGTGATGGTTGTTCCAGGCCCCTTGGATTTCAATCTACTATTGGGGCGCAATTACACCTATGCCATGGGAGCGCTTGTCTCCTCCCTTTTTCGTGTGGTCTATTTTCCGCATGAAGGGCGGATCGTGACCATTGATCAGCGTTCGTTCTTTGGTTCCGATGTGGCAGCTGGCCCGCCATCATCCCTTCCTGATTTTTATCCACCCGTTGTATCTGCCCTACCGCAGGTCAACTATGTGGCTACCTACCCCGTGCCTGTACTCAGTGATAATGTCGTCGTGCATAGTGTGCTAGGGGCATTGGGTCCCGACTTCCAGGATGTTTTCCTTCCATCAGGAATGGAACTCTTGGAAGCCATGACTTGCTGTTTGTTATGATGAAGTCGGTCAGAGCATAGTTCGTTTTCCTGTGTCAAGCTCCTTAAAAAATGAAACCAGGTTCCCAGATCATAGTTCTTTTTCTTGTGTCAAGCTCCTTAAAAAATGAAACAAGACCGTTAGAGCATATTTCGTTGTCTTGTGTCAAGCTCCTTAAAAAATGAAACAAGGTTGTCAGAGCGTAGTTCTTTGTCTTGTGCCAAGCTCCTTAAACCATGAAACAAGGTCATCTAAGGATAGTTCTTTTAATGTGTCAACCTCGTTAAAATAATGAAACATGTTCTTGTTCAATTCAAGTCTTTGATTAGATCTCGTAAAATCCCAGTCGAGTCTTTCTTAGATCTCGTAACTTGAACCTTCACTCCATCTGTCTTTCATATGGATTGAATCTTGGGGGGCATGTACCTCGAATTGAGTCACCATGCTGGGGGCATGCTTACTTTTTCAAGCATAGTTTGTTTCTGTTTCAAGCTTGTGTAAAAATGAAATTGGGTTCAAGCATAGTTTATCTTTGTTTCAAGCTTGTGTAAAAATGAAACCAACTTCAAGCAGAGTTTTCTAATTTCAAGCTTGTGTAAAAATGAAACCATTCCCATTTTACCTCTTGTGATTGCCATTTTTATCAACCTGTTTTTGCCAGATGAGCCTTGGTTTTCTCACTCCATTGTCACTATCTGCTTGGTCGATTATATGCCTTCACTTGGTTGTTTCACCCATTCCTGAGGAACCGCTATGATGAGTGGTCTTTGTTAGCCAGCCTCTTAACCTTTACTTGTTCTGAGCAGTTCCACCATTACCGGAACCAGTAGCTACCCGTTATACCACTTGTTCCTCCAGGAGGAGTCATCTTTCAGCTCTTTTCTGACTCTCTAAACATGAAAATATTTCCGAGTCGCTTGTCGTTTTGATCTCGTTAAAGTGGCCACGAAACGACATCTACCCAGTATAAGTTTACCCCTTTTTCGGGCTGGGATAGATTATTTACGAAAAAGGAATACCCTAGCCTATCGCGACTAGGAGGTTTTCTCAGACATAGTTTTCTACCTTTTCGGATCTGAGGAACTATTTACGAAAAGGGACTGTTGGAGTTTACTTTTCAGCTGTCTTTTCAAACTCTCTAAATATGAAAATACACCGAGTTCTTCCTCTGTCAGACTCGTTAAACCCTGATGACATTGGAAATTGTCAATCCTGACGGTATTCGAGTTTCTCCTTCCTAGGGCTCGTTAAATGTACTAGGATGGATTCGTCCGAAGGACAGATTTATATGACAAGCATATGGTATCCTCTTCAAGCTTGTGTAAAAATAAAGAGGTACTCACCAGAAATGGCGGGGAAAAAATGGAACCAGCATCATTGTAGTGTCGGCAGTATGTCGCTCTTGAACATGGCACTTGTCCGCATTCGTGTCGGGTTGGGGAAATCTCATCTCGTTTTCACTTGCCTCCATGGGTTTGGGTAATCCCTTTTGACCTCTCATCAGCTCTTTGCCTCGTCAGCATGACCCCTGATCTTTTGATGTCAAATAATGCAAAATCCATTGCCATGTCGTTTGTGTGTTCAAGAGAAGTTGACCTCTGCAACTACCAACCTTCCTCTGATTCTCATCTGATCTTGATTCACAAAGACATTATGTTCCTCTGTCTCGCGTCGATGATGTGGGAAACACTATGGCCCACCTTTGATCAAGGTCACTTCCTGTCGACTTCAGCTCATTATCCAGGAAGTTGATCTAGAGACTCCCTTCTGGTGCCTTGGAGCGTGCTTTCCTCAATGGCAGGTTCTTCGCATTCGACGTGAGGTTTTCATCATTGGCCTCCGATCGAGTGATTCTACGGGTGTTTGACGCCATCTCATTGATTCACATGCCGTAGATTGTACCTATAGTACCTTGAGGGCCATTGTCATTATTGGTGGTACCTCTCGCGTCTGTTAACAGCTTTCAACATTGGCTGGTAATCAGACGATGTTCTTGCATGTTCGACTTTAGCTCACCTATTCGCATGCTTGAACTTGTACTGTGTTCGGGTCGAGATGGAGCGCAAGACCCTGGATTCTGTCTGTTGTAATCCAGGCTGCATTTTGTGGATTATTATGATTATTTACATGACTCACTTACTGGATGGCTGCGACCATAGCTAAGTCTATTTACCGATCCTCACTGGATGGCTGCGTTCATGCCTTGGATCTGGATTATTGTATACTCTGTTATGGATGGCTGCGCCCATACCACATATATATCATGTATATTGAGATATCAGTTGTACTTATCTACGTAGGTTTTCCGACGGCGGAGTTTTCAGTTGGACACGTTCTCGTAAAGCATTTCACCCCTCTCTCTCGTTCGGTTCTCATACTTTAGGGGGCATCTGTTACACAGCAATTTGTCACCGTCCCTACCATTCCCCATCTCGCACATTGGAGGGCTTATTTTGTGACCTGTGAGTAGTGATATAACTTGAAAATACTTTCATGGCATTCCCCTAAACATGTACTTTCATCCCCCTGAAGACATCTCTTGCTGAAAAACCCTAAAAATGGCCCTTTTTGCATTGGCGCGGGCAAACAGTTCAGTACCCACGCCAATGGGGAAAATCATTCAAAGAGGTCGCGCCAATTGGCACTTTGTCCCAGAGTCGCACTCGCACCAGCCAATTTAAGGAGTGTTTTTTAAAAATAAATGGCGGAAGTTTCAACCTAACCAATTCATGAACTGGTATCTATCTTGAGTTGGGAGGTTTGGCTACGGATCTCCATAGAGAGGAAGTGGTTTGCCACCTCTCATGGAAGCTTCCTTGATGATAGGGCCAATCCCATGATTATAGGGATCCCAACTCCCCTTCCTCCATCTATAAAAGCTTTCCCATCTCCATGGCAAGCTAGTCTTCAAGTTCCCAAATTCCCAAGAGCCTTATGCTGCAAGAGCCTTGATAATTCCCTTAAGGCCAAATCCAAGCAAGGAGATTATTGTCAAGATCCGAAGAGAGAGGTTTGTCCCATCCCTGACAGGCTTTATCGAGACGCGTTCTGCTGACGACCCTCCGAAGGAGAATTCAGCGTCAGAGCTATGGTTGTATTCTTCTTTTGATTGATTAATGATAAGCAACTATTGGTTATGGTTCCACTCTTGTTATTGATAATGATCATGAGTTATGTCTTCTCTGACTGACATATAGTTGTATGCACTAGATTTTACGCTTGCGTTTGTTTTGTTTCTTGCGTGTGCAGGTGTCCGATCACGGAGATCGTGGGGATTGCGATCTTCCAGAGCTAAGGAACGGGAGCGCTACCTTATCTACGAGCGATAGCGTTGGATTCCAGGTAAGCCTTCATCGCTAGTTGGTTTATCTGCAATTAGGAACCTGCACTATAGCGTGAACGATTGTTGCTAGACCCGGTCTGGGCTAGTAGGGATCGCCTCTATCCGCAGAGGGGATTTACCTCCACAACAATTGTTGGTATATATAAAATACAAAATTGTTGGCCAACAAGTAATGTTTACAATTTTACATAGAAAAATCATTTCAAGCCCTTCTTTTTTACTAGTTGAATATTTTCTTCCTACCTTGTTTAGTTTTTGACTAGCATATGCATTTGAGTGGTCAACTAATTCATTGACAAATTATGCAAGCAAATCTTTGATCGCAATGTTGGATGCATTGAATTGTACATGGAATTTCTTCAACTAGTTGGAAAATATAAAATTTGGGGGAATACATGTCATTCTTTTGTCTTTAAAGATCTTCTTTATTATCTTCATGAGGTTCTTATTGGAAGATTCAACCTCGCCACCCCCGTGGGGATAATATGTAGAGAAATGACCTACGATGATGTTTTAATTTTGAAAAAAGGATACTAAATTCAGTGAGATAAAATATTTAAAATTATTGTTCACAATATTTTAGAGCGTAGTCTAAAGAGCCCGTGTTTTGACCCAAATTCCGGCCACGATTTTCAGAAAATCCGGCAAAGATTTGCCCAGAAACTTGTTTATAGTTGTTAAACAATAGTATTTTGAGTGCCCCAGGGGTTTTTGATAGTGCTGAATCCATTTCCACTATCAAAAATAGATTCCAAGCACTGCAACTACCTGATTTTTTCAAATTTAGTTGACCGGATTTCGGCGGATTTCTGCCGTCCGGGCCAAAACGCGGGCTCGGTAGACAACTCCATATTTTAGGGGTAGACAAAATGAGTTAAGATATTTTCTTCGAGCAATATAATCACAGCTTCGTTATTGGCTTGATTGGTAGGGATGGCTTCTACCCATATGGTAACATAGTATGTGGCAATTAATATCTTGTTATGTTGGCCAATGAAGGAGATGTAGTTATGCTATGAAACCAAGTCCCTTGCTAGAAAGGATTTTCTACTTATACACACTTCAAGGACAAGGCAAGAGTTTTTTGTCTAGAAACAAAAATTTTGAATTCATGTTAAGACCTAGAAAACTTATGAATATCAAAGAATACATTATGTTAATAATGCCCAAACATTAACATTTTATTGGTTGTTTCCCTAGATGCAAACAAAACTTTGTAGATCCCTTTGTGTGTATCTTTGACTGAGCCTTCCACTTCATCTTACACAACACATTTGAGTAGTAGGCCATCATGATATTTCCAATTAAATTCTACTTGTAATATATATTACTTTGTTGTTAAGAGCTCCACAGACATTTGTTGAGACTTGTCTAGCCTTTGGGTACATTGTCCATAAGTTGATAGGTAATAAATATTGTTGTACCACATGGACACTTGATAACAAGACTTGATGTGGGATTTCTCTTCTTGTTCCAATATATATTTTTGAGCTTCCTCCCGATGCATGGATGGCTATGATTTGTAGGCTTGTTTTTTCCATCAACATGGATAAAATTTTCCCTTTGTTCATCTTGGTAGGATTGAATAATGTTTCATGTCGTTGGATATTGGTGATCCACTTTCCCTTATTTCCATCAACATATAGTTGGCACAAAATATTTGTTAAGGAATGAAAAACGTGGAGAAGAGATGCTCTTCTCAATATTCAAAATTAGTTAAATAGAATTACATAGGAGACATCGACAATAAATGACTGCAAAGAGACTGAACTAGAACTCAACTGAACTGGACTAAACTCTAACTGATTGTGACACTTGGATGGAAAATTATGACAGCTATAAAGTGGTTGAAATTAGATTCTATAACACTCCCCCTTAATTACAACCACATAAAAATTTAAACTAAGATTCTTTTTTATTAATGTCTCAACTAGGCTTACAATTTAAAAAACTGACATTAACCAGAATTCCTTTTCTTTATATTTTCTTCCAAATTGTGTATCCTCTAAATTGTTTTAATTTCTTCCTTTTGTTGTATGCTTAAAATTTCAAATTATTGATTTGTTAATGTATCTCTTCCATTGTTTCAGGTTGTTTAAGCATGTCCTGGACTTCTTCAAAAACCAGCTTGTATGTGGACTGCTTCCACATGTCATCTTTTTTCGTGTACTTTTCATGATCAATATTCTGTTGCAACATAAGTCTATAATAAAAAATTATCTCTTCACGACTCCACTCGATGAAGATATCATTCATGTTTTCATCAACCGTGTTGTCTTCAACTTTCATTTCTGCAACTCCAATGCGAACTTTATTAAAACATGGTGTTGCAAGCCATGCTTCAAGGAACTTTAACTCTTCTTCATAATCTTCATGTTTACCTGCACACTGGAAATAAATGTTAGGATTAAAATATTTGCAGAACCATATCGGTTATGTTCTTTCTTCTCTACAATGGGATCTCTCCCTCCTTGTGCTCTTCTCTGTCTCTATCGCTTCAGCTGCTTCAAAGAGGTTTTCTTCCACCAGGTTTTCTGACCAAAGTGGGTTTTTCTCACCAAATAACAATTTATCAATTAGATGTTTTTGTTGTATCATATGTAAACAATCATTTAGCTAATGATTATCCATCAAAATTATCATCAAAAAATTGAATTGTTGGATTCATCATAACACTGGGTGCTTTAATTGAAACTTCATTGTCATTAGCAAGCACCATTATTGAATTCACCAAATTGTCATCCACTTGTGGTTGTGCATAGTGGGATTCACAAGCATTTATGTGCTCTCTCTTTGCTTCTAGTAACATGCCATCATCATTTCCATCCACTTTCAAGTGGGATTCAAAAAATTCTTCATCTCACTGTAGATTTTCTGCTACAAATCCACCTTCATCTTCTACTTGAATACTCCTCCTTATAACAAAGTTTCTCTCAAGAGTATCCCAAGTTTCTTATGTTGTATTTGCATTTGAAATGAGGGGGGAAATGTTGTCATCTATGGATTCCTTTATGAATTTCAATTTGAATACATTCTTTTGCCTTTTGTCTTCCAACTCTTTCAAATAGAATTCAAACAACTCATGATGTTGCTTTGACTTTCTAAGCCACTTGGATTTTCCCATTTGTTGAGCACTGCCTAACTGTGGCTCAAAATGGACTTGCAGACATAACGGTTTCTTGTTGTGCATCTCTGTAGTGGTTCCTCTGCTACTAAACTTCCACAAAACATACATGTCTACAATTCTCTACAACACCTCCTCTGTTTTTAATAGACCCTAAAAAAATCGATTGTTCTTTTATTAAAGAAAAATAACTATGGACAAGCCCTTTTAAAAAAAAATATGGGCACTAATACCCTCGAAGACCTTTTAAGGAATTGTATGCGCCTTGTTAAATAATTACATAAGACTTTTCATTGAAGCCATTAAAAATCATTTCAACCCTCTTAATACCATTGCAACCCAAATTACATGAAACAAAGCCTTTTAAACCATTGGAACCCAAATTACGTGAAACGAATCCCTTTTAAAACTTTTTAAATAGAACATAAACTTCTGCTTCTTTTAAACAAAACTCAACCCATGAATTTTAAGCACAACTCTTATTTTGTGTGTTCCCTATTTTTTAATAGAATTGCTATAATGTCACTCTACAACATTCTCACTCTCTCTCTCTCTCTCTCTCTCTCTCTCTCTCTCTCTCTCTATAAACCTTTTAATGTCCTTTTTTTTTAAATCTTGGTCATTTTTAATGTCCTTTTTAAAAAAATCTTGGTCATTGTTTATAAAATAAACTTTAAGGACCTCTCTCTCTCTCTCTCTCTCTCTCTCTCTCTCTCTCTAAACCTTTTAATGTCCTTTTTTTTAAAATCTTGGTCATTGTTAATGTCCTTTTTTTAAAAATCTTGGTCATTGTTTATAAAATAAACTTTAAGGACTTTGAAAAAGGAGATAGCAACCAAATATTTTCAAACAAATCTCGCAGGCTCATACCTTGTTGTAATTTACTGTTATAACGCTCATGTTGCTTATATGAGGTTGTGTTAGCATTAAAAAATTTGAGTTTGTTGAAGTGTCTACGTTTAACGTGGTTGGTATAGTTGTTGGTGTGTGTTACTAGGGTTTTCTTCCTAATGGTGTGCTTCTCACATGAGAATGCACTGAAACTGTTGGATCGGATGTTACATCATTGGAACCACCTTCTTCGAGCTCACCAATTCTGCTAAAAATTCATAGTTTGGATCTGCATCTATGTTTCCACATATACTCTACACCAAGATTTTTTTTATTAAATGATCCTCTTGGCTTTCAATAGAGATAGAAACTTCTCCATAGATTTCTTGGGCATGGCTAGTTCCCTCACACGTTCTTTGATGTTATCTCAAGGATTCTTATGTAGGCTCGTCTCTTCTCTTTGATGCTCTCAAGGAGTCTTATGCAGGTTGAGATTTGATACCATGTCAACAAATGAAAAACGTGTAGAAGAGATGCTCTTCTCAATATTCAAAATCAGTTAAATAGAATTACATAGGAGACAACAACAATAAATGACTGCAAAGCGACTGAAATAGAACTCAACTAAACTGGACTAAAATCTAACTGACTGTGACACTTGGATGGAAAGTTATGACACCTAGAAAGTGGTTGGAATTAGATTCTCCAACAATATTCTTGTCTGATATGTGAAGTACATAAGTAATTATTTAGGCCTACAATGCATATTCCCTTAATAATTGTAGAGCTTTGAATAGGCTTGTTTTTTCTTCATGTAGTACTTCATCTCAACATTTGTAAGGGACATGCTAAAAAAGGAAATGGGATATTTATATTCATCATCATTATTTTGTAACAAAACAATAGTTCTACTATGCTCAAAAGAAAAGGAAAATATCTTGAAGTCTATAATGTAATTAAGGATGGTCAACATAAGAGCTTCCCCTTGGTATTTCCTTATTACTACAAAAAAAAAACTCTTTAGCCATGTCATCCCACTTTATATCACATTCCTCTTCAAAATTATAGTCATATGCTTAGTGAGCTTAACAAAGTTGGGAATAAATCTCTAATGGAAGTTGATTTTCCAAAAAAATGACTATATGGAATTTTTTAGATTTAGTTTAGGTTAATAAGGTAAGTCATCAAAAACATGGCATTCTTAAGAATCTATTGTTTTTGGACAAATTTACTAACTGAAAAGTTAATTCATTGAAAATCAAATTATCTTAATCGAATATACAATTTGTTTTGTGTGTGATAAAGAAAATAGAGAATGGATTTTTGGACATTCGTTGTAATTCATAGGACCATTAGGTGAGAAAAGAGCCAACATAAATCCCTAGATTATTGTGAAAAAAAAAATATATATATATCTACGAGAGAATGATGGGAAGGAACTTGAGAAGTTGGGGAAATGAATTGTCGAATAATGTTAACCCCACTTCCCTTTGACTTCAGGAAACTATTTTCTTCGAACAATTTTAAGAATTTATTTTCTACTATCATAATTGTTCTTGTGCTTGAATTAAAATTGTTTGCGTGCAAATAAGCAATTTGTCTGAAATCAAAGACTTCTAGAACACATGCTACATTCGTCAATTCACTACTAAAAATAGTATTTTTATTATTGTCCTCCATTAGTAGATTCACATACTACCTATACACGGTCGACCACTAGAAGTTCCCATGGATAAGAGCAAGTGAGTTAATCGTATCATTGCAAATAGCTTCTTTTGTTCCTCTACTAGCCATTTTTGTTTTGTAATTAAGAACACTCTGTCAATCAATAATGTTCTCAATGTCATTTAACTATAGATTTCTCAATATGTTATATAATCACCAAGTCTTACTATTTTCCATGTGAAATATGTTACAGAAGACACTGTCAATAAATAACAATTGAAAATACCAAATCTAGTGTTTACGAGTACTGGAAATAATTCTTGAAATTCCAAAACCATCTCGTTCATTTACTTCATACTTTTCTATTGCTTTATTATTATCAATATATGTGTACTAAGTGGTAGAAATTTACGAACTAAAATAAATATGAATTCTTTTTCATCATGGCAGTTATCGTACATGTTATCAATGTAGCCACAAAGAAATATTGTGCAGAGACGCAGTCAAATAGCTCTACCACGGAATGACTTGATGGTTGAGCTGGTATCCACCACGATGTTGATGTTGGGATATTTTGTTTACTAAAAATAGTCTCTCTTTCTTACAATTTGCGTTGACGGAATATCAACTGGAGTGCACAGTGGACTGATTACGTGTTGATTAGCTGAAAAAATGCTGAAACATTTTACATTTAATTTTGGACTCTCCACCTTCTTTCTTTGTTTACAACCACTAATCATTACACATTGCATAAAAATAAATGTTATTAAGCACTTAAACGATGTTCACATTACATGTCGATTAAGTACTACTTGAACTATCACATCCCTTGTATTGTCTCTCTATACATTTAAGAAGTATAGTTACATTTATGGAAAATTTAGATTTTTCTAGTCGTAGAATTAAGCCTTAATTAAATTTTTAATAAACGTTAATGTGTGCTGCCAAATATTGATTAATTTTATGTGACTTTTCGCATGTGTCAAAAAAATTGTGAAAATTGATGCCTTGGGGACATGCACATAAAAAGAGAGATAAAGCAGATCACTCTAATATCAATAATCTAATTTTATGAAAAGAACGAAATGAAATATAAATTACTAACCCAATAGAAAGGCATATGTAATGGAAGTTTCCAAAATAAATGTTGTATGACATTGATTTGTGTGGAGGGGAAATGTGTGTGGAGATGTGAAAAGTGTTGCATAAAGGTTATCCCATACATAACCCTTTTCCACACATTCATTATTCTCCACAATAAAAACATTTGACCTTTCACATTTGATAAGAGAACACATATTTTGTACAATTAAAATGCAAATAATAAAAAACATTTGCATTTTCCTAAATATATTACAGTCTCAAAAATTAAAACGGTAATTTGCTTGGTGTGAATGAATGTCCATTGAATTAATATTTTGTTGTGTAGCTATATAACATAGTACTTTGGCTTACAATAGATTTCGATGTATATAGCAATAATTAGTGTTGCGTTTTCATTGTGGGTAGTGCGAAGGTGCGGAACAAGCTTTCGTTGTGCAGAGAACAGAAGAAGCACAATGAAAGATTCGTCTGCATTTCCACACTCTGCACAATGAAATTAACTCAATTAAAAAAAATGATTTAAATATATAACATTTTAAAATTTGTAAAATTAAAACATATAACTACAAGGTTTCGATAATCAAAATAATAAAACTTTCCCTACATTATACATTTTCATTGGATTTTTTATTGACTAGTGCGGGAACTTGCAGTGATGGATTCTGACTATGGTTCAGAGGGCTCCACCCCTAGTATTAAAATATTAATTATGGCTTTCCCCAAATACTCACATAGATGAGAATCATTTTCAAATCTGCTTGTGCGGAAGGTAATTGGAGGTTAGCTTCTCTCTATACATTCTAACTACTCATATAGAAACATGGAAAAAGACATATGGCATATAGACCTATGAATCAAGTGTGTGAAAGGGAAAATGTCTATGGATAATTGTATTTAGATTTCCAATGCAATTTACATATAAATATGAACAATGATAGTTTTTCTCATCTTCCAATGTATATGGAAATATGTTGCAAGTATCTGTGCTCGAAAAATTATTACTAGCACTAACATTGGTAAAAGTAAGGGTTTACACAGAAATACATATGCTAAGCTAACACATCTATGAGTTAAAATCTATGCGAAGGGGAAAATGTGAATCACTTTTTTTGGGGGAATTCGAGTAAATATTTTACACAAATGTCTTTGATTATTGACCCAACTGCTGAGAGTCTCCTGCGGGTTACAAGATGAAAATATTATTGCATTCATTTGTCAACTAAGCGATATGTGAAATAATACATGTCCAAAGCTAAGGCATATATGAATTAAAGACTGTCAAACCAAGATGTGTGAAAATCTAAAGAATATATGTGAACAATGCATATTGCATCTGCGAAGGGAAAAAAGTAAGTGTAATAGCTTTGCAGGAGCTGGAACCAATATGGAGATGATGAATTTATTATCGAGTTACGTAAAAGTGTTTTATAGGATCAAAATGTGTGAAACACATCTGCGAAGCGCATAATGTCTGTGGAAGTGCAAAACTTGTGCATATATGCAATAATTTCTTTGGGGAAAATAGGTGTACTGAAGAACTCTATGGGGACAAAAATGTGTGCAAATATACAAAATTGAGTATCTATAGTGAAGGGAAAATAAGAGGCACATAAGAATATGATGATCCAATTACTATGCCAAAGAAAGTCATGTCATTAGCTAAATTTTATGCATAAATAAACAATATACACATGTAAAAGCAAAAAACATATCCTCAAAAACTTATGCAAAAACATCATCTTAGAGAACTTCACAAAATTGGTAAAAGTGTTGGAGAATGCAATATGGCATCTTATTAATTAGACTTCTCCTTAACCTTAATGATTACTTGTGAGCTTTATTTATCTTATTATATTTATTATTATATCTTCTTCATCAAACATTTATCAAGAGAAAAAACAATAAATACAATGGACACAAAAATTAGGCTCCAAGCTAGGGAAAAACCTCTCTGTTACATAGTAATTTGTCATTGTCCCTACAATTCCCATCTTGCCCATTGGAGGGTCGTTTCTGTGACCAATAAGCAATTTCATGCCTTGCAAATACCATCATTGCATCCCTTTCCATGAGGAAAACATTCCTTCTGTTGATCATTTCCTGAGTAGACCCCTAAAAACACATGTTTTTCCTTGGCGCTAGTAGCCTGCTATGTCCTCGCGCCAATGAGGAAAATTAACACTGAGCCCGCGCCAGTTGGCGTTCTTTCCCAGTTAAGCACCTGCGCCAATCTGATTATGGAAAGTTTTTTAAAAAAAGAGGCGAAGTTTCGATTACAACAACTTTGTGGATGAGTCATGACGAGTGGTTTCAACTAAATAACCACAACCTTCTTCCTTTGGCCTCTTGTTTCCACCTTATGGGGAACCTCCCAAGGGATAAGGCCTCCCTTCCACTATTGTAGGGATCCCAACCTCCTCCTCTCCTCTATAAATATAGCCATCTTCCATTAATGAAGGGGCTGAATGGTTGAGTCTCCAAGAGCCTTCATAGCCTAAAGAATGCTGTAAGAGCCTTGATAGTCCTCATAGAGCCAAATCAGTAGCAAGGAGATTATTGTCAAGACAAATGAAGAGAGAGGCTTGTCCCATGCCCAATGAACTTTACCGAGATGTATTCCGCTGTCGACCCGCCAAAGGAAGATTCAGCATCAGAGCCAAGTTGTATCTTTCTTTGTATTGATTAATGATAAGCAACTTTGGTTATAGTTCCACTCGTATTGTTCATTGTGATCATGAGTTGTGTCTTCTATGACTGACACATAATTGCATATATTGGGTTTTACGCTTGTGTTCGTCGTATTTCTTGTGTGTGCAGGTGTTTGATCACAACAAGCGAGAGAATTGTGATCTATCGGAGAAAGGAAACGGGAGCGCTATCTTCTCTACGAACAACAGCATTGGACTTAAGGTAGGACTTCTTCGCAATTTGTTCTATTGCAATTAGTAACTTGCACCTTAGCATGATACGATTGTTGCTAGACCCAATCTGGGCTAGTAGGGATCGCCTCTATCCGCAGAGGGGATTTAACTCTACAACAAATTGGCGACTCCACTAGGGAGATATTGACTGGAGTTTGTCTTGTCTTTTCAGTTGATTTTGGTATTTGTCTGCTTGATCAACTCTTTTGGTTTTCTTTTTTCTAGTGTAAAACCTTTTTTCAACCCTAGAGGATCAGATCTGACCTCTGATTTTCTGAAATTTTCATCTTTTCATGGTTGGCTTCATTGGCGCGGTTTCCACCCTGACAGTTGCGCCCATTATTGCAGGTTACCAGTTCATCACTCGCACCATCCCCTGTCTGGCGCAGATTACAGCCAGACAGTCATGCCATCTCCTATAGGTGCTAGGGTTTTCCTTTGTTCAAAAGTTTCTTTTGGTCATTACTTTGCTTCTGGGTTTGTTTTAGATTCTGCTTGAAGTGGTGAGTCTGGTCTTGGTTGGGAGAAATTCTTTGTTTTTTCATTTTCAGGCGTTGGCACTTGTTGTCAGTTAGCAACCCACTCCAATTGGCCATTGGCACTAGCTGTCAGTGAGCAAGTCGCGCCAGTTGGCACTAGTTTCACCTACAAAAGTCGTGCCAATTTCAGGGTGTGTGAAAATTGAGACTTTTTCCCTAAATCCTTCACCAGTGTGTCTTTCCCTTCTGGTATTTTCTCTGTATGAGCATAGATTACATTGCTCATTGTTTTAAATGTCTTCTTTCCATGATTGCTTGATGTAAAAGGGAATGAATGCCTTGTTTTGAACTCATACTTTGGAAGTCCTTTTTGTGCTTGACCTCATATTTCTTGTAGCCTTTTGAGGAATTTCATTACAAAGTGTTTAAAATAACGATTGCATTCTTAGTGTTTGTTTGCATCCCTTTTGCATTCATCCTTTCATTAAGAATATTTGCATTTATTTAGTTTTCATCTCAAAGTTTTCTTTTCATTAAAATGCATTAGATCACAATGCATTGAAAAATATTTTTGAGATTTATCATTGAACTTAGATCACATTGTTTAATGATTGAAGGCTAAAAATCGAATTGAATGCATTCTCTTTCGTTAAAAGCATGCATTAAGTAGATTATCATTTCATCGAAAAAAGCATTGAGTGCATTCTTATCATTTAAAAAAAAGAAAGAGGATTTTTCATAGATTACATTGCATTATTCACATCGTTGAATGTTTGAAATTATTTTTGGATAGTGAAAGTCATCTAGTTTGGAAAATATTTCATTTGCAGTGTTGTTGTATGTCGCATCATTGTTTGAAGCTCTTCCCTTAGCTAGATAGCATTCATCGAATTGAAAGATTTCTTTTCTCATATAGTTGCATATCAGAGATTTTCAGATGACATGCGATAGGGCCTTCAAACCGAGACATAATTGAAGATCAACCCTAAAATTTATTCAATCAACCTAAGGATGCATTGAAACATTAACGAAATATTTAGAGGTCTAGGCTAGAGACGTGTTCCGACATCGTTAAACCTAGTAGCTGTCGTTCGCCTCTTGGTTTTAGAAAGCACTAGTACGGACTTGTGCTCCCCGTACCATTGCTTATATAAAGGGAGACCCCACTAGGTTGTTATCCTTTATCCGTAGGAAGCCGAGTCTGTCGCCTTATACCCATGATACACCGGACACAGCATTCGGGGAGATTGCCTGCATGTACGTCAAGTCCTTGGTTGATTTCTCTTTCATTTTTGAACCAAGGTGTATATTGCAGTTCACGGATATCTGGTACACCCTCTTTCCTAGAGTTCCAGAGTAGTCAGTTTGATCTTTACTGACTCCCTAAATTTGAAAAGATCGTCAAGTTCTTGTCCTTTAACGCTTGTTTCCAAACTGAAAGTGATAGAGTCACCTTTTTCCTGTTTCTTGACTCTTAAAATATGAAACGGTAGAGTTTTGTTTCAATTTTTTTAAAAATTAACTGCCCACAAAATATTCCTGGTTAAAGTTAGTTTCCTTAGGGTGTTGTTCTGAAGATCGTTTCTGATGGCAACTTTTTCAGAGTTCACCAACCAAGGAATCCCCTCCGATGGGAATCCTAGTCCTTTTCCTCCTTTTGGAAATGTTGGTGCTCCTTATATGGCAATGTTGTCCCTTCCTAGGTTAACTGTGGGGTTGCCTGTTTCGTTTTTTTCAACCTCTGTGGTCCCGAATGTCTCGGATGTTGTTCAATCAGTTCCTCTGCCTGAAAAACATCATGTTGATTCCAAGGTGGACCTCTCTCCTTCTTCACCTGTTTCTGTGTCCTCCTCTTCTACTTCGCCTGGTGAAATTCTGGATTCGAGTAACCAGGTGGCTAAGAAGAAGAAAAGAAGAAGACAAAGAAGAATAAGTCTGATAAGAGAGAGGCTAAATCTACAGTTGTCACTTCTAAAACATCTCCTCTTGATAAAACTTCCAACCCTCCAAGGAAAGTCAAGTTCCCTTGCATGTTTTGCACGGGAAACCATCTTCTTTGAGACTACCCTGGCATTCCCAAGGTGCTCGAAGTATGGTCCAACTGTCATCCGCCGTTGCCTTTGGCTTCCGGGTGGGGGCACATCTTCAGCTAGTGCTGGTAAAACTCTTAAGAAGCAGGGTAAGCTTTCCCATCCCTGTAAGTTGTGTGAAGGGCACCATGCCATTCACCTTTGTCCATATATGGATGAAGCCAAGTGAGTTTTGGAAAAATTGGTTGTTTTTGCGTCGTGCCTTCTAGCTAGTTACCAACATCTTTCTTTGAGACCTCCACCATCTGATCCTACGATTGGTCAAGAGTCATCCTTGGTCAATCCCACCCCCCCGGAAATTCAAATTCAGGAATCTGTTCCCGACCAACCATTGGTCATGGGATCAGTTGAGTTGGCCCCATCTGCGGTGCACCAGGTCTTTTCTGTTGAGAGTGGATCTCCCACCCCTCATGTTCTTCTAGTTTCTTCAGATTCTTCAGACTTGGATAAAGATTCTCCTGTCCCTATACCTCAAGGAGTGGCTCCTCCGCCTCCCATGATGGAGTTTCTGAAGAATACCCTTCCCGACTCCATGATGGAGGTCATTGAGGATGATCCTTCTTCTATCGTAACACCAGGGGAAGAACATCTCGGTTCGATGGTAGCCCCTCTAAGTAGTTTGGTCGCTTCCTTTGACTAGAGTCGATTTGCATGATACCGCCTTCCGTCTTATGTGCCTTTCAAGATCACGGTACAAGCTTTTGGTCTGGTCATACCTAGCACCATTATATATGAAGGCACATTTGTTAGTGTTCTATCCTCAACTACTTGGCAAGCCTTCGGTTCGTCGCCGCTTGTGCCTGTTACGCAGAATTTGTTGGCATTCAACAGAAGAACTAGTCAACCGTTAGGGATCCTTCCAAGGTTACCTGTTACATTGGGAGGTAAAACCTTCCATATGGATGTGATGGTTGTTCCAGGCCCCTTGGATTTCAATCTGCTCTTGGGGCGCGATTACACATATGCCATGGGAGCGCTTGTCTCCTCCCTTTTTCGTGTGGTCTATTTTCCACATGAAGGATGGATCGTGACCATTGATCAGATTTCATTCTTTGGTCCTGATGTGGCAGCTGGCCCACCATCATCCCTTCCTGGTTTTTATCCACCTATTGTATCTTCCCCACCGCAGGTTAACTATGTGGCTACCTACCCCGTGCCTATACTCAGTGATAGTGCCGTTGTGCATCAGGTGCTGGGGGCATTGGGTCCTGACTTCCAGGATGTTTTCCTTCCATCGAGAGTGGAAATCTTGGAAGCGATGACTTCTTGTTCATTATGATGAGGTCGTCGAAGCCCGAGTTTTTTTCCTTGTGTCAAGCTCCTTAAAATGAAGCTCTGGAGTCGTCGAAATAGAGAGTTGTTTTCTATATATTATTTATTCCTTAAAAAATGAATCGAGTCATATGAGGATAGTTCTTTTAATGTGTCAACCTCGTTAAAATAATGAAACACGTTCCCGTTCAATTCGAGTCTTTGTTGAGTTCTCGTAAAATCCCAGTCGAGTCTTTCTTAGATCTCATAAATTGAACCTTCACTCCATCTGTCTTTCATATGGACTGAAGCTTGGGGAGCATGTACCTCAAATTGAATCACCATGCTGGGGGCATGCTTACTTTTTCAAGCATAGTTTGTTTCCATTTCAAGCTTGTGTAAAAATGAAACCGGTTTCAAGCACAGTTTATCTTTGTTTCAAGCTTGTGTAAAAATGAAACCAACTTCAAGCAGAGTTTCCTGATTTCAAGCTTGTGTAAAAATGAAACCATTCCCATTTTACCTCTTGTGATTACCATATTATCAGCCTGTTTTTTTCAGATGGGCCTTGGTTTTCTCACTCCATTGTCACTATCTGCTTGGCCGATCATATGCCTTCACTTGGTTGTCTCACCCAATCCTGGGGAGCTACTGCAATGAGTGGTCTTGTTAGCCAGCCTCTTAACCTTTACTTGTTCTGAGCAGTTCCACCATCACCGTAACCAGTTGCTTCCCTTTCTACCACTCGTTCCTCCAGGAGGAGTCACCTTTCAGCTCTTTTCTGACTCTTAAAAATTGAAAATATTGTCGAGACTCTTGTAGTTTTGAACTCGTTAAATGGTTGCGAAACGACATCTACCCAGTATACGTTTACCCCTTTTTCGAGTTGGGATAGATTATTTATGAAAAAGGAATACCCTAGCTTATTGCGACTAGGAGGCTTTCTCAGACATATTTTTCTACCTTTTCGGATTTAAGGAACTATTTACGAAAAGGGACCGTTGGAGTTTACTTTTCTGTTGTCTTTTCAAACTCTCTAAACATGAAAAGACGCTGAGTTCTTCCTTTGTCAGACTCGTTAAATCCTGATGACATTGGATTCAGTCGTAATGACGATATTCGAGTTTCTCCTTCCTAGGGCTCGTTAAATGTACTAGGATGGATTCGTCCGAAGGACGAACTTATATGACAAGCATATGGTATCCTCTTCAAGCTTGTGCAAAAATAAAGAGGTACTCACCAGAAATGGTGGGGGGAAAATGGAACCAGTATCATCGTCGTGTCGGCAGTATGTCACTCTTGAACATGGCACTTGTCTGCATTCGTGTCCGGTTGGGGACATCTCGTCTTGTTTTCCACTTGCCTCCGTGGGTTTGGGTGATCCCTTTTGACCTCTCATCTTCTCTTTGCCTCATCATCATGACCTCTGATATTTTGATGTCAAATGCTGCCAAATCCACTGTCGTGCCGCCGATATGTTCAAGAGAAGTTGACCTCTGCAAAGTTTCAACCTTCCTCTGATTCTCATTTGATCCTGATTCGCAAACATTATGTTCCTCTGTCTCGTGTCGATGATGTGGGAAACACTATGGCCCACCTTCGATCAAGGTCACTTCATGTCGACTTCAGCTCATTATCCGGGAAGCTGATCTAGAGACTCCCTTCTGGTACCTTGGAGCCTGCATGCCTCAATGGCAGGTTCTTCGCGTTCGACGTGAGGTTTTCATAATTGGCCTTCGATCGAGTGATTCTATGGGTGTTCGACGCTAGCTCACTATTCACACTCCGTGGATTGTACCTATAGTACCTTGAGGACCATTTTCATTATTTGTAGTTCCTCTCGCGTCTGTTAACAGCTTTCATCATTGGCTGGTAATCAGACGATGTTCTTGCATGTTCGACTTCAGCTCACTTATTGACATGCTTGAACTTGTACTTTGTTCGGGTCGAGATGGAGTTCAAGACCCTGGGTTTTGTCTGTAAGAATCTAGGCTGCAATTTTGTGGATTATTATGATTGGTTACATGACTCGATGATTGGATGGCTGTGACCATACCTGAGTCTATTTATCGATCCTTACTGGATGGCTGCATCCATACCTTGGATCTGGATTATTGTATACTCTGTTATGGATGGTTGCACCCATACCACATATATCATTTATTTGAGAAATCAGTTTTACTTCTCTACGCAGGTTTTCCGACGGCAGTGTTTTTAGTTGGACACGTTCTCGTAAAGCATTTCACCCCTCTCTCTCTCTCGGGCCTCATGCTTTAGGGGGCATCTGTTACATAGTAATTTGTCACCGTCCCTACAATTCCCATCTCGCCCATTGGAGGTTCGTTTCTGTGACCAATAAGCAGTGTCATGCCTTGCAAATACCATCATTGCATCCCTTTCCATGAGGACAACATTCCTTCTGTTGATCATTTCCTAAGAAGACCCCTAAAAACACTTGTTTTTTCCTTGGCGCTGGTAGCTAGTTATGTCCTCGCGCCAATGAGGAAAATTAACACTGAGCCCGCGCCAGTTGGCGCTCTATCCTAGTTAAGCACCCGCACCAATCTGCTTATGGAAAGTTTTTAAAAAAAAGAGGCGAAGTTTCGATTACAACAACTTCGTGGATGAGTCATGAGGATTGGTTTCAACTGAATAACCGTGGCCTTCCTCCTTTGGCCTCTTGTTTCCACCTTATGGGGAACCTCCCAAGGGATAAGGCCTCCCTTCCACTATTGTATGGATCCCAACCTCCTCCTCTCCTTTATAAATATAGCCATCTTCCATTGATGAAGCGGCTGAATGGTTGAGTCTCCAAGAGCCTTCATAGCCTAAAGAATGTTGTAAGAGCCTTGATAGTCCTCATAGAGCCAAATCAGTAGCAAGGAGATTATTTTCAAGACAACTGAAGAGATAGGCTTGTCCCATGCCCAACGAGCTTTACCGAGATGTATTCCGCTGTCGACCCGCCGAAGGAAGATTCAGCGTCAGAGCCAGGTTGTATCTTTCTTTATATTGATTAATGATAAGTGACTTTGGTTATGGTTCCACTCGTATTGTTCATACATTGTGATCATGAGTTGTGTCTTCTCTGACTGATACATAATTGCATATACTGGGTTTACGCTTATGTTTGTCGTGTTTCTTGTGTGTGCAGGTGTTCGATCGCGGCAAGCGTGAGGATTGTGATCTGCTGGAGCAAGGAAATGGGAGCACTATCTTCTCTACGAACAATAGCTTGGACTCAAGGTAGGCCTTCTTCAAAATTTGGTCTATTGCAATTAGGAACTTGCACCTTAGCGTGATACGATTGTTTCTAGACCCAATCTGGGCTAGTGGGGATCGCCTTTGTCCACAGAGGGGATTTACCTCTACAACACTCTCCAAGGGGAAAACACAGAAAAATCTATTTTCTTCTTATATAATCTGCTTCAAATGAGAAAACCAATACCTACACCTCATGACCAAAACCTCATGACCAAAACCTCCTCCTAGCACCAAGTCAACTCTCCAAGAAGACCTCACATTCAGGTAAAAGTCAAACCAAGTCAATAAGAGACAAATCCTTTCATAACTACACTAAAATTGGAATTCCCCCCCCCCCAACTTTAGAATTTAAGACTTGTAGTACTTGTAAAACTTCGACCCCTACAACAGCAAAACTACTTCGCGTGTGTGAGAGAATACTAATGCAAAACTTTGATTTTTATTCCTTTTAGCTTATGCTTCCTTCTTCCTTGCCTTTCTTGACCTTCTTCTTGAAATTCACACATCAGATCAGGTTCCTTGATTTCAGATCAAATTTGTGAGAAAACGAGGTTGAACAACTTCTATTTATACTCATATGGGTGGGCACAATAGCTCTCTCTGGGCTAGCTTGCCTCTAGCAGGACCGACTTGCTCTAGGAGGCTTATTTTGACTTCTTTGACTCAAAATAAATTATTTTACAAGGTACATCTTACCCAGATGGATCTTATAATCATGACATTGACTCTCTTGACTCATGACAATAAATCCTATGACCTAACAAACCCTAGAAGCATGAAGAACATGTCTTTACATAAAATACCATAAAAAATAAGTATGAAATCCATGCTCTAAAATACTAAATTTTCTTTCTCATTTTGCTTATTACATAAGATACACATATTGAATGAGTGCAAAGACAATTATGAAGACCAAAACTAGTTACATTTTTCAACCCTCCTTCTTAATTAGGGAGGTATTCATAATTGTATAACCAATACAACATCATTCTCAAATTGAAGAGTTCTCATAAGAAGAGTCAGATTTATAAGTCATTTGTAAGCATCAATATTATAACCACCATTGTCATTGAGGCCTAACTTGACAAGTTTAACTTCATTCGAGATTATTATGCTAGGAGGCTTTATGTGAGATATTGCACTACCTCTAAGGCACATACCCCATCTGGATGTTCACCAAGCATGTCCTTTTAGGACTATTCTTATCTTGGATTTCCAATCCTCTATCCTCAAATAATATTGGTCCTCTTCGACCACTCTTATCTTAGATACTTGTCCTATCCTTAAAGAGCGTCGATACCTTTCCTTTCTTGAATTGCATATCCTCAATGAAACCACATATGCTTATCCAATCCTCCCCCATTCTCTTCATAGCCTTCACTTAGACTTATGACTATTAGTCTCAGTCAAGTGCATGATATATGAAGAAGAGAATGGACATGTGATGTTTATCATCACTCCCTCTCAACCAAAGAAGAGATCCCTATTCCCACTTGGAATAGATCCTTGTTCCTTCACAGATATCAGGAAAATTCATACTTCTTCTAAGGTCTAGAGGAGATCCTTTCACTTCCTTTCAATTGGGAAGTCATAACGACAAGCTCTCTAGTTTGTTTTTGTAAGAGTATCAACTACCTATTCTTTATGGAGATAGTTGTATGGTTCCTTCTTTTCTTGGTATCTTTGGAGTCATCCTTTTCCTTCAATCTTGTGTTAGGGTTTAGACCAATGACCTTTGTATATCACTTTCCTTTCATTATAATCTTTGTATTGAGCCTTATTGAACTTCAAGCCAATCATAATTACTTTTGAAAGTGATTTTTGTTGTACGAACATTAATTTCAAGTTGTATTTTCACACTGCTACCTTTTAATCTCAAGATGAAAACATCTTGACCACAATATTTCCAAAAACATATGCTCAATCCATATGTTGAATTTTCCTTAACTGTCATCATGTATTCCTGCAATATCCTTCTAGGTAGCGAAAGAATACGTTAACCAGATAACCAATATCAAAATAATTAGACTACCTTATCATGATGGACTTGTCATCAAATTATCAACTTACTTGAGTTCTTCGATACCAAATCCTTCCTCATGAACCATCTCCACATGAATCTTGCTTCATTTATTTATTAGAGTGACCATGGATCGAACTTGATTACCAAGTTACAATTTCTTCCTTGGAGTATTTATTATTAACTCCCTTTCTTTCCTTCAGATATTATACTATGTTGATCAATATTTAGGCCGATAGGCCTTCTCTTTTGAATCAATAAACTTTCTCTTTTTTTCTACCTTTCTTCTCTCCAATTGACATGTGTAACACATTTTTAGGCTCCACAAACTTGTTATTTTATTTTATAATAAGTTATCGTTAGAGCCAACAACTGTGATTATTTATTTCCATGTTAGGTTGAACATGAAGCATTCAGGGAAAAACTTATAAATTAACGGAAATTGACTTTTTCTTGCTAATCTTCGATGGAGGGATCCCAGGAGGAAAAGGCTCTATAGTATCTCTTCTGCAAATTTTACCAGCAGTTTCTTAGAAGAAAAACCTGTCACTTCTTCATTCTCAAGGGTTTGATTTTCTAACAGCTAACTTAATTTGATTAAGAATTTTCCTTTTAACTAATTTATGTCCATCCAATTTTAGAATATTCTAAAATTGAAAATCATGATATGGATGGCTCTCTAACAGAATGTTCAATGGCTAACGTCAGAAAAGACGTCAAATTTTTCAATTGTTTTTGCTATTGTGAACGTTTCGACCTTTGGTCTCAAATTTAAAATTTTTGGTTTTGTTCTTGTTGAAGATTCACTGGTACTGTTTCCTACCGTTTAAGATTTCTTTCTATTTTCCGTTTAAATTCTCCACTGGTTTCAAATCTCTCTCCTTGACCTTGAATACGCGGTAATCTCCTTTCGTTAGCTCCATATTTGATATGTATTTCTGAATCTCTCTATTATTTTGTATAAAGTAGGCCTTAAATTTGATTCATTTAAATCTTTCGCATTTTCCATTTAAATCCCATTTTTCTCAGAGGTTCCTTTCCTTGACCTTGAATGCGCGGTAATCTCCATTTTTTAGTGCTAAATTTGATGTATTCTTCGTATTTCTGAGTCTTAAATTTTAGTATTTTCCATTAAATTCTCTACTTTTCTCAAAGCTCCCTTGCCTCGACCTTGAATGCATGGTAATCGCCTTTCTTTAGCTCCAAATTTGATGTATTAGTACATGTATTTCTTGATCTTTGATTTTGTGTTTGTTAACCTAATTACTTTATTTTTGTTTCTCCACTTTACCATTTATTTTTTCACAATATTTTGTTATAGCCTTAAAATTTTAGGTTCACAGTAGCCATTATTTTAGCACTGGATTTGATGTATCAGAACAACCTATTATATTCTGTTTTAGCTTTGTTGTTAAAGTTCCATTTACAGAGTCCATTTTTTGCTTTCATTTTGTTATTTTCAAACTTGTATTGGTGTATGCATTAATTTTGTTTCGAGCTTATGTTAGGTGCTCTTGAAGATGTGTATATGGCGAGTGTTAACCTTATCCTTACCTCTCTCGTTTTATCTTTAACCTGATTTAACTTGAAGTGCTTCTTTGACGACTTTATTTCTTATTATGCTCGTACATTTTGATTTTGTTTTGTATTTTTAGCTTTGATTGGAATATTTGGACTTAATTGAAATGCCTTGCACTGATACTCAACAATTCAAATATTTAAGTTTCTTCCTTTGAGTCTTTGTTCTGAGCAATTCAATGCCATGTCAATTTCTTTCTTTTCAAAAACGTCTTTGAGTAATTCCTGCATTTTTCATTTTGTAGTGACTTTTTAAAGATTTTACTGAATAATATTACTGAAATTTGGAAGCAAATTCGCTAAATAGTAATTACTATTTAGTAGGAAATAGTAAATTTAGTAGGAAAGAAAAACACTAGCAGGAAATTTTCTTTTACAAAAGCGAAATTTGTTGCTAAATAGTAAATTTTACTAAATAATATTTCAAGAATTCCGTTCATAAATTTATAATTATTTTTTTGTTATTTCATTCATAAATTTACAGGCAAGGATCATGCTGTTACAGTAAAATATCATCTCATCTATTAGTTAGATTACATTAAAATATAATGTAATCAATTTAGTATTTAACATTCCACCATGTTGTTGTAATGACATTGGAGAATGTTATTGTTAAACAACTCTAATATAGTTACATATTATAAACTTAAGAAAAAAAATACACAAAAAAAACTTAAGTTTAACGTATCAATTTCTATTTTCTTGTACAACTTTTTTTATTTAAAACTCCTATCGGCCTCTCTTTGCACCTTTTGGGGCAGCTGCTAGTATATATAATCTAATGAGAATATGAAAATTCTTCTTTCAAGCATCATATAACCACATGGAAGATTCATCAAGCATATTTTTATGACCAACTTATTTTGCAAGATTATGTACATATGAATCTGACCCTAGAGAAGAGTTACTTTAATATGCATTCATATTCTTCCGTACAACTATCTATCCATTGTTCTTAAACGAGTCAGCATCTTATACTTATATAAAATATGTTTATTTTTTGAAAACACTGCAACTTGACCATATACATTCCTTCACCCTTCAAGAGTATTGTTTCCATACTATATAGAATATATACCAACCTTTGTCATAATGCTTCTTCCATGAACCTTTCAACATAATGGTTCTTATAGGAATTTGAAAATCATTCTTAGCAAAATTACTACCTCTAACATAATGTTAGACAATGCTTGGATGAATAATAATATGCAAAATGGTCCCAGTCTTTTTATTCTTGCAAACTAAATGATTCTTATCAAAACAACTAAATCAAGTAGACTCTAATACTTCTAATATCACAAGCTTCTATCTATGATGTGTTTTAACAAAATAAAGGCCCTTCTAGAGTAAGCAATGCATACTATTCTACATAAAGAAAGACAAAATTCATAAACAACATGATAGAGTGGAGGCCTTCTTCAAAAATAAAGATCTTTGGGATCTTATCCTTTAGCTTATTCTCAAGTTATCCCTTCTCTTTAGCTATGTGAGTTGCACTTCTTGCTTTTCTCTTGTTATTATACTTGTTAGGACAATCCTTCTTATATTTTCAATACTCATTACATCCAAAATATTAAATCTTGGACATATATAATTTATTCTTGAACTTTCCAAACTTTTCGTTATTTAGCCTCTTAGTTCTTGCAATGAAAGCTTAATATTTTTCATCTGATTTAGTGTCATCCTTTGCCTTGATTACAGTTTATTCTAAGATGAATTGAGACCATAACTCATTGAAAGGTGTAGAATCCTTATTTGAATAGATGGTAGTTGCAAAACTGCTCCATTTAGGTCAGAAAGAATTTAGCACACAAATGGTCATTGCAGAATCAGAAACAATTTCCCCAAGCCCATGTATCTGATCTCTTATTTGTGAAACCTTCATTAAATAGGAGGCCATGTCTCCATCCTTCGATTTCCTTATTCTATATTGTTGGTTCCTTAATGAAATATTTTGAATTTATGTAGTTATAGAGTACAACTTTACCAATTTATCATACATAGCCTTAGATGTCTTCAAATCAACAATAAAGGGAACAAGATTATCCTGAATAGATTCAACAATGATTCTTCGAGCCCTTATCTCTCCTTTCTTGTATTTTAATAACTCTTAAGTATTTTCTTTGTTAGGTTCAACAACTTTTCCAAGAACATATTCCATAACCTCATGTTCTATGAATTCCAAGTCAATCTTTTTCTTCCATGCAAGGAAATTTGAGGAACCAACAAACTTATTACTTTCCTTGAAAAATAACCCATATGACCTATAGATTGACACATAGAATAATAATATGATACTTACTTGTTACCCAAGAGTGCTCTTTTCTTTCATGATTCCTCCAACTATTTTGATCCTTTCAATTTCTTCAAAGTGACTTCAATGATTCCCTAGAAAGATGACTTCTAGGATGCCTTGAACAACGACTTCAAAGAGTTATGAATGGTACCAAAATTGCTTAATGATTTCCTTCTTATCCATGATGATGCACTTAGAGAATATTCAACAGGTACTTGATATTCCTTCCTTTAATGAGATGTAATCACTCTCCTTCAAGATTAATAGATATTCTTCTTCTTTCTTTGTATCCTAAATGATTCCCCTTGACAAACAAACCCTTATTTGTGTGCACAAGATGATATTTTCAGCTACCTTCTCTTTTTCACCTTAGCTCTAATACCATGTTGGAGAATGCAATATTACATTTTATTAATTCAACTTCTCCTTAACCTTAACAATTGCTTATGAACGCGAAACCTCATAATTCTGGTGAAGATATTAGGAGTCAAGAGTACTTAGCTAATGATATAAGGCTTCATTATCTGCCTGCGTTGCGCTTCCTACTGAAGTCGCGGCCTCCCCCCTTGTGTTTTTCCTCATGGCCTCTCTAGAGTCTGATCTGGAGGGGGTCAGCTCCTCAGCTACGCCCACTTCAGATGTGGCTGCCATTGCCTTTGCAAGGCTCATCTCCTCCCTTGCTCCCCCTCGTGACCGTCATGTTTCTAAAAATTTGTTAAAAAACTTGAGGATATCCCTGAAATAGTTCTTCCTCCTGCTTTGCCTCGTAGAAATGCTCTCTCTATATATGAGAAGGTCCTGGTTGGGAAATTCAATATCCTTTGGCCCTCTCTAAAAACTGTGCAAAAATGGGTTGAGAGGAATTGGTGCCCCTCAACTCATGGGAAAATATCTATTTGAATTTTTTTTAAAGGCTTCTTGACCTTCTATTTTGAAACCAAAGAAGACAAATATTTAATACTCATAAATGAACCCTACTTCATGGATACTAGAGGTTTATATTTAAACAAATAGACTCTGGATTTCGAACTAGAGCTTGATGTTCCAAATGTTGTCCAAGTTTGGGTTCATCTTCCCCACCTTCCTCTTCATTTTTTGGGTAGATGAATCTATGAGAGCAATAGGAAAATCCTTTGGGAAATATATTAACAAAAGTGAAACAAAGGAAAACATGCATGCCTCTACTAGAATCTACGTGGAATTTGATATGGGTAAAGGGCTTCTAGAACCAGTGAAAATCAAAGTAGACAACTGGACACATATACAACAGCTGGATTACGAGAAGATTTCATTCAAATGCAAGGTATGTCACAAATATGGCCATTTTCAAAATAGATGTACAAAGAAATAAGTAGAAGAAACAATAGAATTCCAAGACCCTCAATGGGAACCAATCAAAAATAAAAATCCAGGATCCAAGTCCACCAAATATTTTTCCCCCTCCTCCTTTTCTGCCATTTCTTGGGGTGCTCCACCTTCCTCCTCCTCTCCCTCTTTCTCCTCTGATTCTGACCCTTTTTCCTCTATAGTCCCCCCACCAGAATCTTCCCTAGCTAGTCTAGAAATTATCCCTCTCCCTGTTGATCCCTCTCCTTATCCTCCTCCCTTTCCTTTAGCTCTTTCCTCTCTACCCCCCCTTCTCCTGCATCCCGACTCCCCCACCCCTCCCTTGAGTCCTCTCCCTCCTCCCTTTGAAAGGATCCTCACTAGCAACCAATCTAAGGATTATTTTATTTCCTCCTACTTTCACAAGAATTCTGGAAGAAAGTTCAATAAGGAACTATGGGATGAAGCAACTATGAAAGAAATGGAAATGGGAACCCAACGGCCAATGGAAACATATATTGAAAAAAGTGTAGGAAATAAGGAAAAAACTCAACAATTAATTCGAGGGAAAGGTCCCTCTATCTCAAACCAAAGTAAATAATGAATTTGGTCTCCTGGAATTGTAAAGGCTTCGAGCATCCCTAAAAAATCAATGCAATAAAAGATATATTTAAATTTGAAAGACCATACCTCTTTCTAATATAGGAGACCAAATATGCAAAGCAATAAATGATCCAAATAATCCAAAAAACAAAGAAGTATGGAGGAACATCAATAAAAACTATAGGAGCTTCAGGAGGAATTAACACATTATGGAATCAGTCCACATGGGAATTATTATCCCAATTCAAAGAACTTCACTGGATCAAAACTAATCTAAGAAATAGAAATACAAGATTCCAAATATGCCTTTACAACATCTATTCTCCCTCTCACTTTCAAGATAAGGAGCATTGTTGGCGTTCTTTGACAGATTATTTAAATATGGAATCAAACAAAAATATAATAATTGGAGGTGATTTAAATCTCATTCTCAGCGCAGATGAAAAGAAAGGAGGATGCTTCCAGGTAGATCCTTTCAGAGACATTCTGGAAAATATCATAGAGAACCATGATTTAATGGATATAGCCCAAAAAAATGGAAAATTTACTTGGAAAAATAAAAGGATTGGATTGGGAAACATCAAAGAGCATCTAGACAAATTTCTTCTCCAAGATTGTGCTATATCAGAATATAATACAGTATTATCAAAGTTAATCCCTTAATTTGCATCTGATCATAAGCCAATAGCAATCAAACTTTGGGAATGCGAAAATTTGGGACCCCTTCCCTTTAGATATAACCCTCTTTGGATCAACAATGAAGAATCCAGATCGTTGGTCACAACAGCTTGGAAAGAAAGTATAAATGATTCTCCAAGTTTTGTGTGGGAGACAAAGCTAAAAAATGCTAAAAAAAAACCCTCAAATCTGGGCCAAAATACATTACAAAGAACCCCAATTAAAGAAAGTCGAGCTACAAGAAGAGATATAAAGAGTTCATAAGAAAATGGAGGAAGGAGAAGAAACAAAATAAAACCAGTTGAAAGAGAAAGCGTAGCATTGGGAAATACATAAAAAACAAAAAAAAAAAAAGAGGAAGAGACATGGAGACTAAAATAAAAAAAATTTGTGGATGCAAGTAGGTGATCAAAATATTGTCTTTTTTCACAAAACCACCAAGATGAGGAAAATTAAAAACCATATTGAGTCAATAAAGGGATAATGGGAGATAAAAATAAAGGGATAAGAGGAATTAAAAAAAGAAGCTCATCGCCATTATAAAATCTTGCTAATAACTGATCCAAAAAATCCAAATTTTGAGGAATTTATAAGATATATTCCCAATAAGATCTCTGAAGAGACAAATTCAAAAATCATGAAAGAGGTGGAAGAAGATGAATTACAATCATCCATATGGAATATCCAACTAGATAAAGCTCTGGCTCGTGATGGTTTCTCCATATCTTTCTATCATTCATTTTGGTTACTAATAATAAAAAAACACCTTCTAAAGATGATTAGATGGGTCTTCAGGGAAAAAAATGGGTGGTTTCATTAATTCCACCTATTTGGCCCTTATTCTGAAAGAATCGAAACCTTCCTCCTTTCACCGCTTCTGGCCCATATCTCTATGCATCTCCTCTTACAAAATTATATCCATGATCTTATCCAATCGTATTAAAACTCTTCTCTTCGACTTGATTTCTAAAATTTGAGGAGGCTTTGTCCCTTGCAGGAAAATTGTTGACAATATAATGGTCGTTCAAGAAGCCATTCATTCAAGTTTAGCCAAAAAAGAGCAAGGCTTCATTCTGAAACTTGATATGGCCAACACATTTGATAGAGTCAACCTCTCTTTTCTCTCATTAGTTCTCCTAAAGTTTGGCTTCTCTTCTGACTTCATAGACCTCGTTATATCTTGCATCATAGACCCCTGGATCGCCCCCTCATCAATGGAAGGCCTAACTTCTTTTTTCAAAGTTCAAGAGGCTTAAGACAGGGCTGCCATCTTTCCCCATTCCACTACATTTTAATGGTCGAAACTCTCAACGATAACTTGGATCATTATAGGCGAAATGGAACTATTACTGGTCTTTCCTTCAGCAAAGGTGTCAAGAGTATTAATCACTCTCTATTTGTAGATGACACCTTATTTTTAGGATGTGCTTCATGCATTTTGACTAGAAGATTCAAAATCATCCTGGACAATTTCTTATAGGTATCTGGTTGCCTCTTAAATAATTTAAAAAGCAACAGATATGGATGGAACGTTCCTTCAATAAATATTCACCGCATATCTCAAATATTAGGAGTTCCTTACCAAGCAAATTGGAGTCATTTTAATCACTTTGGATTGCCCATCACAAAAGAAATTTCGAAGTTAGAAATATGGCACAAATCCATAGAGAAAATGAAGAATAAAATTCAAAATTGGGGCATTCTCTGGCTAAACTTTGTAGGGAGGATAAATTTGATCAAGTATGTTTTTTGCATCTCTGCCTCTATATCAATTTTCAAATGTTCATGCTCGTGTGGGTGTTCATAAGAAAATAGAACTTATTATAAGAAACTTCATATGGCAAGTAGGAAAGGATCAAACAAAAAAAATTAGTATTGTAAGTTGGAACCAAGTAACAGCTCTTTTTAAAAAAGGAGGTATTTCATTCGCCTCCCTGGATTAATGAATACATCCTTAGGAGAAAAGATCATTTGGAGATTTATGACAGGAGAAACCACCTGGTGGAATAAAAATTTTGAGGCTAAATATTTAAACACTTCTCGAAATTCCTTTCTCAATGAGAAAATGCCTATCAAACCTTACTCTCAGTTATGTAAATTAATAAATAAAATCTCTCCCTCTTGTCAAAGAAAACATTTCAATAATCCTGGGAGGTGAAAGGACATTCCCCTTTGGAGGGATAGTATCATCGCTAATCCTCCTCTTTCAAATCTTCATGGAATTCACCCTCTTAAGTCTTGGATGATTAAAAAGGGATTATGCTACCTAGAACAAATCTCAAAATGGAATTAGAGTGGTAATTTTGGGAAGGTTGGCTTCCTCCAGCATTCTCCCCAGATCTCAAATCTCAATGGGACACTCTATTGTCTCATCTCAAAGGCGCAACTCCTATCAAATTTCGTCAGCAAGACTCCTTCAAATGGAATCCCATTGGAGGATATTTCATTGTTAAATTAGGGTATTACAAGCTTCAAGATCAACAAAATAATCAGGATTGGCCTCTTTGGAAAGTTGTCTAAAAATATTAAAAGCCTTCCAAAAATTAAAATTTTCATCTGGACCTTGTCAAAAGGAAAGATCCATACAACAGAAAACCTAAAAAAAGGATGAATTCTTGGTCCCTCTCGATGCCCATTGTGTCAAGAAGAAGAATCAAATATCCAACACTTATTCATAGGATGCAAATTCGCTAAAGAATGTTGGACTTTATTGGTCTGTCCAATTGAAGCCACCATTAATCTCAATCTCACCATTTCTTAAATCTATTCAAATTGGAAAACAAATTATCCATACTCTTTCAAAAACAATAAAGTAATAAAGAGGTTCTGGATCTATTTTCCCTCTTTTTTATGTTGGAAAATTTGGCTTCTAAGAAACAAGAAAATTTCCAAAATATCAAACCAGAAGTTAGAAAATTTCTTTCCAAGACTTGGGGACTATCTATTGAATTCCTTTTTGCAGAAGGAGTTAGCAATTTGGATTTCAGTCTTCTCCAACATGAAGAAAAAACTTGGATCAGTTTTGTATCATATCGGCCTCAGATAATGAGAAGTCCTCTCATAATTCCCCCCATCAAATTCAAATATTGGAAAATATGCCTAAAAGAAAAGGAGTATTTTTTATGGATAAATACTTTAAAGAGACCTTGTTTATTTTTTAATGGTGTTTCAAAATACAATCCCAATAGAGTAGGTGCTGGAGGCTTCGTAATATATCAAGATTAGAGAAATTTAACCTCCTTTGAATGGGGTCTTTGTATTGAAACCAACAATAAAGTTGAACCCTAAGGCTTCCTTTTGGGATCTCAAATTATAAAGAGGAAAAACTATTTGAATCCTGTCATTTTTGGAGACTCCTCAATCCTTATTCAACAAATGGTTAACCATGCAAAGTCTAAGAATGCAAACCTAGGGAAAATTACTTCCTGAATTCATCTCCAATTAAAAAATATGGGAAAAGTCACCTTCTATCACATATTGAGAGAAAACAATAAGGCAGTGAAATTTGCAAACAATGATGTAGCTCATTCTCAGGGTGAAATAAAAATTGGCAATGGATTTTTTATCCAATATATTCCCTAACTCCTCCTATATCTTCCCCCCTCCATATAATCACCTTGTGCTCTGGGAAGTATCACTTAGAATCTCGCACCTCCTTGCATTTATCAACTTCAAAATACCAATGCAATCTCTCGCTATCAAAGCGCACTTCTCCAAAAAAATTAGCTTCACTCCTCGAATCCACTTCGCTGCTCTTTCTGATTACCATCCTCCTCACGATCATTACCTCTTTGACCTTCGTGATTATCATGTGACCTTCCTCCTTATCCTCTTTTCCCTTCACTCCCCTCCCGTGTACTTTATAATCCCCTTTCAAGCATGGATTTCCCCTTGCGTTGTGCTCTTCTTCGCCTCTATTGTACTTTCCTTTTGTATTCTTATCTCCCCTGTGCTGCATTTCCCAGCTCCTCAGTCCAAAGTGTTGCACTCCTATTTCCCTTAGTTGTGTTTTTCTACTTGTTGATGTCCCTCTATATTCCTCCTTCTATCTAAATGCATTATCTGGGAAGTTCTCTGAAGAATCAACCATGTTCACATTGCAAGTCACTTAAACTTGTGCTAGATCATATCAAATCCCTACATAATCAACTATGGACTCAGACCAGATATGAGAATGCCTACATATTACACCATCTCAATGAACATCACAAAGAATTTGAGAAGCTCAATAAAAAATGTTCCCATTTGGAGAACACAATCAACTTTTTGCAAGAAGTCATTTCCAAGAATTCAGTTAAAATATTCAAAAATCTAGATCGTAGCAGCAGGAACCAGCGACAAGAGGAGAACAAAGTCAATTAGGAATAGCAGAAATCCAAGTTTATGGTGCACTAGAATCATTTTTCTCATAGTTAGATGAAATTCTTCAGTTCTTGATATCTATTTGACTTACATAACTAGTTATGATATGTAAATGTAAATTGCTTCTCCAACAATATGTCAAGTTCTATAAGTTAGATGTTATAGTCAAGCTAGGAACTTTTGAAGTTAATCGAACAATTGTAAAAGAAGGTTCAAGGATTTTTTATTCCTCTTCTTCCTTGATCACTTCAGCACTCATGTATTGGGAAGCTTTGCTTCCTCATTTTTCGAATTAATATGAAATACCCGATCTTGTTAAAAAAAAAACAATTGCTTGTGAACTTTATTTATCTTCTTACATTTCTTTATTAGATATTCTTCATCAAACAATTATCAAGAGAAAAAATGGTAAGACAATGGACACATAAATTAAGCTCCAAGTGAGGGTAAAACCCCTCCAAGGGGAAAACCCATAAAAATATTTTCTCTTCTTATAAAAAATATTTCAAATGAGAAAACCAAGACCAAAACCTCCTCATAGCACCAAGTCAACCCTCCAAGAAGACCTCCTAATTAGGTCAAATTCAAACCAATTAAATAACCGAAAAACCTTCCATAACTGCACCAAAATCAAAATTTTGACCCCCCAGCTTCATAGTTTCAGACCTGTAGTAGTTTTGCAACTTTGGCCCCTACAAATGCACAACTAATTTGCACATGTAAGAGAAAAATAGGGAAAAATTTTGATTTTTCTTCCTTCTAGATTTTGCTTCCTTCTTGCTTGCCTTTCTTGAACTTCCTTGAACTTCGCACTTCAGATCAATTTCATTGATTGTAGATCAAATTGGTGAGAAAATGAGGCCAAACATATTTTATTCATACTCATCTGGGTGGGTCGAATAGCCCTCTTTGGGCCAACTTGTGCTAGGAGGCTTATTTTGAGTTATTTGACTCTGAATAAATACTTTTACAAGGTACGTTTTGCCTAGATGGGTCTTATAATCGTGAAATTTACTCTCTTAACTCATGACAACAAATCCCATGACCTAACAAATCCTACAAGCATGAAGAACATGGTTTTACCTAGAATACCATCAACAAGAAGCATGAAACCCGTGCTCTAAAATAATAAAATTTCTTTTATTTGCTTGTTACATAAGATATACATATTGAAATGAGAACAAAGAAAATTATGAAGATCGAAACTAGTTGCATTTTCCAACAGAAAGGTCTTCAACAGTAACCAAAACAATTATAGTAACAAGAATTGTACTCAGATTCAAATGCCAATTATCATAGCTACGATTAAAGTAAACAACCAATATGTAACATATTTCTGACAACCAAAATTGTTGTTGAACATTCATTTTCATTCTGATCAATAAAATAACATTAGATATAATATAAAATCTCAAAGCATATCCTTGAAAACTTATGCAAAACATTATCTTAGAATTCTCCACAAAATTGGTGAACAATATTAAAATTGGGATAAAGTAATTAATTTTTGTGGTTGAGAAGTATTGAACAATAACGAACATAATTGCAGTAACAAAAAATGTATCCAGATTCAAATGCCAATCATCACAACTTTGATTAAAATAAATACTACAAATGAAATAGATATATGAGATCCAAAACTATTGTTGAACATTCATTTTCATTGTCATCAATTATAGGACATTAGATATAATATAAAAGTGTAAAGCATACATTCAAAAACTTGTGCTCAATCAACGTTTTTGAACAACATTAAAGGATCAAGGCCTATACAAGATGTTTTTCAAAACATTACCTCACAATTCATCTCCATTCTGTTCAATAACAAAAAGCTAGATATAGTATAAAAGCTCAAAGGAGATCCTCCAAAACTTTTGTTCAATTAATTGTTTTGGTAAATGCCACAAAAATTCTAACCTATACAAGATCTAATACAAAACATTCTGTGAGGACTTATATAAAATTGTTAAAGTAACTCAAAATTAGAACATAGTAATCTGAATTGCAACCATAATTGAATACAGTCTTTGCAACCCTTGATTTATTGTGATCAATATTTTTTATATCGGAGGTTGCTTGTATCGATAATGAGATTTTTATGATACCTAAGCTTAGTATCCTATTCACTATGGCGATCTCACATTTTCTCTCTTTAAATTTCGACACCTGTATTCATAAAAATAACAACAATTGTTCTATAATAAATTAAATACACTTAATAAAAGATAATTTAACTCTTAAACAAATGTATCTAGAAATAGGAAGGGATGTGCAAATGGAAGGCGTTATGTAACTGAACTTACATTTAGATATTAAACCAATTCAAGGAAAATCGGTGTAGAGAATGATGTTTGATTAGTAAAGCAATTATCAAAATATTTATACTTAATTGCAAAAGTAAATGCATTTGTTACAATGGGGGCTAGGATTGGGTTCCCATGAACTGTAATATAAAAAAGGTACCTGCAAGGAAAAGCAAGAAACTACATCCAAGAATTGGCTTAGTTCATGACAACATATCCATAAAAGTTGAATAATTAATCATTAGTAAACAGGAAAACGAATGTTCCAAGATTTAAGAACATTCACAATATGTGAAAGCATAAATCATAATTATTTAACTGCCAATTGTTTTCGGATTCATGATTTCTACAAGGAATTTATTTCGTTTGGCATGAATGTACTTTTTCATGGAGGAGATTGTTATGATGTTATCTCCTATTTGACAAGTTGATTGAATATCTCCTTCTCAATTTCGCTAGCTTCTTCTTGAAATAATGTAACCAGATAAAAGTTATGTTCATTAACATTAACAAAAGTAATTAGCCATTTGTTAATTTCCTTTGTGGCAAAATAAATTATATTATTGAATTTTGTTGCCTTTGACTATTTTAGCTTATCCAATTCAATCATCAATGTGTGTCTCGAAATTACTCCAGAGTCACATGTGATGCGTGGACAAATTAGACCCCATACAATCTATACAACCTTCACATATGCATTAGCTCTTCTAGTCTATATGTTCTCACATTCAAAATTAATGTTCTTCAGTCTTTTTATTCTTTGAGACCATGCAAATATGATTTGCTTCATTCGATTAGCATTTTGCAAACCTTTTTTTTTTTTTTTTTTAAATATCTAGATCATAAAGTAAATCAAGATTATGGCTAGAATCACATAAATCATTGATTACAAAATCTATGTCTCCATTGAGATCACGTTCAATGCACTCGACAAATGACTTAGTTTTGTGTACTAAATGTCGCAAATCAGAAGTTGTTTTCCATGCATGTTGAATAATTTATAATCTTTCAAATATACTATTGATAATATATGTTTTATAGATTTAAGGCTTCTGCGATTTTCATTATGTGTAATATTGTATTATGGATTCATCACATCCATTTTTGTGTGAGTCGACATTTTGAACCAATCCACCATGGTTCATCGTTGCATTAAAGAGATTGATGAGCTTATCAAATCTATGTGATGTCGCAGGGGTAGAAATTTCCAATGGTGGTGTGTGTATTTCAAGTGGAGTCTTCAACAAAGGACCCAACTTTAGAGAAATGAGTCGTCAACAAAGGACCTAACTTTAGAGAATTTTCTAGCTATTTTATTCTTGCTTTCAATCTCCAGTTTTCTGCTTCCTATTGGCTAACATACTGTGCAAGTACATCACTCATAGTTGGATGCAATTTCATGAGCCTCGTGCTTTCAACTCAATATAAATCAACAAGCATTTATGCTTGATCAATAACCTTTTTGTTACGAACCTTTACTTTTTCAATTTTCAAAATTTTACCACCCCTGACATAGTTTTCATTTTGTAATGCGATAGGATGGTCATATAAAGTAGGGACTTATTCAACAAATTGCTCCATTATTTCCTGATTTTTTTATAAACATGCACTAACCCAAATAAGTGGCACAACACTATCGACTTCCATGTCTGTAGCTTGTTCAATGGTTCCTATTTTGAGAGGATTTCTAGATTTTGTTGATTTAACGATATTCCCTCTTTCTAGAGTGAATCTTCGAGGAGGCTCTTCGTCATCTCCACCACATGATAGCCCACTGTGAACCACATTTGCACTTGTATTATCTTTTCTCTTTTCTTGACTCGAAGATGAACTCAGACCAATTTTAGGTGTGGAAGGTACAAATTATTTTGCAAAATTTGTGCCTCTTTGCTTGTATTTACCTTCTATTCTGATGTTTAATTATTCAACAATTTATTCAGTATTTATTACCATCCCTTTATTTTTTGTTGGTGCATTCTGAATCTACTCACTTTTCTCTCTAACTCGTGGAAACAAGTTTTTGCACCTAATATTTACCAGGTGTGTGCTAAGTATGTCTTTTGTATCAAAGGCTTTAATGTCTTAAACTTCACTTAATTTAAAAGAATTCAAAGTCTCTGCAAGATCTGCAGCATGAGCCAAATTCTTCACTGTGATTCATCCAATAGTAAACAACAAAGAAATAAATTGTCTTTTTTTTTGCTTTCAAAGAGAGCCAACTAGTCATGGTTTTTCCTACAGAGTTCAACAACAACACACATATCTATAAAAAAAAAATTGGAAGCAACAATATCTTACCTTCAAACCCATATATTTGAATTACAATATTACTTTCTCTTTCTTCATTCTTACATTTGTCCCATTGGAAAACCTAGGCTTGCATAGATATTTGACGGGTCTCTTGTCCAATTGTCATTTAATTGACTTTCTTTTCAAAGACATCTTGAATTAGATAAAAAAAAAAAAAAATTCAAGAGTCTTTACGCTTCCATCGAATGGGAAACTAGAACTGCATTGGTTCTTGGTTGAAATAGAATTTAGGATTTCACCCGACATCCCAAGCAATTTCATCCACCAAAACATTGAATGAGATATCGACATTTACCAAGTTTCCAACAACAATAGAGAAGTTCGCATTGCGAGTCAACGAAAGAAAGAAGTCCGCCAAATGAGAGGAGACTAGCGATACCATCACAACAGGAAAGATTTACAACAATTGTTTGATTGTTACAGATGTTGATATACATTTTGAGGATCATATGCAAATATATCGAGGGAGGGACGAAAGCCTATAACCAATATTTGGGGAGGATCTGGAACCAGGTAGAGGGGCTATGTGTAGTATATTTAGTATTGGAAATTAGATTTATAATTAGGTCTTCTCTTCACTTTAGAAAAGATAGTAGTGCCCGTTCTTGAAATGAGACTTATAAATATTCCAACTAGTTCTTCTTAGCTATTCTTAGCTTCGTTAAGCTCTAAGTTTTGTTGTTCTCTCTATTCTCTTTGCCATAACATTAGTGCAAAAGAAGTAGTTATAGTTGCGTTAGTTGTTCCAACTAGTTGCATTAGTGCTTAGATTCGCTCTAAGTGCCTCTTGTATTAGCCTTAACATGAGTGTAGTAGTTCTTCTAGAAATATTTTAGAAGCTCTCTTCAATTAGTGCATAAGTTTTTTTCCTAAACATTTGTGCAGAAGTAGCGATAGTAAGTAGTGTTATAAAACTTTATATCTCTTTCTTTATTTTCATTACATTCAAATATTAAATATTTATTTCAAATCATTGCACTATCTCATATATAAAGGAAGCATAATCTCATTTGTAAGGAAGGGCAATTAGAAGTTTATGTGAATGGATGATGGGAGAAATCCTTATGTGCCCATTTTAGCACCCTATAAACATAGGAAGAACTTGACACGGGTTACTTGCTTCCAACATAGAAAGAGTTGGAAGCCACCTAGAGAATGATTTATTGAAGGTCAAAGATAGATAAATGTGGGAGTAAAGGAGGTTAACCAAATGAAAAGAAGAAGGAGGTGGTTGTATGGAAGGAGAACATACACACTGGTATACCAAAACCACACAATGAACCTACAACAGTGAACCTCACACCCCCCCCCCCCGCCCCCACCATTGGCCACTAAAATATGCGAAACGATATAGATGTTTATGCTGCCATCGAACAATATTGACTGATTTCATTGGATGAGCTTAGAAAGAAAAAAATTTCTGGATGGATCAATACTTATTAGTACTTCTTGACATTTATATACCTGTTTGCTTTGGTGCCAGTATTGGGATCCTATTGATACACTTTTTGTCGCTTTGTGCCTTGCTGCAAACCTCACTTTTAGCTTTATATGGGTATCTTATTTAAAACCTCGGTGCCATAATATTGGAATCTTATAATAAAGAAGCCTCCTTCTTATCTTATGGATTATATGATTTATACCCCATCTTTAGTTTTAGAGGTAGTGGAGTTCTTAAAAAAATTAGTTGCCTACAGACAAAAGAGAGTTCGTTGTGCTGCCCCATAATCATAATTCCTCTCTGAACCCCACAAGCCCTATTTTATTTATTAAAAAATGTGTATCGAAATGATTTTGGATCGACCTAAAACCAAACCAAATACTTATTCATCTAAGTTTTCATGGGTCAACCCATGCCTACTTATATTATTTATACCTTGCGTCTCATCTTTTGGTTTTTTGTTTTCTAAGTACCAGTGAAATATTTTGTTTAATATGCAAAGGAACTTATCTGAAGACACCTTCTTATGGATATGATTACTACACCACCTCGTTTTTAGGATTTGATTCGATCTACCCTCAACTCACCTTGTAACTGAAACATTTAGTTAATATACAAGGAAGCATTATTCTTGAGAAGAGGCACTATTCTTGATCACTCTCTTCTTGCTAGGATTTTCAACCCACACTGGGCACCCAAAACTGGTGTTTATTTTCAGATGGATGGGGGAATATTGTCTATGATCCTTAATTGTTGATATTTGGACTTTATATATGATATGTAATTTCAGGCGAGTTTTATAGACTTATTTTTAAAATTCTTTAAAACCATAACCTTTTTTATGAACATGTTACAATAAGAAAATGATTGGTTAGATAGGCTTACCTTTTTGAAGGGTCAAGTATAGACACTTACCTTCTGGTACGACTACATAACACCTTTCGTAATGGTTCATCCTACATGATGAATGGAAGTGAGTGGCCTAGGGACAACAACTAGTAGTTGGATCGTAAGAACTGCCTTAGCAAGTATTTATAGAAGATAGAGAGGAGGGGCTAGGTACTTAGGACCTTTAGAACCCTACACGATGAGTTAAAGGGTAGTGTGACCTAGAACAACAACCACCTTTGGTGTTGACCTTACTTTCAAATATTAATTCACAAACCTTAACTTTTGTATTAGACAAGCTTTTCCAAACCAACCACTTACTTCATGAATGTTTAATTGCTAGGAACTTATAGTTTTTCCTATTGACTTTCCGAATCCTACCCCGCTTTACTGTATTACCAATAACCTTGTTTTATTTACCAACCTCTCCTCTATATACTCCCCTCACTTACCCAACCGACTGATCCCAAATCTATTATTTCAGGTGGCAGGGATGCCTAGTACACACTATTTCTATTTACTACCCTATTCACTCTTCTTTTAGTAACCTTTTCTTTGAAGTAAATTTAGACATAGAAGGCTATTTTTGGGTCTTAACTATGAGGAAGCATGCATGCTTCCTACGTTTAATATATGTGATTACCATGGGAAACTAACATTGTCAACCCTTGTCCCCTACCTTGGGCGGGTGCACACATTTAGTACTCGTACTTCTTATGTGGGGCCAATCACTGAATTGATTGTTTCCCTCCCTCCTTAAGAATTTATTTAACTCAGCGATTTGAGCTAGTTCCCTAAAGCCAAATTTGTGTTCTCGACCGATCCCTCATTAATAGCCTACAAACCCTTTCAAACCAAATCTTTGATTAATTAAAACTGCGTTTGAAGGAGGTTTTGGGGATCGACCCAACCAACCTAAGAATAAAAAACTATCTTATTGGGTAATGGTCACCTAATACATGGTTGGAAATGAGGGTTGTTATTAGGTAAAACGTCATGAAGAATCTATTTCTCTTGGAAAAATTGTTGAAAAACTAATTCATTGGAAAATATGTCAACCAAGTCAAATATACAATTTTTTTGTATGAGCAATAAATCATATATATAACGTATTTTGGAACATTTAGTGTAGTTTCTCAGCCCATCATGCGGGCACAAAGCCAAAAAAAGTCCCTAAACGACACTTTAAACAAAGAAATATCTAGTAGAGAAATATCGGAAGAAACTTGAGATGTTGAGGAAATGAATTCTCCAATAATGTTAGCCTCACCTACCTATGAATTTAGGAAACTATCTACTTTTGACAATTTTAAGCACTTATTAGCTTATGGCAGCTTGAATTTCCATTTGAATTCCTTGGGATTCAAAGGAATATTTTTCTCTTGTAGTGTAATTTTTTTTGTTCTTGAATCAAAATTGTTTGTGAATAAATGAATAATTTCTCTGAAATGAAAGACTTATGGAACACATGTCGCATTCACCAATCCCCTGGTCCAAATCTTTTTGTTGTTATTCTCTTATGTTGGCATTTTCACATACTGCTCAAACGCAGTCAACCAGTGAAATTTCTCATCGATACCAACAAGTGATTTAATCGTATCAGTGCAAGTAGCGTCTTTTCTTCCTCGGTTAGCCATTTTCATTTTTTACCTGAAAATACTCTCTTAATCAATCATGTTCTCAATACCCTTTAACTGCACCAATTGTTACTATTACAAGTGTGAAATATCTTATACAAGACATTTTTAATAAATGACAATTGAAGATACCAAAGCTATAATTTACGAAAATAAGTAGAAATAAATCTAGAAATTCCAAAACCATCTCATCCATTTACTACACACCTTTCTCTTGCTATAATTTCATCAATATACATGCGCTAAGTGACAAAATTTTATGATGTAAATAAATATGAATTCTTTATGATGGTCACAATTAGCTCACTGGTTGTTAATAATAACTCTCAGTCAAAAAACATGTACGGGCAACTGTAAATAAGAATTATGCGGAGATGTGGCTAGTCCATGCTACTATGCCATTGTCGATTTTGATTTACGAATAACCTGCCACATGGTTTTGAAAAACTTTAGAGACGCATGTATTTTTCTCCAATCATTACAAATTGCTTCGCTTAATTATTTGTCAACCACATTTCGTCTTTGTTCGAAAACACGTAATCTACTATTGATTTTCTCAAGGCTAGTTACCCCTACATAAATTTTAGTTGAAAAATTAATCCCATTACAAAAGAGTCCATGAATATATGGAAGAAGTGTTGCGTCAAATGGAAGTGTGAAAAATAAATGTGCAAAGCGGAAAATATGTACAGAGGAAGGAAGATGTGAAAAGACACATATACTTCTATGTCTTATGCACAAAACTTGTTCACCTTTTTCTTCTTGCAATGAATGCTCTGCATTCGATAGACTGTAACCATAAATTGACTTATGTCATGGTAGCACAATAATAATAATAATAATAATAATAAAAACATGAATTATCAAATGCTAAAAATGGGGAAAAATCCTTCATCATTTAAGAAGTCCCACAACAAAAGAAAGCAAGAATTGTTGATTTTTCCTTGGCACTTCAGAATCAGATCTATGTGTAAAACATGATCACAAACACACTAAAATGCAATAACACCAAGCACTTTGCACAACTAAAAGTGTACAAGAGTGAATCGATGAAGTACAAAACAATTTACAAACCCAAAAATTTATTACATTACAACTTTAATGAAAAATAAGTAGGTTTTTTGTACCAAGTATCATGTCCCTCACAATTAGCTTTGATATAAGGAAAACTAGGGCTTGATGCTAACGACACATGACAATAAATCTGCACAAGAACAATAACAACTTGAATTACTTGTTGAAGAAGCGCTTACACCAACCCTTTCAGTCCACTTGCATTGAACACCTGATAGGTCCTTTTCCACTTCTACTTGCAAAGAATATGTTTCTCCCATACCTCTTCCCTATATGCTCACAAGGAAGTTTGCACCTTTAGATTCTATTTCACATTTAAGATCCAATACTCTACCTTCTTTTAGTGATCTAAGTTGCTTCAAAGACACTAAGTCTATGCCCAACAAATCTTCCCTTTAACAATGACAAAGATCCTCCAATATCATTGTACTTAGGGTCTTCATCAAACAACCCTCACAATAATAACTCAACTTCTCACAAGTCACTATACTTAGGGCACACAAGCACATTGTCCAAACACTCTTGATGAACATATTTCACTCCAATCAAACCCAACAATCATCAACCTTGAAAACACAACCACATACCTTCTTGGAAGTCTTTACTCAACCATGAAAAAACTCGCCCATGAGTACTTAAACGTCTAAGGTATCTAGGCCTAGTTTCAAACCCTTGTGGCCACATCGGTTTTGCTTAATTTTGCATTCACCTTATTCGTGAAATCCTGCAATTATCTCACTTGCTTGGCCCTTAAACTCTTATGCATATCCCTGTTATTTTTCGTCCCTTATTCCAACATCATCACAAGCCTCACAAGTCGCGACCTTATTATACATTATATTTAACGGTCTCATCCATCCTTAGCATCCCATGAAATTACTCAGTGTGTTGTCAAAGATGTACCACATACTTGTGAACATAACCATTCCATATCAACATGTCCAACCTTCCTCTACTTGACCTATACTATAACAAAGAGAAAAGATAAATATGTCCTTCTCCTTCACTCTAGCTTGGCTCCTTGAGGATCTGTAGCCTTATTTGGCTTGTATTCACTTAATATGATTGCACTTGTGTGATACCAAATCAATTTAACTTCACTCCTACTTATAGTGTTCTTAGTGGATTCAATTAGATAGCAAGGGTCGTGAATTTTTCCCAAGATGGCCTAAGCCTACATGCTCAAACACCATTATCACAAGGAATACAATTTATTTCATTTTCTTACACCCACTCCATTGTACGAATAGGTGCCCCTTATCCTATCAAGGGTGCCCCTCATTCATTCAATAGAATAAACAATAATTTTTCTCTTTAGTCTTTCGCCCATAGCTTTGGGTTCAAAGCCCACCACTTGGGTACATTTCCCACAAAACCACATTTTTGTGGGTTAACTCCTTGCAATACCAGTATCTCAAGGGTTGTGGGAGTACCTCCCAAGCTACACATTTCAACACTCCCTCTTAGTGAGGGAGGTACTTCCACTACTTAGAAGTAACTTGTCAGCAACATTAGCCCAACCTCTAGCGTCCACCACTACAACATACATTGTAGAATGAACCAAACTATCCTTAGTAGTGTCCCTGCCACCATAAGCCTCATGCTTCTTCTTCTCATGATAGGCCTTCAACCCATTCCATGGTTCCTTCTTTCAAGTTATATAAGTATCATTACTCCCCACTAACCATGCACTCTTCTTGGGCTGCAAATTCTCCCTCTGAACCTGCAAACTCCTACTCGAACTTAACTCCCTCTAAGTCTCAGGAACCTGCTTCTTCCATTTATCTATAGGCTTTCTCGTCAACCTATATATACCATGCTTCCTAACTCCAATGATAGCTCCAGAGATTTAGATCCTCTCGGCATGAGTATCTCTTTCCGATCTCATAATATCACCTTAAACCCCTTCTCCTTGATCACTGAGATAGGAAACACATTGTATCTAAAATTTGATACCCACGATACATCTTGAACTTGTAACATCCCACATGAATACATCCTGAATGGCACAACACCTGACCCCCTAACAAATTTTTGACTCTTGTCGCCAACCTCCATGTGCAACTTCGAGTCCAATTCAGTTAGAGTCTCAAAAACTTCAACCTGTCATATGCTTTGACACTATGTTATCCACGTACCATGCACCCTCATCGAGGATACCCTTAGATAAATGAAAAACTAGAGAAAATTCCTCCTCCTACCTTCGTGAGAAGTCATCTAGCTCAACTAGAGATGTAGCATCACTAACTATCTCGTTCCTCTTCTCATTGTCTCCCTTCTTCTTTTGCAGACACTTGCTCACATAATGACCATACTCGACACATGTATAACACTTCATCTTGCTCAAGTCCTTTGATTTTCCCTTCATGTTTCCTTGAAGAGCCACATTATCTTCAATATACTTATTTTTCATGTGAAGATCCTCATCCTGCAGTTCTTCTTAAATGAAGTCATCCCATAACCTTTTCCAATTTGACAACTTATATTAAGCAACAATACCTTTTATAAATGGTTTTCATTCCTCGAAGAAGCCCTTCAAAGTAGTCCTCACTAGCTCTGAATTTGGAACATTATCTCCAATTGCAGTTATCTCATCACAAACTTGAGAAATTTTCATCAAATACGAAGCCACACCTTTATCATCCAACATCTTGGTGCTCTTCAAATTCTCCCTCCATACAAACAACCAGTTCTCGTTCTCATTCTTGAACGAGTATTGAAGAGTATTCCACATCTCTCATGCAGTGTTCTTCCATGTTAGATGAGGTATAAAGTGATATTTTACACAATCTTGGATGATGAGCTTAGCCTTCACATGCAACTCCTCATACGCTTCCAACTCCTTGGGGTTTATTGGCTTTTGAATCTCCTTGTCAGAAAACTCCAAAGTCTTGTTCACTAATAAGGAAAGTTTTATCCTTTCCTACCAAGGACTATGGTTGGACAAGCCATCCAACTATCTCCATACCTCATACTAGTGACCAACTTCTCCATGTTGCTAATCCTTCAACAACAAGGCAAAAAATTCCATATTGAGTTGTATGATATGCTCACTCTAATTCAATTTTCCTTTCAAAGTATCCCTGATACCATGTTGATTTTTCCTTGGCACTTCAAAATCATTTTTATGTCTAAAACATGATCACAAACACACTAAAATGCCGCAACACCAAGCACTTTGCACAACATTAAATGTACAACAATGAATCAATGAAGTACACAATAATTTACAAACCTAAAACTTGCTTCTATAACAAATTTAATACGAAAAACATAGAGCTCCCATACCATGGATCATGACCCTTACAATTAGCCCTAATACAAGCAAAACTAGGGCTTGATATCAACAAAACATGACAATCAATTTGCCCAAGAACAAGAACAACTTGACTTATTTGTTGAAGAAGCGCTTACACCAACCCTTTCAATCCACTTGCCTTGAAAAATTGATAGGTCCTTTGCCACCTCTACTTACAAAGAATATTCTACTCCAATACCTCTTCCCTAGTTGCTCACAAGGAATTCTATATCTTCGTATTCTCTTACACATTTTAGCTCCAAAACTCTGCCCTTTTTTAGTGATCTAAGCTACTTCAAAGATATTGATCTTAGGCCCAACAAATATTCCCTGTAACAATGACAAGGCTCCTCCAATATCACTTCATCAAACAACCCTCACATCAATAACTCAACTACTCACAAGTCACTATACTTAGGGAACACAAGCACGTTGTCCAAACCCTCTTGATGAATAGACTTCACTCCAATCAAACCCAAAATCATCAACCTTGAAAACAAAGCCACATACCTTCTTCAAAGTCTCTTCTCAGCCATGAAGAAACTTTGACTTGAGCACTTAAATGTCCGCGGTATCTCAACCTAGTTTCAGACCCTTGCGACCACCTCAAGTTGGCTTACTTTTGCATCCATATTAGTCCTAAGATCCTGCAATTATCTCACTTGACTGGCCCTTAAACTTCTGTGCATATCCTTGTTAAGTTTTTTCCCTTATTCCAACATCATCACACGCCTCACGACCTTACTATACACTATATTTAAGGGTATCGACCCTCCTTAACAGTCCATGAAATTATGATGCTTGTTCGCATTGATGTAACACATACTTGAGCATAGAACCATGCCATATCTCCAATTTTCCTTCTGCATTCAAATTCCTCTTAAAGCCCCATTTGCTTCCAATGAGATTTCTACCAACCATCAACTCACTAGATACCAAGCCTCATTTTTGTCCAAGATTACCATTTATTTAACCATGGCCTTTTTTTATAGTTTTCCATCCTATGAATCCACATCCCTAATAGTACTAAGATCATCATTAGTAACAAACAAAGAAAAAATAGAGTGGAAATTATGTGGATCATACCTTTATGGTTTCCTTCTTTCTTGAATCATTCTCCTCGATGTTGAAGTATGTGGTTCTTCTTCTTCTTATTCTTGTTATTTTGTAGATTATGATTCATCATCCTTCAATAAAACTCTATCCTCTTTAGTGCTTTCTCCCTTGGTTGAACTTCTTGTTTGAAAACATATTTGATATGTATAAATACCATATGTAAACTACATACATTCTTCTTAGTGTCTAAGTTCCAAAGCTTATAACCCTACAAACCATATTTATAGCTAATAAAGATATACATTTTATCTTTATTATGAAACATACTCCTAGTCTCCTTTGGATGTGTACATGAGTATCACATCAAAATACATTGAAATGCTTAAGAGAGGGTTTCTTACAAATCCATATCTCATCTGGACTCTTATCATACAACATATATGAAGGTTACCTATTTACTAGGTAACAAGAAGTGTCCACTTCCTCTGCATATGTTTCCTAGCCTAACCTACCACCATTAATTATTCTCGTTGTTATTTCCATCAACATCATGTTAATCCTTTCTACAACTAAATTCCATTGAGGTGTGTATGGAGTAGCCTCTTGGCTCGCTATATCACACTTCTTACATAATTATTTTAATTCATTCCCATAGAATTATCCACGATTAGCTGCCCTTGGCATCTTAATTTTCTTCTATATCCAATTTTCAACAAGAGTCTTATAGTTTTTTTCTTGATGAAATAAATCCTTGTATTCCTTGAGAAGGTATCTATAAATGAGACATAATACACATATTTTCCTAGTAATGGAACCAACACATGTCCAAACACATCATTGTGCACTAGTTGCAATATTCCCTCTGTCCTTGTGTAACAGACCCGGGCAAAAGACTCATGTAATAAAAGTTAATAAAGGAAAAATAACACCACAGTTAAGGGACACTTATTCCAAGCTTAATGTTGGAAAAAAATATCCTAGTGGGCATCATTGGATATGTGTTTATGGCTAAGGAAAATAGGCAAAGGCAATGACTCAGGCATTAAAGAGGAAAAAAGTATTTTTGGCACATTTATTTGTGAAATATAGGAAAATATGAGAAAAGGAAGGTAGAAGGTTACAGGTTGCATGTAAGGATGAAAATGAAGGAAAATAATGGAAAAAGAAGAAAATAGAGGCCTCATTGATAAAAGGGATTTTGAGGATCAGTTGGTACCTTTTGTCAGTTCAGTTTTGGAGCACTTTCATTATTTCTCTCTCACACTCTTGGACACTTAGAGTTTTCTTGGAGCATTTCGGCATTGAGATAAGAAGGACGAAAGAAAGAAAAGAAAGGATAAGGAAAGGAAAGGAAAACATAGATCAACCAAGGAAAAGCGAGATCTAGCAACTTCAACATGAATACTTGTAGGTAACATATTGCATGTGTGATTTCCTAGTTGGTTTGGACATGCATGGCTTATGCATGTTGGTATTTGTTTCTCTTGTTATCGGTGGCATGGATTTTTTGGGTTTTAATAGTGGTTTTTAACCTTACATTGCCTTTTTTCCAGATTCCATGGTGTTTGGGATTTTGATCTCAATTTTGAGCTTTGGAATTGTTGGATGGATTTCAGAATTCGGGGTGGAGGTGGTCTCAAGGAAAAATTCCAAAGGCCCAGGAATCCCTTAATCGATTTTGGTGGGTTACATGGTAAATATTGAGGGTGGTGTCTCGGTTTCAGGCCCAGTGATCCCGGATTGGATTGAGGTAAATCCTAAGAGACAGGGAGAAAAAAAAATTCCTCAAGTATAGTGATGGATTCCGAATGGCATTCCAAGTTCGGTTCGGTTTTATGATTGGGGCCTCAGTTTTGGTGTGGTCATGGTATGGTGAGGGTGGAGGTGGTTTAACCTCTAGATTTCCTTGGTTTTTTTGGATTGGTTTATCCATGAGATCCCACATTCATGTTTGGAATATGACACTGGGGCAATTGGATGAAGAGAGATTTGCTTCAGCCATGTCTAAGGTCGGGTGGTACGTGGAAGTCCAAAACCTGGTCGGTTATTGCCTATGTTTAATGGACAATAACTTATCTTGATTTTGTACTTAATACTGTGTGGATTTAATGGTTTTTATCTCACTTTTATTTCCATGGTTTTATGTTGGTTATAATCATGTTCAAATGATTGGTTCATGTCATGGTTAATTCATGTATTTGCCTGTAATTGTTAAAATAATGGATGCAAGACCATTTATGTCATATTTGTTTAAGGAAGATGGCGGTGATCCTTCTTGTAATGTCTCATAAAAAATTTCAGTCTTTTGTGCTCTGTCTTATATCCTAGGCCTGTATATTTCATTCATGGCAAGTGTTTGACAAAATGTCAGTCCTGGTTGGCGATGCTCACGCCCAGTCGTGGAGTCAATTTTTGGTTATTTGGCAATGTCATCTACGTTTGATGGATTATGAGAGCTACAGGAAGTTATGGGCAGTTTCCAAGATTCTTGGCTTAAAAATTTCCTTAAATATCGTGGATGCAGACACAAGTTTGGGCAATTGAGTCCCTATATTCATGCATGCATATGTTGTGGGGGTGTCCAAAGCCTCCTAGATGCACCATTGCCCATATCAAGGGAGCGTTCAATGGTTTTATTTAGTAAAAGTCAATGGGACCCAGGGACAAGTCAACTTGATGACTGGGATAGCCTCTAGGGGTCCTGTAGCAGGTGTAGGGAGTTTTTGTTATGGTTTTCCACGTTGATTCCACTTCCTTAAAGTCACCAAGGAGGTTGAGTCTACTCTTAACTACCCTCGGCTCATGTTTACCCCAGTTGGCTGGTTACTTGGGTAGATGTTAGGGGAGGTGTAATTTACACCTCGTGGCACTAAAGGAGAATATTTCCCAATTATGCTTCCCATATTAGCAACATTCATAGAAATCAAAATCAAAATAGTAATTAGACATACCTTCTACCAGAACATTAACATGTAATACTTGAAGGTTATTCTCTCTGACATGTCCTAGTCTTTGATGCTACAACATTGTCTTTGCTCTAGAGATTGTAGGAATTTTCCCCTCTTCTAGTCCACTCTCGAGAGCAATGAAACTTTTTCACCAATCACTAATAGTGCTTCCCACTAAATTATAAGACTTCCAATCTAAAAACCCCTTATCAATAGAATTACTCCTCAAGCTATCTTGCACGTATCATTTTCAAACATTTTTTTTACACCTACATCATTCATCTTTCTTAGGAAAACATTTTTTAGCTAATCCTGGGATGTGCAAAACACTAGGAAGTGTTCTAATCTTCCCATCCATGAGCTTCAACTTGAATTTTCCTCCTCCTATGATTTTTATTGTTAAGTCATTTCTTAGCAAAACATCAATGCTATTGTACCTTTCATACTTGCAAAACTACTCGTTGTGTAACATACTCCGGTTAAAAGTCATCTAATAAAGTTAATAAAGGAAAAATAATACCAAGGTCACATGGACACTTATTCCAAGATGAATGTTGGGAAAAATATCCTAGTGGGCATTACTTGTTGTGTTTATGGCTAAGGGGAAATTGGCAAAGTAAATGAAAAAGGCTTTGAAAAGGCAAAAAAGCATTTTGTGGCACTTTATTTATGAAAAGAAATGAAAATAGGAGAAAAGGGAGGTGAAAGGTCAAGGGTTACATGTCACGAGGAAATTGAAATAAAATTAAGTAAAATGAAGAAATTGGAGGCATGAATAATAAAAAGACATTAGAGCATCAATTAGTATTTTTTTTTTAGTTTTTTTTTAGAATTACTCTGAGAGAGCATAAGAGCACCAAGAGGAGAAGGAAAGCAAGCAAGCAAAGGAAGGACAATTAAAGCAAAGGAAGGACAAGGAAAGCAAATGAAGGAAAAGGAAAGCAAGTATCAAGCAAGGAAAGAGTGGATCAAGAAACTTCAACGAGAATACTTGTAGGTAACAAGTTGCATTTATGATTTCCTAGTTGGTTTTGGTATGCATGGCATATGCATGTGTGTATTTGGTTTCTTTGTTGTTGGTGGCATGGATTTTACTGGGTTTTGACGGCAGTTTTAGCCTTGCCTTTCCATTTTTTGATACCCATGGTATGATGGGATTCTTTATTCATTGAGCTTTGGATTGTTGAAAGGTTTTGGATCTAGGTGAGGTGGTCTCGGGAAAATCCCAAGGGTTTGGGGTGGAGATGGTTTTCTCTGGGAAGCCCTCAACAAGTGGGTGGAGACAAGAAAACTCCTCAAGGGATGGTGAAGGAATTATGAGGCATCCAAGCTTAGTTTGGTTTTGTGATCTCAGAACCAGTTTAGGTGAGATCGCAGTATGGTGAGGGTGGAGGTGGTTTAACCTATGCATTCCCTTGGTTGTTTATATATTTTTTTATCTCATGAGATCCCACATTCATGTTTCAAATATGGCACAGGGGTGATTGGTTTAAAGAAATATTTGGTTCAACCCAATCTATGGTCGGGTGGTACGTGGAAGTCCCTGACTTGGTTAGCTTTTTCATTGGTTAATAAGAGATAAGTTTCTCTTGTCTTTGATGAGTGATTATACTTGTTATTATGTGGCTTTAATGGTTGTTATATCATTGTTAATTATCTGGTTATATGTTGGTTATAACATGGTTATATGGTAGATCTACGTATGGCTCTTATCTCATTTTCATTAATGAATCTGTGGCTAATGAATGCATGATATAATTGGATTTATGAAAACTATTGTGAGAAGACATTGATCCTTCTTGTCAAACTTCAAATAAGTTTCAAATCCCCATGTTGAGTTATGCATTCAGGACCTGTAGGTTGCATGTTTACCATGTGTTTGACGGAATGTAAATCCTGGTTGGGAGGGTTCAAGCCAAGTCCTAGTTCAATTTTTCATTTGGAAGCTTTATTCTTATGTCATTTATCATTTCTCGAAGTTTCACTAAGTTTTGGGTAAAGGCCTGAGTCTTAGCCTTGAAAAAGTGGCTCAGAATTTTGGGTCGCTGGAACAATACTGAATGGAAAAGTTCACATTCATTGGCAAGCAGACATATGGGAGCGACTGGAGGCTTACAGTCACTTTCATTCCTTGGAAAGGGAGTGAATGAGGCTCTAGGTATGTTAAAAAGAGTGTTAGCTAAGGGGTTGGACATCTGGAGGGATTGGATAACTCTTGGAGGTCTTGTAACGCCTGACTAAGGTCAATAAAGTCTTATGTTGTCAACTCCATTTCCTTAAGGTCACATAGAAGGTTGAGTCTTATCATAGTGACCCTCATCTCATGTTTACCCCGGGAAAACTAGATAAAGTGGGTAAATGTAGGAGGAGGCGATTACACCTTGTGAGGAGTCATATGGGAAGATGCACCTAAGTTGAACATGTTGAAATATGTAACTAGGTTGGGTCTTCATAATGATACATGTAATCATGATTTTATGTATTTGATGTAATGAGAAAAATAAATTTATTATTGTTATTATTGAGCCATGGGTTTCATGCTCAAGGAAAATTTATTTTTAGGTCAAGCGCCCATTTGGGCATGTTACATATTGTAAATAAAATTTATTTGAGTTAATATATAGTCAGAATACCCTTCAAGACCTCGTCATGGTGCAAAGGTCAATTCGGTCTACATGAAGGGACAAGTCAACCTAAAGTTAGCAATTTGTACCCCTCACAAGCCTATAAATAAGAAGTAACCCGACCTCACTTGCACACTCAAATCAAGAAAGTTCGATCTCCTCAAGATATAAGATGAAAAAGGACAAAGAATAATAAGAATAGAAAGATCGAATTTTTGGGCCTCTATCTCTCTCTTGCGTTAGGGTTTCTGCAATTACTAGGCAAGATGAAATTCTAAAGTTGCATCAAAGTTGTGAAGCTTAATCGAAGTAGTGAAGTTGCATTGAAGCTATGAAACTACAACAAAGTTGTGAGGTTTCATCAAAGATGTGAAGTTGTAGCTAGGTCAAAGTTGTGAATCCGTTAGGTCAAAGTTACATAATTTTTTGTTGGGGGTCGAAGTTGCAGAAGAATCTATTTGGCAGGTCAAAATTGCAGAAGAATTTGTTGGGGATCAAAATTACAGAAGTTGTTGGAAGGTAGGAAATATTTTAATTGGTCTTCCGAGGTACTTGGTCAAGGGTAATAGGTCTTGGAATTCGTCAAGTGAAGGTATATAAGAAGAGAATAATTCTCGTGGGTTTTCCTCTCAAATGGAAAGGTTTTGTCCCTGGTTGATCACCTATATATTGTGTCCTCTTGTCTCATTGTTCTTTATGTTTTGGTAGTTGTTTGATGAAAATAAAACAATGAAAATCAAGTTGAACAAGAATCTAATTAATATAAGTAAAAAGACATCACAAGTAGTTATCAAAGTAAGAAAAATCACCTATCTTGTTGCCCCTAGATTTCTCAACATGGTATCAGAGTTAAGGTGGCTACATCAAGGAAGGGCAACACAAACAAGGGTAATCAAGGGTTGAAGGACAAGAATATCATTCAACATCAAGGACATTGAATCATCAAGAAAGGATTCATAAGGGTCAAACACCTTGTTTGGTGTTTGAATCCAAGATAATAGTATTCGTAAAGGACCAATATTATTTTAGGAATGGGAATCCAACATAAGAATAGTCCTGAAAGGACATTCCCTATGAACACCCGGGTGGAGTATGTTCCTTGAGAGATAATGATTATGGTGTCTATAAATCATTGGTCTCGCCAACAATTTGCTCTGATATTGTGGAGAGATAGAGTTTTTATTCAAGGCCTTGTTATGTAATAATGTTGGATGACATGATGCTAAAAATATGGGTTGTCAATCTCACTCTTCTTATGAGAATTCTTCAAATTAAGAATGTCCAAGTACCTTGTATGGATTATGCATACCTCCCTAGATAAGAGGGAGTGTTGAAATATGTAACTAGGTCAAGTATTCGCAATTACAATTGTAATCATGATTTTATGTAAAAATAAAAATAAAAATTTAAAAATTTAAAAATTAAAAATAAAATTGTTATTATTGAGGCTTGGGTTTCATGCTCAAGAAAAAATTATTTTCGGGTCAAACACCCATTGAGTTCTTTTAGGTTTTTTCATAAATTCAATGAGTCATTGTCATGTATTAAAGACCCATTTGGGCATGTTACATATTGTAAAGAAAAATTAATTGAATCAATATATAGTCAAAAGACCCTCCAAGACCTCGTCGTGGTGCAAAGATCAAGCCGGCCTACATGAAGGGACAAGTCGGCCTAAAGATAACAATTCATACCCCTCACAAGCCTATAAATAATAAGGAACTCGACTTGATTTTCACATTCACTCAAGAAAGTTCGATCTCCTCAAGATAGAAGCTGGAAAAGGATGAAGAAGAAGACAAAGAAGAATAAGATCGAAGTTTTGTGCCTCTCTCTCTCTCTCTCTCTCTCTCTCTCTCTCTCTCTCTCTCTCTCTCTCTCTCTCTCTCTCTCTCTCTCTTGTGTTAGGGTTTTTGCAATTACTAGGAAAGACGAAATTTTGAAGCTGCATCTAGGTCGAAGTTGCATCGAAGTTGTGAAGTTGCATTGAAGCTATTAAGTTTCATCAAAGCTATGAAGTTGCAACTAGGTCAAAGTTGTGAATCCGCTATGTCGAAGTTGCAGAAATTGTTTTTTGGGATCAAAGTTGCCGAAGAATTTGCTGGCAGGTCAAAGTTGCAGAAGAATTTGTTGGGGATCAAAATTGCAGAAGTTGTTGAAAGGCAGGAAATATTTTAATTGGTATGGGAGGGTCTTGGTTAAGGGTCATAAGTCTTGGAATTATTCAATTGAAGATATATAAGAAGAGAATAATTATTGCAGGTTTTCCTCTCATTTAGAGAGGTTTTGGCCCTGGATTATCGCCTATATCTTGTGTCCTCTTGTCTCATTGTTCTTTATGTTTTGGTATTTGTTTTATGAAAATAACACAATACTAATCAATTTGAAGAAGAATCTAATTAATATAAGAAAAATACATCACAAGTAGTTATCAAAGTAGGAGAAATCGCCTATCTTGTTGCCCCTAGATTTCTCAACAGAACAACCATGCCTCATGATCTACATGTGTGCTTGAAAAAGCCAAGTACACATCCCCTCCATCTAAGGATTTTTTTCTTCTATAGAAGGAGAAAAATCAAATCCCTTCCCTTTCTCAGCAATTTTGAATCTATATTCTTTCTTTGAATGCCCTTATTTTCCACACGTCTACCACGTGTTTAGAAATTTTCTTGGAGACTTAAATCTCCCACTTGAGGACTTATTTTTATTTCTATTATGGGATTTTCCTCTTACATATGGAATCTATGTTCTAACTTTCAATGTTTTGTTTGTTTGTTTGTTTGTCTTTTTTTTCTTCTTTTTTTCTTTTTTTTTCATCTCCACCGATAAACAGGATTATACTATTTCATCAGAACTTAAAATAGTTGCATTACAACCTTTGGCAACAACCAAAATATCCCATGAGTTTGGTAAATAACACAACAAACTAATACACTTGTCTTCATTTGAAATATCAATATCAACATATAATCATTGACATCCCACAACATTGAAGGCCTTCAAATTCTTTGTCACAGAGTCTCCATCCTTCATTATCAAATTATACATCTTATTTTGCAAGAACAATTTGTTCACCAAGGACTTAGGTTGGTACAGAACTCTTAACTTGCTCCATAAGGCCTTTTATATAACTTCTCTCAAAACATTCAACAATATTAATTTGAGAGACATAATTGTATTATGCTCTTTTCCTTTTGATTAAACTTGGTCTAGTGTTTTTTTGACATCCCTACTGGTGAAGTACCTAGATCCACATTATTCGACTAATCATTGTCCACAAAAAAATTTTCAATTTTGATTATGCAGGAAAAAAAATTCACTAAGGAATTAGGTTGATACAAAGTCCCTAACTTGTTCCATAATGCCTTTGTAGTAGCTTCTCCTTGAACATTCAACATACTAATAAGAGAGACACAATTGCATTATTCTCTCTGCCTTTTGATCCAACTAGGTCTAGTCTTCTGTTGACATCCCTATCGATGGTGTGCCTGGATCCATGTTGATCCATTGATCTTTGTCCATGAAAACATATTTCAGTTTGATCTTCCACATATCAAAACTCCTCCCATTGAATTTCTTGACCTCTTTCTTTGAATTATTTTCTATTTCTTCTGACCAAAAGAATCAATACCACAATTCATCCATTGTAAAAAGGTTTTCAATAGGCCTTAAAAAAAAACCCTTGGCCACAAATGCTTCCCCTTAAATAAAAAATACTTTGACACCATGTGTAGGTTTTAATCATGTACAATTAAGTGTTGCAAATATATTCTTAATAAAAATAGAAAATATGCAATCGCACACACACATGCACACATTAACACAAAGATTTTACCCTTGAAACTTAAACAAGGAAAGCTCGAAAGATTTTTCAATATATTCTATCTTTATAGTGTTACAATATAATATGTATATCCCACAACATCCATAAACCACCAATCCATTTACCTTGCATTATAACACAACCCTAGTTATTTAATTATAATTATAAAACCATGGGTTGAACTTCCATGTGCCACAAAACTGCAAAAAGTGAAAATTGTGTGTCAAAAAATGCCAAAAATGGAGACAAAAACCTCCCAAAATTTTTCCAAGGGCTCTACCTCCCAACCTCGGCGCAAAGGGGCTCCCACTTCCACTGCACTAGACACAATGAATCATGCATGGGGATAATCATGAAAAGAAGATAACACATACATAACAAAAACAAGTATAATTTATTTTCGGATATATTATATATTTTTATTTTTTTTGTTGGGGGGGGGGTGGGGGGGATGAGGTGGGGAAGCTCCCTCTTGGTTTGTTTCAATGTATGATTAGGTTAGTGACCCTGATGATCGAAGTCTACTACAACTTATTTTTTTAGTCTTGGTTTCAGACTTGTCACTCAGGTTTTTAAGAAGCAACAAGTTCTTATTCTTTCTTTATAGAAGCAGAGTATCAAGTAGTGATCAATGTTATTAAAGAAGTCTTGTGGCTTCTATGTATCCTTTCAAGGTTTGGATTCTAGTAATAACATCAAATGACGCTCCATTGTGACACTCAAAGTGTCATTAAGCTCCCCAAATATCTAGTTCAACATCAATGAAACAAATTCAATGTACTACACATGTACTTCCTCAAAAGTGTTAGTTTTTCTAGCATCGGATGTGTTATAGCCTTGAGATTTGACAAAGAGGTGAGAATACATGTATTCTATAGTACCCAGAAATCGTTTCTGGAAATTCCACCTAGAGACGACTTAATTAAATTAATTAGTGAGTTTTTAATATTTCCCAAGTTTAAACTTAGGAAATATGATTAATTGAGATGAATTAATTAAGTCATGGTGAGAATATTCTAGAAAAATACATGGATCGATTTATATTTAATCATAGTCACAGATTAAGTTTTAATTTTGGTCGTTGAAGTCTCGACGAAAGATTATAAGAAGAAAACGATGGGGCTTGGAGAAGATACACTAGCAATTCAAGTTTACTAGCATATCGATTTCCAGAGTAGCACCATTCAGTTACCGAAGAGAGGTAGTGAGCTCAAAGTAGCGAGAGAGGGGCAGAGATAGTAAGGTCGAAGGAAGATTTTTCAGATCCGATGAGTACATTGCAAAGAGGCAGTGCAGAGCTTCATTGGGTGATTCTATTTTTTCCAGGGAGCAGGATATTTTCTTGGCCAGAAGTTGGGAAAAGGGTTAAGAGGTGAAGTATATAAGTCTTGTAGACATCAGCTACATATACAACAAGAGGAGAAGTAGTTCTGAGCTTGTGGGATGTATTATTGTGTAGGCTAACGCAGTGACTACGTAGAGGGAGAAAGGAGCAGCTCAAATCGAGTTGAGGTCAGTGTAGGATCACCTTTGGAAGTGAGAAAATTTATCACTAATTTTACTTCCATTCATTTCTCTGTTTTGGTTTGCTAGATTAAGAAACCATAGAGTTTACTAAGATTTAATACTGCATAACAATCAAACCCTCAGATGTTGCACCAGTTTTCCCAAGTTGGGTTTTCTCGGGACTTAGTCCAAAAATAATGGTGTCATATTTTGTGTGTTCATCTATTTCTTCCAGCGTTTTATTTCTTCTGCAATATTTTTTTTGTGAAGGTTGCAGTGTATTTTTTTCGATATTTTCTGTAACACACAACAAATAATTTGTTTAATTAAATTAACAAATAGAAGAAGTAACATCAGTTGCTGGAATAGGATTCGGGTAATCAAATTTTCACATGGTATCAAAGCGCAGATAGAAAGTCAAAGAGCTCAGTTGCAGAAAGGAAGAGGAGATTCATATCACTGCGTAAGCAGTTGCTCGAAACCCTAAAGGTAGCGTAGATCCTTTGGCTAGGAGGGTCAATTTTGGGGGAAAATCGATTTTCTCGGAGAAAGTGACAGAGAAATCATTTTTTCCAGATCTAAGATTACTAGAGGCAAAGGGAGCAACAATATTTTTCTTTGCAGAGTAGATATCCAATTGGACGTCGTATTTTGTAGTAGTTTCTAGTGCTAAATAGTGCCAGGAGGAAGAAAGAGAACGCACAGAGGGAAATATTTCCTTAGGGAACTTTTGGTTTAGAAGTTTGGTTTCTCATTGTAGAGCAACAGTTGTTGTGATCATATTTACTCACTCCAACATGGAGTGTGTAGAGCCTAGCAACAGCCGCGCAGAGGGGAAGAGGATGATTTCGACTTATCTTGATGACATGACATTAGTGGGGTTGAGAGAACAGGATCGGTTGGACGAATCATCCAACTATGTGATCTAGAAGGGTAGGATTACCTGTCTTCTAGATGAATATGGTCTCAAGGATTACATCGATAATGTGGTGGTTGTACCCAAGGATCAAAATCAGTTAAAGGCCTACAATAAGGGGTTGGAAAAGGTGAAGAGATTGATTCTCGATGGGGTTCAAGGTCATGTGGTATCGCATATAGCTGACAAAAATACTGCCAAGCAGATGTGGGATGCTCTCGCTACGCTATACCAGGGATCTTTCGAGCAACATAAGATGTATCTTGAGACGAATCTGAGATGTACCTGTATGCAAAATGGGGAGCTCATAGACCCCTTCCTCACAAGGTGTCAGGATTGTGATACCAGCTATCAGTTGTAGGGTTAGTTCCCTAACCTATAAAATTGGTGCAGCTAGCTCTCAACAGTGTTTTCAAAGACTGACAGGTCCTTGTTCAGAGTATTTTGGGCAGAAACAAGTTTCTATAGTGGGACAAGATGTGGTATGATATACGACATGAGGAGATGAGGCGATATTTGGTGAAGAGCACCATCAGTGGCAGCAGCAGCAGCAGTTGGATGAAGCAAGTGAAGGAGGAGTAGAATGTGGCCCTCGCATCAAAGGGGCAGCATGAGTAGTGCATGAAGAAGAAGCACATTTCTAAGGTCAAGTGCCTCAGGTATGGCAAGATAGGCCACTACAACACTTGTGTCCTCTCAAGAAGAAGGAAAAGGAGGAGAAGCAGGACCAACAGGCTGCATCTGCGAATATTGATTGGCTATCCTCCAAATTGGAGGAAGATTTTTCCATGGTAGTAGACATCCCTCTAGGAGTGAGGTGGCGTGAGTTGGTTTCGTAACCCTAGAATGCTACAGGATGGGAAGGATTCTTGAGGAGGTACACATCTTGAATGAATACCTTACTACAGGAGCCCATGGTTAGTAGTAGCGGGATGGACCAGTGATAGTTGATGCAGTCAGAGGCCAGAGTGATAGATGTAGTAGCTAGTAGCTATCAGATACTGGACAATGCAGTGCACGGTATAGTTGACACACTTGCAGAGTCAACAACGACACAGAGGCTTCAATGAAAATGCATAGACCAGTAACAGTCAGGACTCGGGTGACATATGCATTAGACTTAACAAGAATGGTTCAATACTTTGGATATTTCTCAGCTGCAGATGTTGCGGTTGTAGCAGCAGGGGATGAGAGGGAGTTGTAGATGTTTCAGTACCAACAACAACAAAGTTGCAGTGCAGATGTAGTGTTGGCAGTAGTTCAACAGCAGCATAGATGAAATGCATATCATAGCTGCACAGAGGTTGGTGGGCAATATGGCTAGACATTAGCAGTGTGACAGTAGATGGTGCATGATCATATTTCGATCAAGGACCTAAGTGATAGCTCAAAATTCAAAGTGTTTGGAAGTATGTCAAACCTAAGTGACTGAATAGATCTCGTCTTCCTGATTCTGGCGTCGTGAACGGTTCAAAAAACTGACACCGTATGAAGAAGTTATCGTGTTTTGAAAAGTCTAGTAAACTGCAATTTATGGCTTTTGACCAAGTTTGACTGGATTTTGGGAAATTAAAAAAGAGAATATTTCAGGGAATATTGTTAGAATATTCCAAGGAATATTCTTAGAATATTCCAAGGAATAGTCTTAGAATATTCCAAGGAATATTCTTAGAATATTCCAAGGAATATTCCATTTGGACCAATCATATGCTGACATGTGGCATAGTTTCATTGGGCAGTTGGTTGACATGTTTTAGTTTGGGCTAATGGGAGGTCGCCACGTGGCCCAAGTATGGCGTATTAAAATTTTGGGGAGCCAACCAGACTCGATCGTGAGACCTCTCGCCAACAGCGCCCGCGCCTTACCGTATGTGCTATGATAGTTCTTAACACTATAGGTCGACGGTTTATATTTAACGTGCATTGATTTCCAGTTTGGGGGTCTGAAGGGGCCATCCCCTCCTCGCGTGACCAAGCGCCCAAAACCAGGGTTGAGCACCCAGCGCTAATGGAATTAAAACTTCAATTGTCAACCGAATACCTGGTCACATGCAAGTGGTTTGGTTGAATTCCCCGACGGTTGCAGTTACCGCTTGTAGAGAACTTTTGAAGGCTGAGATGCTTCAGAGAAGTTCCAGGGGCCACTAGGGCCAGCTAGTGCCAACAACAGTTTGAGGCCTAGCCAGGGCAGATAGAGGCCTTATTCAGCAAAGAAATACTCATTTATGAATCTAATTATCATTATGAATCCATTGGAGGAGTTCTCATAAGCTTTTGAGGACTTCTAGAGGTCGAGAACCCACAAAGATTTTTCTTTGACCAGAAGCCACGGGGTGCCACCAGGTGTTGGAGGCGAAACTGGAGCAGCCAGAGGCCAATTTCAGTGAACCAATAGTCTGCTGACTATTTTTGACATTCTGAATCCAATGAAAAAAATTTCAAATTCATTTGAATACTTCTGGAGGTCGAGAACCTACAGGGAAGTTTTGGGCAGCTGAGGGCCATCAGTGGATGGAGGCCTAGATTGGGGAGCCAGTGCTCATTTTGAGAAAATCATCAGTCCGTTTTTGAGTTATGATGTGTTCTGGAGATAGTAGGTGAGGTTTCAGGGACAGAAAAAGAATTCTAAGGGAGTTAGTGCCATAGAGAAGCTCATGGTAGCTCAAGTGTACCGATAGAAGGAATCAAGTCTAAGGGAGCCTAGTTCTGTTTTCAGAGTGATGACAACTATGATAGGGATATAAATGGTATTCTAAACCCATTGGTTCAGTTTAGTTAACCATTGGAGTTAATTTTGTAACTTGTAAAAGAAAAATTTTCCATAATCCCAAAGAGCCAAGTTAAGATGACAAGAGCTCAAGGAGACGTAGCCGTCGATATTCGGGTGAACTCCTAGATTAAATTTGTTGTTATGTGTTGATGTTTATTTGCTACATTATATGGCTATTACACATGTTTAATTTCAGCAAAAACAAATGGACTTAAAGTACTTAAACAATTAAAAAAACATACACCAGTTTCAAGTATAAATTTCTGCCAGAGTCAAGTATAAGCTAGATATTCTATTTGTTTAACTGAGTGGGAGGTTCTTAAAAAGCATAACAAGTTATCTAACCCATTTTCATAAAAGTGCAGAAGCAGTGTATTGTAGTAGCAGTTGCAATACTAGAACACTTTCCTTGCTAAGAGGGAGTGTTAGTTTTTGTAGCATCGGATGTGTTCTAGCCTCAAGATTTGGCAAAGAGGTTAAAATACATTTATTCTCCAATACCCATAATTCCTTTCTGGAAATTCCATCTAGAGACAACTTCATTAAATTAATTAGTCAGTTTTTAATATTTCCTAAGTCTAAACTTAGGAAATATTATTAACTAAAAGGAATTAATTAATTTGTGGCGAGAATCTTCTAGAACAAGACATGGATCGATTTCTAGTTAATATTAGCCATCGATTAAGTTTTAATCGTGGTCAATGAATATTGAATGAAATATTATAAGAAGAACTCGATGGGGCTTGAAGAATACACACCAGCAATTCAATTTCATTGGCATATAGATTTCCAGGGTAGTAGCATTCAGTTTCCAAAGAGAGAGCTAGTGAGCTCGAAGTAGTGAGAGACGAGCAGAGGTAGTAAGGTTGGAGGAATATTTTCCAGTTCCAGTGATTACATTGCAGAGAGGCAGTAATTTCCACAAAGAGGCAGCACAGAGCCACATAGAGGCAACATATAGCTTCATTGGGTGATTCTGTTTTTGCTGGGGAGCAGGAGATTTTCTGAGCTGGAAGTTGGCAAAGGGTTCAGAGGTGAAGGAGATTAGTCTTCCAGACAACAGTTGCAGAGACAACAAGAGAAGCATTTTAGAGCTTGTGGGATGCAGTACTGCATAGGGTGATGCAGTGACTACGCAGAGGGAGCAAGGAGCAACTCAAATAGAGTTGAGGTCAGTGTAGGATCGCTTGCGGAAGTGAGAAAAATTCTCACTAGTTTTACTGCTAGTCATTTCTCTCTTTCGGTTTGCTAGATTAAGAAACCATAGATTGTACTCAGATTTACTACTACACAATAATCAAACCCTTAGCTCTTGCACTGGTTTTCCTAAGTTGGGTTTTTTTGGGGACTTAGTCTAAAATAATGGTGTCATATTGTGTGTGTGCATCTATTTCTTCCAGTGCTTTATTTCTTCCGCAGTATTTGTTTTGTGAAGGTTGCAGTGTATTTGTTTCGATATTTGTCATAGCACACAACAAATAATTTGTTTATTTAAATTAACAAATAGAAGAAATAACATCAGTTGCTGCAATAGGATTTGGGTAACCAATTTTCACAAAAATCTTATTCAAGGTCACATTCTCAAATCTCTCTTTTGCTCTACAAATTATCAAGTTACAATTATTTTCACAAATTTTCTTATATAAGTGAAGTTTTCAAAAATCGATCTATGTTAGGAGTTCAAGAAGTTGTCATTAAGGGGGGATGGGGGCTCTAATACCTCCTTCAATGTCCTATTTTGTTCCCTTTGTAAGTCCTCCATTCTATCTCAAGTTGTCCTTGAGGGGAGACATCAGGATAGTTAACGAGTTAGGGGTTAGTTAAGATCAACTTGATCTAGTGTGTCGTTATGTAAAGTGTGTTTTCTCAATATGCATTAATATGATTTTTCGTTATCTAAATCGACAATCACAATATGTTTTATATATGAAGTGATATGACAATTCATATTATCCTCGATACTAATGACTATATTAACATGTAACTTAACACCTCATTAGTCAATGACCTTTATTTAAATAACATGAAGGGTCAATTTTTGATGATCAATTATGAGGTACTTGTAAGTATAATTTTCCTTTTGCATTAATATATTGCCTTAAGTGGCCATGTTTGTTCGGAATATATTGTTTCCTTGATTGAGGGTTTTAACCATTCAATAAATTGGTGTACTCATAATTTATCCATTTTTATCGCTGATTTCTTAAGGTGTTTGACCTGTGTGAAAATACCTTATTTATCGAACAATAATTAATAGTAAGTAAATCAATAACAATAAATCTAACAATAATAATTAATTAATTGTCAGTAATTAAATTAATCGAATAAATAAAATCATTATTAGTATACCACTAAATTAACATAATTGTGATGGTTGTGATGGTTAAGTGACATAAGCATGACTTTGCTACAATGCAAAATGATTTATTACATTGAAAAATTGATGCTAAAACATCCCAAAAATAAAGTGGAATGACACTTGAAAGGTAGAAGCTCAATAAAAAAGAATCCATACCTTGACACCAATACAATGTAAGTAATCTAAGCTTTGTCACTTGATCGATAATAATAACATTGATCATGATGCTAATAAAACATACAAAGAACAAAGAGACACAAATAATGCTTTCTACATAGAAAAGATGCACATATGGCACTAAAGCCTTGTTTTTTTAATTATCTTCAACATAAAAGGAACACAAAATAAATGCAAAAGTGAAGCATGCATAAATATATCGATGAAAAAATGATGCTTCAAAAAGTATGCATCAATAACGATGATACAAATCTAACACAACTTTAACACAAAATACAACACACCTTGTTGTGTTGAGTTTTGCATCATGCGAACTTGATTTTTTTTTCCTAACAAACCATATTGAGAAGTGACACTACAAACATGTACTATACTAGTGTCCACAACAAATAGTATCAAGTCATTCCCAATTAATAAGTGATTATTTCTTGTTCACTCAACTAAAAATATTAATAATGTTGTAGTAGTTAGCAATTTATCTAAAAGATTGATAAGTTGTTAATAGTTGGTGGAGAAAGAGAAAATTGTGGCTAGATTGATGTGTGAGATTGATTTGTATTAGATCTTAATGAAATTGTGTTTGATGGTTTGCAAATTACAAGTGTTTAAAATGAGTTTTTGAGAGCTTTTATGTTAAATTTTAAACACATAAAGCATGTAAATAAACTCTAAAATATATAGAAACAATAGACAAATGCACCATAATAATAACCAAAACACAATAGATGATGAAGGATTTCACCCCTTTTGGGCTACGTCTCCTTGGTCCACCTTCCAATGGCATGGCCCTCTTTCATTATGCTCAAAATGGTGATTACATACATTTATACTACTCAAATGACTTCAAAACTTGGAGAAGTTATGAGCCTCCCTAGTTTTCCTACTAACCACACCACAATTTCCCCAAAATCCGGACTGGTCCTACAATTTCGCCCTTAATTCGGCTAACTGGGTGACAATTTCCCGGAAATCTGGGCGAAATTGTCAGAACATTAATTTTCCCAATGACACCTTAAGTCTAAATTTCCAACTATATTCATTGGCGCATAAAAAAAAAAAAAATTAATATAAAATATGTCGGGCGGTTAGGGCCTTAGCGCTTACATACGCCGATTAAAGTGGGCAGTTATGCGACGGTTTGGGCGCGGCTTCCAGACTGGTTGTTCGACGGTGATCAGAACGGAATGATCACATGACATGGTTTGTGCTGGTGGTTAGCCTCCTTCGTAACCTCCAGTTCTTGGGTAAAGGTCGCATGTTGTATTTTTTTTTGGGGGGTGGGGGGGGGGGGGAGCGGGGCTAAGCCCTGGCCCCTACCCCCATACCTCTGCCATATAAACCTTATAATAAACTTTTGCCCCTATCTATATTGAGTAACACCCATGGTGCAATGGAGTTCGGCTATGATTATTAGACAGAGGTATGGGTTCAACCCCCGCCCGATCCGCTTGACCCTTACCAAATTTTTGTGGCCTCCCATGCTGTCATGTGGCAGCCTCTGGTTGGGCCACATGGCAACATGTGGTTGGCCACATTTCCAACCAATAAAAACATGCCAACCAATAAAAAATCAGCATAGGACAAGTGGCGAGCCAGGATTGGCCCACTGTACAGTCACCCTTTGACCAGTCAACCATGCCCAGTTAGTTGTACGGACCATTGACTGGGCAACTTGCATTTTTTTTGCCAAAATTTAAATGTTTGTGAAAATGGACAAAACGTGTTTTTGGGAGCATACGACGTCGGTTTTCCGCAAAATGAGTTGTGTCAGCTTCATAATGACGAAATCTACACGGTCATTTAGGTTCCACACCATTATGAAAACTTTCATTTTTGTGCATAATTTTGAGCACCTGATCAGAGATGGATCTAGGGCTACTAGAAGTAAGTCATTTAATATTTTTTAGGGTGCAAAGTGATGACAACAAGGTCTTATATGAGATAAGTAGTTTTGGAATATATGTTGATTATGGATGAGGAAGCCCTAGACTACTCATATGACCTGTCAAAGGGGCAATATATGTGATCTAATTTAGTGATTTACAAACATGGAGACATGTCTAATACATGAGGACCCTCCACTTAGGATCAAACATTCTAGAAGAGGAGGTTATAGCCATCATTGGTGAAATGGCATGAGTTTTTTTTTTATCACCACATTTGATTTGATGTTTTTTCAAGGGAAGGGGTGACGAGAGCAATTGATGTAACTCTTGGAGTCTACCAATGCACAAATGATAAACTATATAAGAAGTACATTGGGTTAGATTTAAAATATCTTTAGACTCTAGTCCATAGAAAAGGAGAGGATTAAGGGTTATTACTATCTTATGATGTTCCAAACATTACATTTTCTCCAATTAATACTCATAGAGATTTCAAAATACCCTTTTATGGCAAAATTAGAAGGAATGAATGGTTAATAGAGCCAAGGTTTGAATTCAAACATATGAGTGGTTCTCCAACACTGATTCAGCGAGTTATGGTCACAAATCCTAAAGCGTGAGAGGAAACAAAAATGTTGTAAATGTGTTAAGAATATGGGGGAGCCAATCAACCTACAATTTGGAGAAATACAATGCTAAATGAAATTATAAATATGGTATATCGAGCACTAGTAGGTTGATTTATAGGTAGAATAATGAGCAATGAAATGTTAAAGGTATAGACAAAATATAATTTTGATCCTATAGTAGGTTGCACTCTCGAACTTTAATTATGGTAAAAGGGTGGACGACTTGGATTTTTTGAACTGTGGGTGAGGTTGAAAATTTTCTTCACAAGCAATGGAAGTGGTGAACACGACCACTTTATCTCAAAAAATGGCATTTAGATTTTGTTGCCCAATCAATACAATTGGATATCCTCTTCGTTTTGGAAAAATTTCTAAGGCTCTCTCTAGTTCTATGGTCAAAATAAGTTTTCAAGGAAATAGGGAATACCCTTGGTATCTATTATGAAGCCAATTTCTCTTATCATAATAAGGTATTAGGTTTATCTTATATACTTGTAGGTTTGGACATAAGTAAGGGGTAAATAGAGACTATGGAAATAAGAAGAGGTTCTGAATTTTTTCACTAGACCATAGACTATAAATGTTTTCCCTTAAGGTACAATTGATGCCATCATTTTGGACACCTAATAACCAAATGTATTGATACAAGTTATAGAAATATTTGGCCTCGTGAGAAGTAACATATAGGTGTGAAGGAAGATCTGAAGGGAAAAATTCAAACCACTAAATCTATGGAAAACTTAGGGGATAATGTGGCTACTCGTTGTCCATAGAAAGTACCTTTGGAAGTTAAACACCAATCCTACGACATGTTGCCATAATGATTTAATTATGCAAGCTATTAATGGCATTAAGGAATGCTCCCTTCAATTAGGTAAGTCATTTAAGTCTCCTTCTTCAATTAAAATAAAATCCTCTAAAATTCTATTTTTTGGGACCTAAGATTTAGATGTTGAAAAAAATATATTTGAAACCTTGCATGATTTTCTACATGGTCTCTTTGAAATTAATGGCCCTAACCATTACTCCCCACCATCATCGTTCCTATTATTGAGAGAGAGGAGACCCATTTAGACATGAACTTCCAAACTAGGTCCTCTGAAAACTCAGGTGTGGAACTAGAAGTTACAAAGACTCACAGATATCCAAATTCCACAGAAACTTTGAAATATAATATTAAATCGAGGAGCAAAGGTACACTTTATTTCCTATGGAAGCTAGTAGGGGGTTTGGGATTCTTAGATGAGAATAGTAAAAAATCTCCTTAAAGGGGAAGTAATTAATATTTGTCACTGGCTAAAAAACACGCAAGTTCATAAATCAAATTTGGTACATTGCTAACTTTGATTAGGGAATTTAGAGAAAACGACCAAACGATTGTTCAAATTATTATTTTTACCCAACGTTTTTGAGGGATGTCCAATCCCTCAACAAAATTGGCCCTAAAAGGATTAATAGAGGCAAGAAACTCATTTGTCATCTTACTACCACAAATTATGACTAATGGGAGAATATCACTTAGGAACTTAAAAAATACTTGGTAGCTTGCAATTTAGTTTTATTGATGTTATACAGAGATCGAGGGGAAATATTACAAGGTGGAAGAAATGTTCTTTTACCCTTACTGATTCATGGAATTTACAACAAGTCTAGAGACTTCCCTATTCTCTCTAGATCTTGGGAAAGATATTACTATCTTGAATGTATATGGACTATATATGGACAAGTTAGGTTTTTAGGATAACTATGCCTTGGCATATCAACAACTATATAATAGATAATTCATTGTTTCTTTTCCTTGCCTACAAAAATATATCGACAACCATGTTGCTTTCATCTTTGGAAACTTCCCAAGCTAAATCCTTGTGCCTCAAGACTAACCACATGTATACCCTTTTTTCAATGGGGCCTTTGATCTTCTACAATGTCCTCCACCACTGGTCTACACCTCCTTGATTATCTTCCTCAAACATTGTTTTATAACCCAATTTAGGAGTATGATACCCCAAAAATAGGTTCTTCAAAAAAAATAATACCTTCTCTTCCTCATTGATCCTAATTCGATTATTATTAATTTGTCAAACATATCCCTCTAAATTTTAGCTTCCATTTATGTCATCCTTAACTTCTCTCTATATTTCTAGCCTCCTTGTCGAATAAATGTACCATGAGGATCTACAACAAGTACTATATTATGAATACTTTGACTTTGGAATTAATTCATGACATCCTTTGGTGGATGCTACCAAATTAGGGTTATGACCCCATCCTCATTTTGTCTCAATTATCATTTTTTCTAAACTAAAAAATTGCTCACTAATGGAAAGGATAAAATGATACTCTTCCATGCTAGACGCATATTGTGTGGTGATTTATTTCCTTTTTTAATTCTTTATTAGATTTTTATAGGTTGTGTAGACTTGTGAGAAATCATCTAACTATATATTTCCCTCCAAATAAATCTCTACAAACCCTTTGTAGCTAAGGTCTTCCCCAAAAATAGGATTTTTTTAATCCTCAACCTCCAACCACCTTGGGATTAGCCAGGGACTGTATTTTTCGTGATGGGATACCATATTTCTCTATCTTAACGATATATGCATATTTAAAACATTTTTTCCTAATTATTTATAGCACCCCTTTTAAGGTGAGTGCCATAGTTTACTAGCATATAGGAACAACCTCCAAAGATAACTTTAAATCAATGTTAACCTACCTGCCAATGATACTTATCTATTACACCACATCTTAGTTATATTCTTAATATTCTCAATGACTTAGTTCCAATAACTCTCCATGTAGTTAATCGTTTTTAGTATGAAACCCATATACTCAAAATCTACTTGAAAGACCACTTTTTGAAGGGGAGAGACCTATAGAATATTTCTTACCTGACCATCCTCCACTCCATTAAAGATTAATTGTGATTTTAGTATATTTGTTTCCATATTTGATGCTATATTGTACGAATCTCATATCTCTTTTAACTTATGAACATCCCTTCCAAAGCCATGGTAGAGAATCAATACATTATTTACAAACAATAGATGAGTCAAGGAGAAAGTTTCAATTATCATTAAGCCACATAGTGCACTTGTTCTTTTAGCCTTCGTAATTGATGTGGTTAGTCCTTCAAAAATAATATAAACCAATAATGTGGACATTGGGCATCCTTGCCTTAGTCCTCTACTATTATTAAATTTTTTTGATGTTGATCCATCAATAAACACTCCAAAGGAAACAAAAGATAAGCACCTTATTATCCAAATTACCATTTGAACACATAAACCAATATGAATTACAAGTTGTCTTAAATAAAGCCAATTAGATCCATCATAAGCCTTGGAAAGTTCCAACTTCATAACCATGGCATGCATCCTCTAAGTTTTAATAGATTGTAGACCTTTTGCACCACTTCTATGTCGTCATGAATTTTTCTCCCATGCAAAAACCCAAACTGCTTGTCAGATATGATCTTCGAGAAAATTCTATTTGCAAAAATTACGATGGTTTTTGTTACAGTATTATAGATGCATTTGTGCAATGATTATAGGCTTTAAATCATCGATGAATGTTCGATTGTCCTTTTAGAAAATAAGGATAATAAAATGGAATTAAAAGTCCCCAATACCTCCCAAGTTTCCTCTATCACTTTAGAATTCTTCTTCTATCCAGTCATATAATCCAATGCAAAACTTTATTGTCAAGGGATCCTCACAAGGTTCATAAATATTGAATATTGGAAAATCCTTAGCTCTGTTGAAAACAATTTTTCTCGACCAATTGAAACCAAGAACACTAAGTTAATAATCCTCATAGAGCTTCTTTCCTAACCAAATCACAAATTGCCTTAATTCCTTACAACATTGAAATTATAAATCCCCAATCATTACAGGATTTAGATAGGTCTTCTATATTTTTTGTTCCCTCATCCATGGTATCTTAGATCATTGTGATATGAAGTTTATGAACACACCTTAACTAATCCAAGGCAATTTTTGAAGGATTCATTGTGACCCTCGGATTGAGGCATATAATTAATACCAATAACGTTCTCTATGGCTTGCCTTTCTCTAGGGGTTGTTTTTAGGGTTTGTTGTTTCCCCTCCATAACCTTCTTGAGGGAGATATGGGACTTTGTTCCCCTTCCAAGTTGAGGCCTTATTTACACACGTCTCTACCTATTCCCCCTTCAACTCACTCCATATATATATATTCCCCCATTTCTAGACCTAAGAGAGTATTTAAAGCAGCCAAATGCAACACAACCCTCTTTCACTACTAGAGTAGATGTATTTATGAATGCCTTGTGAGACTTCTTCCCCTATGCCTATAAAGGAATAAGTTATCGTTCAAAAGGAGATAAATTCTTAGACCCTTAGATGCACCTAAAAATAGAACTTTAAACTCCTTGTTTTCATTCCCTCTCCCATGCTTCTTTAAGGGAAATACTTATGTCGTTTGAACCTTAACCATTCATCACGATCCAAAATTATTGATTCGTTTTCTAAATCAACATATCCATGAGGAAAAATGAACTTGCTTGAATGCATTGAAGTGACTTCCAAACTCTTTGACCACTTCACTTTACAATGCCCATTTCACTACATTCCATGGGTACTATCATCCCCAATAGTTCACCCACAAGGGCACGAGAGATATTTTGAGCCTCACTCTTTTCTCAAAGGGCTCAACCATTTTCTGTTCGTGCTTTTCCATCTTTACTTATAAGAGATGTTTGTTAGGGTCTTACCCTAACCTTGCCACTCTAGGCTACCTAGGCAGTATCCATTTAATGTATACATCCATTCTCTTTCAATAAGGCCCATTAGATAGTAGTGGATAAATATTTAATGTGAAATGATCCATTAGGTAGCTGGTATCCATTAATTACCCACAAGTAGTTAGGGTTTTTCTATTAGGAATATGGTTAAAAAGAATAGGAGGTTATGTAATGTTTTTTTAAGGACTGTTATATTTGAAGCTTCACTCACACAAAGGTCACCCCTCCTTATGAGACAAGTGATCATTACTTTCTTTCGTTTGACTTATCATAATATTTCACATATTTCATCTAATTTATCTATTGTTTTTGGTTTCTACAATTATATTTTTCATATACTTGGTTTATTTTTCAATTCTTCTGGCCCTCCCTTACCATTTTCTTCCCACCCCATAAATTTATGTGAAACTTCAATTGGAAATTTTTAATTAAATGTCCATAGGCACAACAACCACAACAACATAATAAAATGCATACATAGTCCATCCATTTAAGCTAGCTTAGACTCCCTCCTGCTATCTCCATCTTCTTGGCCAACCTATTCTTAACCTCCAACTCCACAAAAATTGAACTATTGAACAAGCTTTGTCATTTTAAACTATTAATCTACCTATAAAATGTCTCTGGGTTATCTCCTAATGTCTTAAAAATATCCTCAACCTAAATTTTGTTGAGATTCAACAAGATGATGATCCTAGTGAAAATTAAGCACCTACACTAGGATGGAGCCTCGGGCTATTTTTAGGTGGAAGTCTATTTTTAGAATGGACGAGCAAACTCTATTTATAGATGATGTATATATATAGATGGTGAGAAAATTATATTTATAGATGATTTTCTATATTTTTTTTTTCTAAGTTATGCTACTTCTATTATATCATATGAAACAGAAAGATACAGAGCGCTTCCTGGGGAATGGACAAGTCCATTCCAGAGGGAAAAATCAAGAGTTTACTGCCAAGAGCTAGACTGCCCCATAAGGGGAAACCAGTCCTTAGAAACCATAGAGTAATTGCTGCCCAAAATGGGAAACCAGTAGAAAGAGTTTTCAAAATTGAACATAAAACGCAAAGTATTCCATTCCTAATCATAAGCATGCCGATGAGAGATAAAATAGTAATTCTAAGGAAGACTTGCATTCTTGTCATTGGGGGGACGGATTTCTTCCAAGAGTCTACACACACAGTCATCGTCCACTGGCTCTATGCTCAACGCGTTTGCATCGGGCAAAGAACGTGTTGATGCTGGGAGGCCAAGTCTTGCCTCGGGAGCATCCGAATTGTCGCGATCTTTCTGATCCTGGTGTTGGGTACGTGTTATATTCTTTCCACGACTAGCCCCACATGTTGTACGTTGCGTTGGGTGCAGCAGCTCCACGTGTTATACATTGCGTCGAGCATGCCAGGAACAATGGGCCATGTCGTGTCCTGCGCTCGGCAACAGGCATGGACCCACCCATGTTTTGTGCATGAGTTTGCACATGGTTTTGGGGTACGATGGTTTTCGGCCCCTGGTTTTTTGTAGATCCGGTCAAGGGAACTACGGTTATGTTCTAATCCAGGGTTAATGGATTGGGGTTTATGTATGCTTCGACATGTATATATATATATGTGTTGTAACACTAAAAGGAATATAATGAAAAATCAAGCTGGTCATACCGATTTGGGATCCAAGGGAAAATCTCTGTGTTTATCTGTTTTATGTTTTATGCTCTCGCTATTGTTTATTTTCTGTTATAAGATTCATATGTAGATAATTTCTGTTCAGGGATTAAAACCTACATTTGGTATCAGAGCTATTTTGGCTTCAAGGGGACGCCTTGCTGCTGAGGGTTTTTTGCTCGGGCCTGAGGTAGACCCTGTTCAGTGGGAGATATGCGGGATCGATTCTTGCAGTGGAAGAAGATGGCGAGTGGCGGAAAGATAGAGATCGAGAAATTTAATGGTCAGAGTTTTGAGTTGTGGAAGCTCAAGATGGAGGATCTGCTGGTGGATAAAAATCAGTGGATCGCGGTAGATCCAGGTACTAAACCAACGGAAATGTCAGATGAAGACTGGAAGAAACTGGATCGAAAGGCTAAGAGCACAATACGGTTGTGTGTCTCATATTCAGTATTGTTGAATGTATCTGGGGAAGCTACGGCGAAGAATTTGTGGGAAAAACTTGGGACTTTGTACCAATATAAGTCTATGGTGAATAAGTTGTTCCTACGGAAAAAGCTGTATAACCTGAGGATGAAGAATGGAGACTCGGTGACATAGCATCTGAACGCCTTCAATACTGTGGTAAGTCAGCTGTCATATGTTGATATTAAAATCTCAGATGAAGATAAGTGCATCAGTTTGTTGTGTTCTCTACCAGACTCATGGGATAGTCTGGTTATTGCAATAGGTAGCAATACAACTACCTTGAATTTTGATGACATTGTCTCAGCCTTGCTATCGGAGGAAATGAGACCGAGAAATATGGAGGGCCAGAATGGATATGCCTTATCTGTATGAGGAAGGTCCCAAAACAAAAATAAGAATAAGGTTCCGAGTGGGAGATCCAAATCTAGAGGGAGATATAAATCTCCTGGAAAGTTTGTAAAGGTATGCTGGAAATGCGGAAAGGAAGGGCACTACAAAAAGGACTGCAAATCTAAAGCTCCTAAGAAAGGAAAGGGATCTGATGATGCTACTTCTATACAGGCAAAAACCACCTCAGATGAAGGTGGGGATGTGTATTTGGCTTCTTCTTCAAATACACATGTAGATCATGAGTCATGGTTGATTGACTCAGGTGCATCCTTTCACTTCACTCCCCATAGGGAGTGGTTCTGCGAGTATGAGAAATATGATGGTGGTGATGTTCTGTGGGATGAGAGAAGGGCTGAATTGGGTCGTAAATTTGATTTCTATAAGCAAGATGGATGATGCAGGTGTAAAAACAGTGTTCGAGAAAGATGCCTGCAAGATGGTTCGGGGAGCACTGGTATTAATGCGGGGAGTTCGGACTGGAACTCTGTACAAGCTACAAGGTAGCACTTTTATTGATGGGTGTAACAGTTCTGTAGTTCCTGAAAGTGGGACGGAAAGTCTAGCTGTCTCTGGAGAAAAGACCATGCTATGGCATCAAAGGCTTGGACATATTGGAGAGAAGGGCCTTCGGATACTGCATAGAGATGGTATGGTAGAAGGTATGTCTAATTGTTCTCTGGATTTCGATTTCTTTGAACATTGTGTATATGGGAAGCAGAATCGGGTGAGTTTTCCTTCTGGTGCTAAGAGGGCAAACAAGATATTAGAACTTGTGCACAGTGATGTGTTTGGGCCTGTGTCAGTTCCATCACTGGGAAATTCTGTGTACTATGTTTCATTCATAGATGACTTTTCAAGGAATACATGGATATATTTCTTGAGGAAGAAATCTGAAGTCTTTGACAAATTTAAAGAATTTAAGGCTCTGGTGGAAAACCAGACAGAGAAGAAGATAAAGGCACTAAGGACAGATAATGGTGGGGAGTTCTGCAAGAAGGAATTTGAAGAGTTCTGTAAGAAGTGTGGTATAGCACGGCAGAAGACTACTCCATACACACCTCAGCAAAATGGAGTTGCAGAAAGAATGAATAGAACACTGATGGAAAAGGCAAGAATCATGCTCAGTGGTACCGGGTTAGGACAAGAATTCTGGGCAGAGGCAGTGGAGACTGCATGTTACTTAGTTAACAGATCACCTTCATCAGCGTTGGAGGATAAGACTCCACATTAGGTATGGACTGGTAAGAAACCCTCTCTTTCACATCTAAGGGTATTTGGATGTGATGCATATGTACATGTTCCAAAGGAGAAAAGGACCAAGTTGGATAATAAATCCGAAAGGTGCATCTTTATTGGGTATAAGGATGGTTTAAAGGGTTACAAGCTTTGAAACCCAGAAACAAGGAAGGTTGTGTACAGCCGAGATGTGGTGTTTAGAGAAGTGAAAGATGTTGTTAAACATGAAGTCCTACCAAAGGAACCTGAGAAGATAGAGTTTGAGCTAAAGGAGGATGAATCCGACTCTACAACAGAAGAAGACTCAGAAGATGAAGAGCCACAAACTCCAGCTTTGAGAAGATCAGTTCGGGAAAGAAGGCAACCATAAAGGTATAGTCCATCTGCTTTCTGTTCAGGTTTTGCCTTAACTATAACTGATGATGAACCCAGAACTGTCAGGGAGGCAGTAGATTCAGAGGATGGAAAACTATGGAAGGAGGCCATGGTTGATGAAATGGCATCCTCGCACAAAAATGATGCATGGGATCTGGTGGAGTTGCCGGCTGGAAGGAAGCCCATTGGGAGCAAATGGGTGTTTAAGAAGAAGATGAATGTAGAAGGCAAGGTGGAGAAATACAAAGCTCGGTTGGTAGCGAAAGGTTATTCCCAGGTGCCGAGAATTGATTTTGGTGATATTTTTTCTCATGTTGCCAAAGTTACTTCTATTAGATTACTTTTATCTGTTGCTGCTGCATTTGATTTTGAGATAGAACAGATGGATGTGAAGACAACATTTCTTCACGGGGATCTAGAAGAGGAGATCTACATGAAGCAACCTAAAGGATTTATGGTGAAGGGTAAGAAATAACTGGTATGCAGGTTGAAGAAGTCTCTGTATGGGTTAAAACAGTCACCAAGGATGTGGTATCAGAAATTTGATACCTATATACGGGGACTTGGCTTCACCAGAAGCAAGGAGGATCACTGTGTTTATTTTAAATTAGTTGGTGACTGTGTTATTTATTTGGTCTTGTATGTGGATGATATGTTGTTGATTGGAAATGACAAAGAAATTGTCCAAGATTTGAAGACCCAACTGTTCTCCAAATTCGACATGAAGGATCTTGGTGCTGCAAACTATATTTTGGGCATGAAAATTAAGAGAGATCGGGCAAAGAGGAAGCTCTGGTTAAACCATAGGAAGTATGTCGAGACTATATTGCAGAGGTTCAATATGCAGGATAGTAAACCAGTGAAAGTTCCTATTCCTGTAGGTGTAAAGCTATCTGCTGAACAGTGTCCCAAGACACAAGAAGAAGAGGAGGATATGTCCCGTGTTCCATATGCAAGTGCAGTGGGTAGTCTGATGTATGCAATGGTATGTACTAGACCAGACATTGCACATGCAGTGGGAGTATTGAGCAGGTTTATGTCAAACCCAGGGAAGGAGCATTGGACAGCAGTGAAGCGGGTTTTCAGATATTTACATGGCACTAGTGATTATGGCTTGTGCTACCAGGGAAGACTAGGATTGGAAAGAATGTTGGACATTCGTGGTTTTGTTGATGTAGACTGGGCTGGAGATCTTGACCAAAGAAGATCTACAAGTGGGTATGTGTTTAGCCTATTTGGAGGCTCAGTCAGTTGGATGAGTAAAAGACAATCTATAGTGGCTCTTTCAACTACAGAGGCAGAATACATAGCAGCCACTCATGCAAGCAAGAAATCAGTTTGGTTGCAGAGATTGTGTTTAAGTATGGGGTTGGTACAACAAGCTATAAGGATAGACTGTGATAGCCAAAGTGAAATTTTCTTGGCTAAGAACCCTGCTTATCATTCAAAGACAAAGCACATTGATGTTCAATATCACTTTGTTATAGATATGGTTGAGGCTAAAAGGGTGTTGCTGGTAAAGGTGGACACTTTGAAGAATGTTGCAGATGCATTGACGAAGTCTGTGAGCACTCAGAATTTCTCTTGGTGTAGAGAAACAATGGGTGCTGAAGAATTGGCCCAATGACTAAGCTCTCCTGTGGCCCCCTGTGGAAAGAAAACAACAAGTGGGAGAATGTTGGGTATGTGTTATATTCTTTCCACGACTAGCCCCACGTGGTTGTACGCGTCACAGAGGGTCATAGTGGGGGCTGCAGCCTCCTTGTCGGGTCCCGGTGCTCTCAAAGAATTTATTTTTTTGGTGCTAACCCATCACAGCGGACCCACCCATGTTTTGCATGAGGCTGCACATGGCTTTGGGGTACGATGGTTTTCGGCCCCTGGTATTTTTGTAGATCCGGTCAAGGGAACTACGGTTATGTTCTAATCCAGGGTTTATGGATTGGGGTTTATGTATGCTTCGGCATGTATATATATGTGTTGTAACACTAAAAGGAATATAATGAAAAATCAAGCTGGTCGTCCCGATTTGGGATACAGGGGGAAATCTCTGTGTTTATCTGTTTTATGTTTTATGCTCTCGCTATTGTTTATTTTCTGTTATAAGATTCGTATGTAGATAATTTCTGTTCAGGGTTAAAAACCTACACCCGGTTGCTTGCTGTGTCCTGGTCCGAGCTACTGTTCGGTCAATTTAGTGTGTCCTAAATTGCTGCATTTAATTTGTCAATCCGGGAATCGTAAGCTGATGAAGTGCGGCGCACTATATGTGCAAGATAACCTATTTCTTAACTTTTGTCGTTTTTGTTCTTTCTAAGGTGAAATGGAAATTCTAAAATGAAAACAAGTTTGGTTATATTTGTTCAAGGAAGTGATATCCCCTATAATGATTTACCAACTTGAAAAAAAAATGTGGGATATATTGCTCAAATCATTGGCCCAGTACTGGATGTCTCTTTTTCTCCAGGTTATATGCCTAATATTTACAATTCATTGAAAGTTCAGGGTCAAGGTACAGCCGGTCAGGAAATTCAGGTTACTTGTGAGGTACAACAATTATTAGGAAATCATATGGTTAGAGCTGTAGCTATGAGTGCTACAGATGGGTTGACGAGAGGAATGACAGTGATTGACACGGGAGCTCCTCTAAGTGTTCCAGTTGGTGGAGCTACTCTCTGACGAATTTTCAATGTTCTTGGAGAACCTGTCGATAATTTGGGTCCTGTAGATGCTCGCATAACATCTCCTATTCATAGAACTGCTCCCGCCTTTACAGAGTTGGACACAAAATTATCCATCTTCGAAACAGGCATTAAAGTAGTAGATCTTTTAGCCCCTTACCGCCGTGGGGGAAAAATCGGTTTATTTGGAGGAGCTGGAGTGGGTAAAACAGTACTTATTATGGAGTTGATCAACAACATTGCTAAGGCTCATGGAGGGGTATCTGTATTTGGAGGAGTAGGAGAGCGTACCCGTGAAGGGAATGATCTTTACATGGAAATGAAAGAGTCGGGAGTAATTGATGAACAAAAATCTCAGAATCAAAAGTGGCTCTGGTCTATGGTCAGATGAATGAACCACCAGGAGCTCGTATGAGAGTCGGTTTAACTGCTCTAACCATGGCCGAATATTTCCGAGATGTCAATGAGCAAGACGTACTATTATTTATTGATAACATCTTCCGCTTTGTCCAAGCGGGATCAGAGGTATCCGCCCTATTAGGCAGAATGCCTTCCGCCGTGGGTTATCAGCCAACTCTTAGTACGCAAATGGGTTCTTTGCAAGAAAGAATTACTTCCACAAAAAAGGGATCCATAACCTCGATTCAAGCAGTTTATGTACCTGCTGACGACTTGACCGACCCTGCTCCTGCTACGACATTTGCACATTTAGATGCTACTACCGTGCTATCGAGAGGATTAGCTGCGAAGGGTATCTATCCAGCAGTGGATCCTTTAGATTCAACATCGACTATGCTCCAACCTTGGATCGTAGGCGAAGAACATTACGAAACTGCACAAGGGGTTAAGCAAACGTTACAACGTTATAAGGAACTTCAAGACATTATAGCTATTCCTGGACTGGATGAATTATCGGAGGAAGATCGTTTAATCGTGGCAAGAGCAAGAAAAATTGAACGTTTCCTATCACAACCCTTTTTCGTAGCAGAGGTATTCACAGGTTCCCCCGGCAAATATGTTGGTCTCATGGAAACAATTAGAGGGTTTCAAATGATCCTTTCTGGAGAATTAGATGGTCTTACCGAACAGTTTTTTTATTTGGTGGGTAATATTGATGAAGCTACCGTGAAGGCTATAAACTCTAACATGGAAAATTAATTTATAACATGACCCTAAATCTTCGTGTACTGTCTCCTAATCGAGTCATTTGGGATTCAGAAGTTCAAGAAATAATTATATCTACTAATAGTGGTCAAATGGGCGTATTACCTAATCATGTTTCACTTGTGACAGCTGTAGATATAGGAGTTATGAAAATACGTCTCAATGGGAAGTGGTCAACTATGGCTTTGATGGGCGGTTTCGCCAAGATAGACAAGGATAGAATCACTATATTGGTAAATAATGCAGAGAGAGATGTTGACATCGATCTCCAAAAAGCCCAGGAACCTTTTCGAAGAGCTAAAGCTTGCTTAGCTCAAGCCGAAGGCAAAAGACAAGTAATTGAGGCTGATGTAGCTCTGAAAAGAGCTAGAACACTATTAGAGGCTATCAATGCTAGCCCCTCCGACTCTAATTAACATTTCCTATAATGATCTGAAAAAATGGATTCAATGTTCCGCCTAGATCCAAACAAGTGGAGTAAAACTTATTAGATGCCATCGAGTCTTCAATGGTATCTAATAAGTTTACCTACTATTGGATTTGAACCAATGACTCTCGCCGTATGAAAGCGATACTCTAACCACTGAGTTAAGTGGGTCATTTATTCTCATAGGTAGAATTGGATTTCTAAACGATTCTAAATCGAATTAAATGTATAGACAATGTATGTGTCCCTAGCACAGATCGAACTTATTGGAACGTATTAGATCATAGTATTGGATCATGAAATATCTACCTTGACAGAAAGTGATCCATCTGGTTAGTATAGTAGTGTATCACCAAGACTGGCAAGGAAGGGCTATAGCTCAGCAAGGTAGAGCACCTCGTTTACACGTGCGCCAATGGTTTTCGGGAGAGTTTATCGATTCGTCCGATCCACTAAATAGATTCTATGTGAAATAGTCTTACTCTATCCATTTGTTTCTCTGGGGAACAATAGCATGACAAAGATGAAGTTCGATCTGATTCGAATTACGGATCTAATTGATATGGTCAATCCCAGCTCCGTTCAATGCCAGTCATAATGAGTATAATACGGGGACCTCAAAATAGATTCTTTTCGCTCTATGAACTTTTAGGTGTATGAAGTTCATATTTTACTTTTGGAGCGATAGAAGAGACTCTATTTGAGTCAATCTATGCCCGAGCAAGGCAGACCTACGTCAAATAAACCTTCTGAATAACTTTGGGATTGCTTCCGAAGGGTAATAATTTGGAGCACACGGAGCCATATTAGTATCTTCCGGGAAAGAGGAGAATGGCAGACTAACCGATCTTTCCATCAGTTAATGAAAGAGCCCAATGCGATAAAATGCATGTTGGGTTCTTTGAACAGTTCAATTTATTTTGATAATAAGAACTTTGATCTGTTCTACCGAGAAGGTCTACGGTTCGAGCCCGTATAGCCCTATAAATTCCACTAAGTGATACTACTTATATATATATATATCCCCTCATAGTCCCTATGACTTGGACTTGAAAAGTCTTTCAGATCATATCAATCTCATGTCCTTATCGAGATCGATGGATGGGAACGTTGGACCAGAGCAGGCAGATTAGTATTTTTGATCGATCGAGATTGATCCGATACCAGATGATCACACCTATAAACTCTTTTTTTTTTTCATTTTTATTGCTAGTTCTTCGAAAAATTCGAGAGTTCTCTCGAATATCATATGTTCCAAGCAATCCATCGTGCAGTCAAAGTATCGATCGGACATGTGGCTTTTAGCTCCATCCAAACGCAACGCATTCCGTTGGGGTTTAACAAAATCCTTTTCCGTTCAATCGAAAATCCCGGCTGTATCTATCCCTTTGCTAAATATCGGGGCGAAGATCTTGATCAACTAGGATTCTCTACAATAGGTTATGTGCAGTGAACCTATTTTTTGAACCATAGAAGTGGCAAGTACTACGGATATTCCGAATACCTGGAAAGGTAAGGTAAATTCTCTGGAGTTGATCCATCCGAGCTAAAGGCGAACCTTTGGTTCGTTCTCTTTCTTCACCTAATATCATCACATTGTGTTTTAGACCCAATATTTTCATATTGGGACAAACACTCTTCCTTGCCTCTAGTTCCGTTCTGGTAACATACAACAAACATGCAATCTACTGGCTATGCATATTAGATCTACATCTGGACCAACGTTTGCTTAAATCTACCCCACTATTTTATAGAATACACATATTTCATGGAATGCGTTCTGGAACAAACAATAGAATAAAGAAGTCTGTTGGGTTGAGACGAAAAAAATTATCACCCCTTGTCCAGAAATTATGTGGACTGCAACCCAAAAGAAGCTGCCTTCTGCCCCGTTACAAATAGATCTCTATAAATTCAATTTACACCGAACCATGTTAATGGTTATGGCCCGTTCGTTACAACTCGAATAACGTGGGATCTACCGAACCAATCTGCAAAACTGTGTTACCAAAGTATAATAGGAAAAACAATAATTATCGCCTGTGGGTTAATGGACAAAGGATTGATACGAAAGAATAAATATTCTTCTTTCACGTTCAAAAGAACGGAGGGAAGATGGGATCGGGATATTTCTCCGGGAGAAATACGAAATACTTCATCTCTATCACATATTTGATAGAGGTCCACAACCGAACAACTTGTTCGAGAGTTGGGAGTTAGTCATCGATCTTTCTTTGTGGGAAAAATGAGCCCTTTATCGGACTTGAACCGATGACTTACGCCTTACCATGGCGTTACTCTACCGCTGAGTTAAAGGGGGCCCTCATAATTTATATTATGCATCATATATAATGAGTCTACTATGGTAGAAGGATGGCTATACTGGAAACTACGGGCTGAGCTGATACGAAGACTACCCATTGGTGTAGGTTTGATTAGTAACCTATAATGAGTCTACTATGGTAAAAGAATGACTATACTGGAAACTACGGGCTGTAAGCCTACCCATTGACGTAGGTTCGATTAGTAACCTATAATGAGTCTACTATGGTAAAAGAATGACTATACATGGAAACTATGGTAAAAGAATGACTATACTGGCCATTGGTGTAGGTTCGATTAGTAGTAACCTACGCGTTTATTAAAACTGGTTAGGGAGGTAGAGATGATTCAATTTTTGGTAGCTTTTTTTTTGGTAGCTTTTTTTATTGTCTTTACAACAATTATTTTCATTTTCCATTTTTTTCCGGAAGAGCTTAATAAACTGGTTAAAAGACGGGTTATGGAGAGAATGAGGCTACATTAGTTCAATTTTTGAGAGCTTTTTTTCTTGCCTTTACAGCAAGTATTCTAGCTCTCAAATTAGGTGTATGAATAATTTTTCTGACCTGCTTGGCCTGGCCGATGGCCAGGCCAAGCAGGTCAGAAAAAAGAGAGGAAAAGAAATAACTATTTTGAACGAAATGAGCAATACAATTGACTAGATTGTTCTTTATCCAACTGAATAATTGCAATATTCATTATATTGCCGATACAATCCGTACATACTATGGTATACACCTTTACTCCACCATTCATTTTTTTACACATGAACTCTTCCATCTTGGAGAGATGGCTGAGCGGACCAAAGCGGCGGATTGCTAATCCGTAGTACGGATCATCCGTACCGAGGGTTCGAATCCCTCTCTCTCCGTTCGTACACTATTGGTCCTGAAAACGAATAACCCCGAATCTTTCTACGGAACGGAAAAGACCCATTAACCTAGAGACTGACTTCCTATTTTGACCCTTTGAAGAAGGATAAAAATGGCCAAAAAGGTCAAAACAGAAGTTATACTTTTTTTCATTGCATAACACAAAATGATAAAGTTCTCATTTTGACTGAGCATTTTAACTATGCTCAGTATTTTCTTTTTTCCGCCGTAAAATATTCCTGTTCCATAAACAGTAATAGCTTCGCTCTTTAGTAGAAAAATTCTATTTTTAATCAAAAATTATATATCACCTGGTCCATAAATTGCAAAGGTATCGTTCATGGACGAATGGAAGGATGAGAAGATATCGTTTCCTCTTTTTTTTTTTTATCAATATAAATGGGACCAATCCCTACATTGTGTATTGGTACATACAAACGATAAAATATCTTTGTCTCTACCTGCAATTATGTATGAACAAAATTGTTTCAAACCTGTTCCATCATTAGCAATGTCCAAGTGAATAGATGTTGTGAATAGATGTTCACTATCGAGATGATCCGGGTCTAGCTCGATAACATGATCTCTTCCAATCCAATGTGAGAAAGTTACATAGTGTCTACTTTTTCCGATAAAGGGGTGTTTGCATGGGTTTGCCTTGGTATCGCGTTCATACCGTCGTATTGAATGATCCTGGCCGGTTAATTTCTGTACATATAATGCGTACAGCTCTAGTTGCTGGTTGGGCCGGTTCAATGACTCTGTATGAATTAGCAGTTTTTGATCCATCCGATCCTGTTCTTGATCCAATGTGGAGACAAGGTATGTTCGTTATACCCTTTATGACTCGTTTGGGAATAAAGGATTCATGGAGTGGATGGAACATCACCGGAGAAACTGTAATTAACCCCGGTATTTGGAGTTATGAAGGTGTGGCCGGGGCACATATCATGTTTTCTGGCCTGATGTTTTTGGCAGCTATTTGGCATTGGGTATATTGGGATCTGGAAATATTCTATGATGAACGTACGGGAAAACTTTGTTTAGATTTGCCAAAAGTATTTGGAATTCATTTATTCCTCTCAGGAGTAGCTTGTTTCGGATTTGGAGCATTTCATGTAACGGGTTTGTATGGTCCTGGGATATGGGTGTCTGATCCTTATGGACTAACTGGAAAAATACAACTAGTGGATCCAGCATGGGGAGCTGAAGGTTTTGATCCTTTTGTTCCGGGAGGAATAGCTTCTCATCATATAGCAGCGGGTATTTTGGGTATATTAGCAGGTCTATTCCATCTCAGTGTTCGTCCTCCCAACGTTTATACGTAGGATTACGCATGGGGAATATTGAAACGGTCCTATCCAGCAGTATTGCTGCTGTGTTTTTTGCAGCTTTCATTGTTGCTGGGACCATGTGGTATGGCTCCGCAACTACTCCGGTCGAATTATTTGGTCCCACTCGTTACCAGCGGGATCAGGGGTACTTCCAACAAGAAATAGATCGACGGGTTCGTGCCGGTCTGGCCGAAAATTTGAGCCTATCAGAAGCTTGGTCCAAAATTCCCGAGAAACTCGCTTTTATGATTACATTGGTAATAATCCAGCTAAGGGGGGGTTATTCAGAGCAGGTGCAATGGACAATGGAGATGGAATAGCTGTTGGTTGGTTAGGACACCCTATCTTCAAAGATAAGGAGGGAAATGAGCTTTTTGTACGTCGTATGCCTACCTTTTCGAAACATTTCCAGTAGTTCTGGTGGACAAAGAAGGAATTGTGAAAGCCGATGTTCCTTTTAGGAGGGCAGAATCAAAGTATAGTGTTGAACAAGTAGGTGTAACTGTTGAGTTCTATGGTGGTGGACTTGACAGGGTCAGTTTTGGTGATCCTGCTATAGTGAAAAAAATATGCTAGACGTGCTCAATTAGGTGAAATTTTTGAATTAGATCGTGCTACTCTAAAATCCGATGGTGTTTTTCGTAGTAGTCCAAGGGGTTGGTTTACTTTCGGACATGCTACATTTGCTCTCCTTTTCTTTTCTGGACACATTTGGCATGGTGCTAGGACCTTATTCAGAGATGTTTTTGCTGGTATCGACCCGGATCTGGATTCTCGAATAGAATTTGGAGCATTCCAAAAACTGGGAGATCCAACTACTAAAAGACAAGTGGTATGATATTGCTCCTATCTCTTCTCTAATCAATATTAGTACGAAAGCTATCTCCATAATTGTAAATTACGATCAAATCAATGGAAGCATTGGTTTATACATTCCTGTTGGTATCGACCCTAGGGATAATTTTTTTCGCTATTTTCTTCCGAGAACCACCCAAAGTTCCGACTAAAGGGGGGAAATAATTTTGCTTCTCCAAATCTTCATTCTTTCTCTCCCATCAAAGAAAGAATGACCTTTCCTATAGGGGAAGGTCATTCTTTCAATTAGTCCTCGTGATCCTCAAAAGGATCCCTAAGTTGTTTAGAGGGTTGCCCAAAGGCGGTGTATAGGGCATAACCAGTAAAGCTTACAAGTAAACAAGATATGGAAATGGTGACTAAGGTTGCAGTTTCCATTATTAGGTGATCCCAACATCATGGTATGTTTACCATATAATAACAAAGTTAACAGATCTTAACCAATACAATAGTTTCTATGGCTACACAGACCATTGATGATACTTCCAAAATCACGCCAAGAGAAACCCGTGTAGGAACGTCCTTAAAACCGCTTAATTCAGAATATGGTAAAGTAGCTCCTGGATGGGGAACTACTGCTCTTATGGGTTTTACAATGGCTCTATTTGCAGTATTCCTATCTATTATCTTGGAGATTTATAATTCTTCCGTTTTATTGGATGGGATTCCGGTTAGTTGGGACTAGAGGAACTCCAAAATTAGCCTGGTGAGCTCTTGAAGAAAAAAAAAAAAAAGAACTAAGTGATTCAAACCCAGACCAAATAGTGGCTTTTAGTTTTTAGCTTATCTTGTTCCACTAGTTTGATCGTGTAATTACTTTTCTCTAAGGATTTTTGGAATATGGGTGTGCGACTTGTTGAAATAGATCCATATTTAGAGTACAGAAGACCGATCTGTTATCTTCATAAAGATGGTCCTACCTCGTTGGATATTTCATTTCTAGAATATTGAATCTCTAGAGCACGAGGTCTATCATAGATATGTTCCAGGAAGATCTGAACTATGGTTTGTACCTATCACTTCCTCGTCACCAGACTTCCAATAAAGAATTTGAAAGAGGTATTTCCTATAATAAATCGAAGGATCTATCCCCTCTCATAATTATGCTGATTATGACCAAAGAATTATATAGTATCTTATTTCTCTTAGTTAGCATATTTTATTTCGTCGAATGGGCAAAAATGAAAAGGTTATTACCCAGAGAACCTTTTGAGAAATTCATCGGGGTATAATTGAAATCTGAGGTTTGGATTGATTCATCTATTGAGATCTCGACAAGATAATTCCTATAAATCGTCTATATTAGTTCTTTTCTAGGGAACTGATATCACACGAATAGGGTAAAAGATTGTTCAAAGGGCCTATAGTGATTTATCATGGGGATGAGCCGACTTGAAATTTTGGCACTATTTGAAATTTTGGCACTATAGAGTCTTCTAATAGAAATGCTGGATTGTTTCGAATCATCTTCATTTCTCCAGCCGGTCAGGCAACGAACCATAAAGTATCTCAATATTTTCCCCAATTTATATATTTGTGTTCAAAAGCATTTGCGTGTTCTTGTTCAAGCCGTATGAAGGGAAATTATCATGTACGGTTTTCAGAGGGGGAATTTCAGTTTACCTATCTCAATAAAGTATACGATCGGTTCGAAGAGAGTCTCGAGATTCAGGCGATTGCGGATGATATCACCAGTAAATATGTTCCTCCTCATGTCAATATATTTTATTGTCTAGGGGGGATCACACTTACCTGTTTTTTAGTACAAGTAGCTACTGGTTTTGCTATGACTTTTTACTATCGTCCGACCGTTACAGAAGCGTTTGCCTCTGTTCAATACCTAATGACCGAAGTGAACTTTGGTTGGTTAATCCGATCAATCCATCGATGGTCGGCAAGTATGATGGTTCTAATGATGATCCTGCACGTATTCCGTGTTTATCTCACAGGTGGATTCAAAAAACCCCGTGAATTAACTTGGGTCACAGGTGTAATTTTGGCTGTCTTGACCGTATCTTTCGGTGTAACTGGTTATTCTTTGCCCTGGGATCAAATTGGTTATTGGGCAGAGAAAATTGTGACTGGTGTGCCTGAGGCTATTCCTGTAATAGGATCTCCTTTGGTAGAATTATTACGTGGAAGTGTTAGTGTGGGTCAATCTACCTTGACTCGTTTTTATAGTTTACACACTTTCATATTACCCCTTCTTACTGCTGTATTTATGCCAATGCACTTTTTAATGATCCGTAAGCAGGGTATTTCAGGTCCTTTATAGAGAGGAAAGATAGATTGAAAATAACTATTCATAACTTCTTGTCCGGAGTAACGACGGTAATATATCATCGCCAGGAATATTTCTTATTCAAAAATGGAAATATCCATAGAAAATAGAAAATATGGTCCTCGGATTTCTCCTTCCGATTTTGGAGTATTATTCATCCAATACAAACAAATAATTGGAGTAGATTCTCAGACGGAGAAGATGGATTATGGGAGTGTGTGACTTGAACTATTGATTAGGCCATGCAGATACTTTATCCGATCTACCACATAAAGATTTCTTATCAAATGTGTCTCTGTCCTAATTTCCTTATCAGAAATAGGAAGTTTAGCACCTGGGTGGAAAGGCATTGGTCAGTTTGTTACGTTCCAAGAGAATTCTTTCTATGATCGAATCCGAATCAGGAAGGGCTCCGCGAGATCCGGACAATGGGGCAATATTTTCATATATTCAATAATTGGACCATATGACTTTACTTATTCATAGTGTGAAAATGCATCCATTTCCCTTGCATCCATTTCGATGGGAAAACTATTGGAGTGAAAGAAGGGATCTAAGGAAGGAGAGAGGCCGGATCAATAACAAGTCAATACCTTGTATGCTAAAAAACTTTTGAGGTCTATTCGTGGTGATAAACACAAATTACAAGGACTAAGATGGTCCAAAAGGCATATCGATCATGATCGAATTTGTGAGCTTACTTGGGTAATGAGCATTTAACTGGAACAATAAAATGACCAATGATGGATGATCATAGACATTATTAGTTCCTATTCTTCCAATTCGTCTTCCATCACGGGAAAAAGAAGTGATATATACTTCCTCCAGTTATTGTTCGAGCCGGATGATAAAAATTGGCATGTCCGGTTCTTTCGGGGATAGATCCATAAAGATCTACTTATCCCAATAACAAAGAAACCTGACCTAAATGATCCTGTATTAAGGGCTAAATTAGCTAAAGGTATGGGACATAATTATTATGGAGAGCCCGCTTGGCCCAATGATCTTTCATATATTTTTCCAGTAGTAATTTTAGGTACTATTGCATGTACAACAGGTTTAGCGGTTCTAGAACCATCAATGATTGGTGAACCAGCAAATCCATTTGCAACTCCTTTGGAGATATTGCCCGAATGGTATCTTTTCCCTGTATTCCAAATACTTCGTACAGTACCTAACAAATTATTAGGTGTCCTTTTAATTGCCTCAGTACCCGCGGGATCATTGACGGTGCCTTTTCTAGAGAATGTGAATCAATTTCAGAATCCATTTCGTCGTCCAGTAGCTACAACAGTATCCTTGATCGGTACTGCAGTAGCTCTTTGGTTAGGTATTGGGGCAGTATTGCCTATTGATGAATCTTTAACTTTAGGTCTTTTCCAATCCAATTTGATCCAACTGTCAAATATAAAAATATTTCAAATTTTTTTTTCATATATCTAGGGAGTAGTTGCTTTAAGACAAATTATATCTCCCTAGATATACCCATCTTGTCGGAGATTTCTTTCGAATATTCCACGAAAAGAGAAGAGATATGTAAAAGATTCGAAATAATTCTCATGACTCTCCAAAAGAACTTGGGGAAAGGAAATGAATGAAGAGATTAAATGAAACCAACCATTTTATGAACCCGAAACTAATTCCTGGGTGGATCAATTGCAAAACGTTTTCGTAGAACTTCCAATACCTGTTCGATAGATTCCTTCTCGAGGTGTTCAATTTTCATTAGATCTTCTCGACTGTAATTTAAGAGGTCCAATAATGTATGGATATTGGCTCTTCTGAGGGAGTTATAGGTTTTGGGGGGTAACTCTAATTGGTCAATGAAAATATGTTTAAATGCAATTTTTTCTTTCGTTTCCTCCGTATCAGTCAATACGTGCGAAAGGGGGAAGGGAAGCATATTAGACCCTTTTTTTTTGTTCATTCCATCGATGTTCTGTTCCTCTCCATGCAGGAAGGGAATAAATAAGTCGATCAAATTTCGAGAAGCTTCGTAAAGTGCCTCCCTAGGAGTTAACCCCCATTCGTCCATATTTCCAGGAAAAGGACTTCTTGTATTTCATTTCCGCTCCCATAGGAATGAATACTATAATTCGCATCGCGAACAGGCATAAAAACAGCATCTATAGGGAAAATTCCGTCCTGATAATTATTTGAACTATGTATAATATATCCGCGATTTTTTTTCAATTTGTAATCTGATATCAGAAGTAATTGATTTAGTAAGTCTAGCTATATGTTGTGTAGTATCAATTATTTTCACAGAAGGTGGTAATATGATATCTTGAGCAGTTACATTTCTGGGTCCAACAATATAAATAGAAGCTTCTCGAATTCCGTACGAGTCACTTCTAAGTACAATTTCTTTTAGATTCATCAAAATGTCATGTACTGATTCTTCAATACCTATTATCGCAGAATATTCATGTTTTATGTTCTCTAATTTCACACGTGTGATACATGTTCCTTCTACTTCTCCAAGTAAAGCTCTTCGCATTGCGATGCCTATTGTATCGGCTCGACCTTTGCGGAGCGGGGATAGGGCAAAACGGCCATAATGAAGACGCTTACTGTATGCTCTGGATTCGATGCATTTCCACCGTAGTGTCTGAATAGAGACTGAGATTTTATCTCGAATCATACCAAGAATATTTGATCAGATCATTAAATCATTTCTTTCTCTTGAAATTCATTCAATTCTTAAACACGTCTCTTTTTGGGAGGTCTACATCCATTATGTGGCATAGGGGTTACGTCACGTACAAAACTTAATAGTATGCCACTTCTACGAATGGTTCGTAATGCTGTATCTCTCCCTCGACCAGGGCCACTTATCATAACTTCTACTCGTCCTATACCCCGATCCATTAATGTGCGAATAACATTTTCTGCTGCAGTCTGGGCAGCAAATGGTGTACCTCTCCCTGTACCTTTGAATCCACAGGCACCAGCAGAAGACCAAGAAATAACTTGTCCCCGTACATCTGTAGCAGTCACAATGGTATTGTTAAAACTTGCTTGAACGTAAATAACTCCTTTGAGTACTCGATGTTCATTCCTACGTGAACCAATTCTTTTATAGTTTTTGACATATTAATAATTATGAGTTCAGTTTTACCACTAGATGCATTCATTTATATAGAAGAGGATTACCCCTGTTTTTGCTTATGTCTCGGATTAGAACAAATTATCATAACTCGTTTCCGTCTACGAATTGGTCGACATTTTCCACAAATTCTACGAATAGAAGCACGAATTTTCATGTTTGTGACCCTCCAATTTGCTCATATTACATTTTGTTTCCTGAGACAGAGAGTCTGTTTCATCTATGATTCTCGATCCCTATCAGATGTTCAAAAGGTGATTCAATCGTTTTAAGATTTGTTGCTAAGTCTATATATTATACGTCCTTTGGTTAAATCATAAGCACTTAATTCGACCTTGACCCTATCTCCTGGTAGTATTCGTACGGAATTACGTCGAATCCTACCCGAAATATGAGTCAAAATCTGACATCCATTATCTGTCAGAACTCGAAACATACCGTTGGGGAGTGATTCAGTAACCAAACCTTCCGCATGGATCAGATTCTGTTTCTTCATCGAATCTCCTCCTCTTTTAATTCAAAAACTTGACTAACGTGCTTGGATGAAGATGAATGGTGTCTCGATTTGCTCCGACTTTTCATACTATGGGGATATCTTACAGAATCCATATTTTGGACAACATTTGGATCAATTACCATACATAACATAAAATTTCTCCTCCAATTTTTTTCTGTCGAGCTTCTCGATCCGTCAAAATTCCTTGGGAAGTAGAAAGAATTACGATCCCCATTCCACCAAGAACTTTTGGAATTTCTCGATAATTAGAATAAATTCTCAAACCAGGTTTGCTGGTACGCTTTGACGTGGTCATATATGTCCTTTTCTTCCTTCTCCGATATTTTGAAGTCGATATCAAAAAAGATTTTTGGCCTTCCTGATGCTCCCTAACATCTTCTATAAAACCTTCTCGTAAAAGGATCCTTCCAATGTTCTCGGTAATATTAGTAGCTGTTACTCGAACCGTTCCTTTTTCTACCATGTCAGCGTTTCTTATAGAAGTAATTAGATTGGCAATAGTATCGTTACCCATGACGAACGAATTCTTAGGAATTCCTGGTCTCGATATAAAAGGCATGTTTGATCTTCTTTGAGGAATATGCCTGAGGTGCAATGAATTGATCCATGTCATGTATCATTTGATTAACTTTAAGTCAAAGATTCCTACAAGATCTATCAGTACTTATAAGACTTCGGGAGCCAATGAAACTATTTTAGTGAAATTCAATTGTCTCAATTCCTGAGCAACCGGACCAAAAACTCGAGTTCCTTTTGGATTTCCTTCCTGATCAATGACAACGGCTGCATTGTCATCAGATCGTATCATCATTCCATTGTCACGTTCAAATTCTTTACAGGTGCGTATAACTACGGCTCTAACTACTTCGGATTTTTCCAGGGGCATGTTAGGTACTGCTTCTTTAATTATAGCAATTATAACATCACCTATATGAGCGCATTTACGATTACTTGCTCCTAGAACTCGAATACACATTATTTTTCGGGCTCCACTGTTATCCGCTATATTCAAATAAGTTTGAGACTGAATCATTTTTCCTCCAAAAGATTTGTTATCTCGGCAGATAACATGAAAAAAAAAAGGAAGAGTTCTTACGAACTAGTAATCTTCTTCCACCAGAAAGAAATCTTTGATTCTGTATGGGTTAAGTAGCAACAAATTGGGTACGTATAGGCATTTTGTATGCAGCTATTCTAGCAGCTGCTCTAGCGACGGTTTCGGATACTCCGCCCATTTCATAAAGTATTCGACCTGGTTTGATGACAGATACCCAATATTCGGGAGATCCTTTCCCGGAACCCATACGTGCTTCTGCAGGTCTCATTGTAATAGGTTTGTCGGGAAATATACGTACCCATATTTTTCCACCACGACGGGCATAACGAGTAATCGTTCTTCGTCCGGCTTCTATCTGCCCAGATGTGATCCAAGCGGGTTCAAGTGCTTGAAGAGCGAATCTACCGAAACAAATGCGATTGCCGCGGTAAGATACTCTCTTCATTCTTCCCCTATGTTGTTTACGAAATTTTGTTCTTTTTGGGTTATAGTCGATGGTTAATAGTATTTTGATCCCATCTCTAATTCAGAACCGGACATGAAAGTTTCTTCTCATCCGGCTCCTCGTGAATAATCTATGTCAAATTTGACAATCAATAGTTATTAGTTATATATAAATGAGTCTATATCTACGCATTACACATATTGTATATAGAATCTAATTTACAGGACGAATAACTCTTATATTTCCATCCAATGCCTTAATAAATAATTTCACAGGCGAATATTGACTCTTCCAATATTTGCTCCATGGGGCCTATAGACTCCAATGAGCTTAATTGATTTTTGGTTTATTTCACCATCCTATCCAATGAATGATTAAGATTCCTATATGATCTTATGCAGTCATAGGTTCCATCGTTCCATAGCTTCTATCTAAATGCCCAGGTCTTCCCTCCGCAATGGAGCTTTATTTTCATCTGTTACGGAATCAATTTCCTTAGTTTCCATCGACCCGAAGCTCTTCTCCTTCATAAACTGAATTCCTTCAATCTTGCTTGAATGAATCAGGATGATTCTTATGCTTTATCACACTGCTTTTCGGAGGGTAGTTAATGAACCATACAATATTGGGAGAAGATTTCTCCTTTTTCTTCTTTTTCCGCATTACCAAACACCTTTCTCGCTTCACGAGAGATCAAAATATCATTTTTTCTCTCGCGGAAAAAAGTATTTACGAGGTGATAGTATCTACCCATAGTTATTGGATCTTGGCAATATGAAGCAATGAGTTAGTCTCTAGTTTTTTTATAGAGACCAATACGTTCTTATTTCGAGTTCTCCATAACTCCGGAAAAGAATGAAAAGCTCGATTCCAACGAGTCGTACACTAAGCATAGCATGGTTCCAAAATGGTAAATCTAATTTCTATTCGATCTGATAGAATTGATGATCCATGATCGGGCAGATTGGAGAAAAAAAAGACCAATTATTCCTACTCTTCCAAAATCCAAATTTTGATCCCTAAAACTCGATAGATGGTTTGAACCGGATAATAACAATAATCAATCCTAGCCCGAATTGTCTGTAGGGGAACCCTACCTCCCCTGTCCCATTCGACCCGGGCAATTTCTTTTCCGTCGAGACGTCCTGCAATTTGGATCTGAATACCTTCTACCTCTTCCCGTTCAGCCAGTTCAATAGCTTTCTTCATTGTTTTTCTGAATGGAACTCTCTTCTCTAGCTGTAGGGCAATATACTCCGCAAGAATATTAGGTTTTCTATAGGGTTTCGCAACTTTTCTATAGCAATGTGAAGTTTTCGGTCCGCAGAATCGAGCATATTTAGTACATCGTTTCTTAATTTTTCAATTCCTTGACCCCTACCTTCTATTAACAACAAGTTGGGAAATCCAATATAGATTTTGACCTGAATCAAGTCGATCTTTCTGCGAATCTCTACACGTGCAATTCCTCCATAATTCGAGGAGCTCTATATATGTGTTCGTACATAGTTTTCAATGCAAGTACGTATTTTTTGATCTTCTCGGAGATCTTTGGAATAATTCCTTTGTTGTGCGAACCAATGGGAACGATCATTTTGGGTTACACCAAGTCTAAAACCAAGTGGATTTATTTTCTGCGCCATACATATCCTTTTTTTCGGGATTCTATTGACATAATCGGACCATTCGATCTGGATATTTCCTCCGATACAATAGTTATATGACAAGTGGGTTTTTGTATTGGATAACCGCGTCCCTGAGCTCTAGGTTGAATCCTTTTCAAAACAGCACCCTCATTCACTTCGACTCTACCAACGAGTAAATTGGCTTTGTTCAAACCCATATTGTGATTTGCATTTGCCGCCGCAGAATGAATTAATTGTGATATGGGATAACAGGCCCCATAAGGCATCAGTTCCAATATCATAAGTGCTTGTCCATATGAACGACCACGAATTTGATTTATTACTCTACGCGCTTTATGAGCGGACATACGTATATTTCTCGCCAAAGCTCGTATCTCTGGACCTGGACTATTATTTCCCATTGACTCCATCCTCCCCAATGAATGACAAGTCTCTCTCAATTAACGACGAGATTTCTTATCGTTTCTTGCATGTCCCTGAAAAAGTAGAGTAGGTGCAAATTCCCCAATTTGTGGTCTACCATACGATCTGTTACATAAATGGGTAAATGTTCCCTCCCATTATGAACAGCAATTGTATGACCGATCATTGCGGGTACAATGACAGATGCCCGGGACCAAGTAACTATTATCTTCTTTTCTTTTTTTATGTTTAGATTTTTAATTTTCCTCAATAAATGATTAGCCACAAAAGGATTTTTTTTTCAGTGAACGCGCCATGATCAATTACCTTTCTTTCCTTTTTTTTTTTTTTATGGATATCCAACCATTCTTACTCACGTCGACGAAGGATTGAAGCATCACTGTATCTATTCCTCTTCCGACTTTTCTTTCCAAGTGCACTATAGCCCCAGGGGTCACAGGTTTTTTCCTGCCAATTGGGGTTCTTCCTTCCCCACCTCCATGAGGATGGTCTACAGGGTTCATAGCTACTCCTCTTACCTCAGAACGCTTACCCAACCAACGTTTAGCTCCGGCTTTACCGAAACTTCTATTGTTCGCAGTGATATTACCCACTTGTCCAATTGTGGCTGAGCAGTTCTCAGACATTAAACGAACTTCTCCAGACGGTAATCTTAATGTGGCCGATCGATCTTCTTTTGCGATCAGTTCTGCTACAGCACCTGCCGCTCTAGCTAATTGTCCACCCTTTCCAAGTGTTATTTCTATGTTATGTATAGCCGTGCCTAAGGGCATATTGATTGAAGTAGACTCTTATTCCGATGAATAAAAATCCCTTCCCAAACTGTACAAGCCTCTCTCAGGGCATACAGCTTTCTGGATGTATATGATATTCACATATATTAAATAAATAGAATCGAGATGAGAAGGAACATCTATTGTATTCTCTATGTCCCGATTCTCTACATCCTAGGTCTCTCTATTCCATCATCTGGCTTATATTCTTTATGTAGCATTCAGAATGAATGACTTTATCAAATTACGCTAATACTTTTGTATTTTATGGATAACGTAGGAGGCATATTAAACATCTTTTTTCTCTTCTCTCTCTTTTTACTTTTTTCCTCTCCCCATCTTTTTTTCTTTTGGGAATTACTACCACTGTCCAGCTCCGAATCCGCCTCTGACCATCAGATCAAATGTGAGTAACCTGTCTTTTTCGAGGGTGCCTCTATCCCATTTTGTTCATGCTTCGGACAAACAATCTGGTCCTCTCCATATTATCATATCTTCGGAACCAATGATCCGATATGAACAATTTTTGGATCCAATCACCTGCTGTCATTTATCCTCAGTTTCCCTTTGGGGTTCGTCCCGTAAAAGTGTCCTAGTTGGATCAGTGATAGATTTATGGGTTTCGCTGTAAACCCAATCGGTTGCTTCCGATCACGTAAATTAATAATTCAAACGGCACTCAGAGGTAGGACATTTCCTATTGATATAGGAGCTTTTGGACCAGAAAGAATAGTATCTCCAATCATGACCCCTCTGGGATGCAGAATATACATCTTATCGCCATTCTTGTAATGCACCTTGCAAATGTATGCACTTCTATTAGGGTCGTATTCTATGGTTACAATTTCTCCTGATATGTGTTCCTTATCCTGTCGAAAATCAATTTGACGATACAGACGCTTGTGACCCCCTCCCCTGTGTCTTGCGGTAATAATTCCTCTTGCATTACGACCTTTCCCACAATGATGTTGTCCAGAGGTCAATTTCTTCAGCGGGTCCAACTGCACTCTTCCATCGAAACCTGATACAGATCTATTGTGTGTATCCGGAGTTAAAATTCTATATGAACGGATGGCCATTTAGTTTCAATTTTGAAATCTTATTGTTCTGAAAAGAGTGGAATAGAATCGCCGGTTCTAAGTGTAATAATCATACGTTTACAACGTATTGGATGTACTATCATTGACCCTCTCTTTCCTCCTTTTCAGGGAGGCGATAGCTGTTCATAGCTATTACTTTAACATCGAAGAAATTTTCAATCCAATTTTTAATCTTTGTTTTGTTTGATTGCAAATCGACGTTAAAAGTATATTGGTTCCTTTCCAATAGACGAATACTTTTTTCCGTAAGTACTGGATATTCCACTTCATCCATAAATTTTTATCCCTCCTTTCTTTTTTTTTTTTTTCTATTTTTTATTCCTTTTCTCGTAAAGCCTGTAGCTATTATTATATCGGATCATATACAAATTTAATGATACAGATATATTATATCTTAGGTATGGAAGTTATGCACGAACGTAATGCTCACAAATTTCCTCTGGATCTAGCCGCTGTTGAATCTATTTCAATAGGCGGATAATACTCTGATGGATTGTTATCGTGTATTGCTTAATTGAAGCATACCAAGCCTTTCAATAAAATGAAAGGCTTTGTATGCTTCAATTGTTTGTTGTTATTCTTCATACTTCTTCCCCCATTCCATCAATAATGGATATGTGCAGTTCCCCTGCATCCAGCAGGAATTGAACCCGCGAGTTCGCCAATTATGAGTTGGGCGCTTTAACCATTCAGCCATGGATGCTGGATAAAGATCATCACCATACTCATTCTATAATATGAGTATAGACTCAGATCTAAAATGGGTTAGTTCGGGATCGGGACCCATTTACATTCTTTCTCTCATACTTGATTCATGTCAAATATTATCAATAGACATTCAAATAACATTTCATTTTGATAATAAGCCATGGACAGAACAAACAATAATATGTGAATCAATTAGAATTGATTGTATTGATTGTTCGGTCCTTTGGTCTTCCACTCATGGTGGGTGGGAGAATGATGAAGAAGTTGACGGAAAAATAGAAGAATTTGATCTATTTCAAAGGAGTATATTCATGTTCCTATTTCCCGAATATAATACGGCTGGATATTTTCATTAATATCTAGTATCATTCCTACCTATTCTTGCATCCTTTATTTCCAGAGGTTTGGCTCCCTCAAGAACCGGACTACTAGTTACGAATCAAGTATCGAACCAATGGGGAGATACTTTGATCCGATCTAAGATCATTATATGTTCGCTCCAGTTCTTGTTGTTCTTGATGTTGGAACAGTCTCCCTTTATCTATGGGCTATTATTCTAGTATACAGGGTATATCTGCATTTATAGGAGCTTCAATTCTCGTGCTTATTTTCATCTTTGGTTCAGTGCATACGTGGCGAAAAGGAACATTGGAATGTTCCTTAGTTTCCGAGTGGGGAGGGGAGTACAAAATGGCATAAAGCCAATGATGAATCCTATGGAGTTACCTTTACTTGATCAAACAATTTTGAATCCAGGTATTTCAACTACCCCATTGGTCCTGGACGAGCTGACCTCATTATAACAGCGGGGACTGTGACCATGAAAAAGACTCCTTCTTTAGTGAGATTGATTATACGAACAAATGCCGGAACCAAAATCTGTAGTTGCCCTGGGAGCATGTACTATCACATAGAAATGTTTGGTACAGATTCTTATAGTACCGTTCACGAAGTAGATAAGTTAATTCCTGTGGATGTCTATTCGCCAGATTGCCTAACCGAACCAGAGGTTATTATAGATGCTATAACGAAACTTCGTGAAAGAAAAGTTAGTTCGATGGATATATGAGGCCCGAACTCCAACAAGGAAAGACTAAAATATTTCCCTATAAATCATAGGGATCATCATATTGGATCCAGTATTCATACTAGAAACTATGATCAAAAGTTATTACATCAATCTTCTGAACCTCAATTCGAACCTACTTTCGAGATACCCTTTGCAACATTTGGATCTACTTCAACTCTGGAATTATAGATCTATCGTTGGGATAATATATCCCATTTTGATTCGGATGGAATAGGATGAATAGATTCCGACTAGTATCGGAGCCGAATTCTTAGTCCCACCGTCAAATCTTGTCCTCTGAGTTCTCGATCCTACTTTTTTATATGTACAGAGTATCGGGATTCAATTGGAACGGACAGGGAGGGACAATATGAGCAAAGAAGAGAGGGAGAACAGATTTATTCATCTATCTATTTTGATCGGGGTGTCTCCGTATGTACATATACATACGGATATGTCTAGATAGAATAGATGGATGGATATGGAGACATTGATATTGACATCTTGCCAGGAACCAGATTTGAACTGGCGGCACGAGGATTTTCAGTCCTCTGCTCTACCAACTGAGCTATCCCGGCTCTTCCCTGTGGATCATCCTGGTACAGGTTCTTAACTTATGTCAACTAAAAATAAGGAAAAAGTATTTTTCCCAGTTTTTACAATGATCTTTATTATTTTCGATCTGGAAGTCACTAATATGAGAAAAAAATGGACTGCAATTGAATAATTTCAAACGATCTAATCTATGTAGATCATATATCACAAAATGAATTGATCATATGATCAACTGATTAACGGATCAACTCAACTTGTCATAAGTTGGATGAAAAGATCCATGTTCTAATTTCTTCTCTAAGAGAAGAAATTAGAATGGATTTGAACCAATGGAATTGGAGAAAATAGATCAGTCCGTTCGGGAACGAACTTGGGTGGGGAGAGAGGGACTTGAACCCTCACGGTCTATAAAGCCAACGGATTTTCCTCCTACTGCAATTTGCATTGTTGTTGACATTGACATGTAGAATTGGACTCTATCTTTATCCTCGTCCAACCATTTATTCCAAAACTGATTCAATTTTCCATCTAGAGTAGATAAGTTCATAATTGGATTACTTAATGTCAAATCAGTACTTCAACTCGAATCTGGCATCTATCTTATGAATAAAATGCTTGGAACGATTCAAGTTCTGATCGCCAGTCCAGTTTTGTCTGATGTTATATAAAATATCTCCCCACTTTTGAGGTGTAAATAGAGCGTTCTATAACTACAGTATTGGACCAAATGAGATTCATTCGTTAGAATAGCTTCCATTGAGTCTCTGCACCTATCCCCTTCCTATCTTAGGAGAAGAAACATTGTCTTCATGAACCGGATTTGGCTCAGGATTACCCATTCAAAATATCCCAGGGTTCCCTGGATTTGGAAGCTATCACTTGGTAGGTTTTCATACCAAGGCTCAATTCGATCAAGTCCGTAGCGTCTACCAATTCCGCCATATCCCCTTCTCGAAGAACAAGATCATACCTTGTTCTAATCCTATTATGTAATATCCATCAGCATTATTCATTGGATATTTGCTCAATATTGGGTGGTAGAAATATCCTCCCCTCCTCCCCTTCTCTCGCCATCTCTATCTCTATCCCAATCGAATATGACTGGGAATCATTATATTATTTCTCCATTTGAAATGCAATGTTATTATCCTCCCCCAGTCGATTTGGAAGAGTGAGTAAAACGATCGATATCAATTGACCCTTTCTTTCCCTTGAAAGAATCTACATTCAAACAATGTTCCTTTGTAATCGTAATCTGGATTGCGTCATTGAATCCGATTCGCGCTATAATCGTTAGGATTCCAAAGGAATCTATGGATCTCACACCAATGAAATGAGGAGTTATATTCCATCGAGCCTGCTTAGCTCAGAGGTTAGAGCATCGCACTTGTAATGCGATGGTCAACGGTTCGATCCCGATAGCTGGCTCTTTTCCGTTCCTCTCATTTCCATAATCCACAAAGTTTTGTTAGGATCAAGATGGAGTGGAGAATACTCTTACGATTGTTCGTCGGGTCCGTCATGCCATGATCACTTATTCCCAACTAGGAACGGGATGAATGAAATGATTGGAGCTATTAGGATCTATAACAAATTGGAGAAAGATCTTTGTTTTCCATATAAAAGAATTATAAAAGAATTCCAGTAGTACTCATACGAGTTATACTATTCTTTTTTTTTTCTAGCACTATCTGTTAATTGAAAAAGGAGTTTCTATGTCCCGTTATCGGGGACCTCGTTTAAAAATAATACGTCGTCTGAAAACTTTACCAGGGCTCACTAGTAAAAGACCCAAAAACAGAAAGGATTCTATGAATATGAATCGGTCTTCTTCCAGGAAAATATCCCAATATCGCATCCGGCTAGAAGAAAAACAGAAATTGCGTTTTCATTACGGACTAACGGAGCGACAATTGCTGAAATATGTTCGTGTTTCTAGAAGAGCCAAAGGCTCAACGGGCCAGGTCCTATTGCAATTACTTGAAATGCGTTTGGATAATATTATTTTTCGATTGGGTATGGCTCCCGCCATTCCTGGAGCTAGACAATTAGTGAATCATGGACATATCCGGATCAATGACCATATGGTAGATATACCAAGTTACCCTTGCAAACCTCAAGATGTGATTACTATAAGAGATCAACCAAGATTGAGAGCTGTCATTAAGAAGAATATAGACCTGTTCCAGAGGGATAAATTGCCAAATCATTTGACTTTTCATCCCTTACAATATAAAGGATTCATCAATCAAATAATAGATAGTAAATGGATCAGTTTGAAGATTAATGAATTGTTGGTCGTCGAGTATTATTCCCGTCAAGCTTGAATCGAGAATGAAATGAAAGGGAGGGGTTGGTTGCTGGGCATCTGGAAATTCTGTTCTTCTCCCTTATTTTTCCCCTCCCCGAAGGAGACATTTTATAATCCTTCCGTACGTTACTTGTTATCTACGATACTTTTATTGCTTCTTAAAATAGTCTTTACTTTTCCCATACCACGAACCAATGTTCGTTCTATTTTCTCTATTACAAATAGAGGTAGATTGATCCTGTAATTAGGAAATCGTCCTATTGGGATTCAATAGATTGGAAAAACAATGGATGAGAAGAAAATAGTAGGGCGAAGATACGGAAAGAGAGTGATTCGAACCCTCGGTAAGCGGAAGCCTACATAGCAGTTCCAATGCTACGCCTTGAACCGCTCGGCCATCTTTCCTATTAGATTTCTTGGTTCTAATTAACAAAATTAGTGAATAGCAACTTCCTTACAAATTCTTTCATCCTTGTTAATCCGACGTATTCGGATCGCCTAATCAATAATTTAAGACAGATTAACTGATCCATTCCATATTATGATCATATATGGATCTGTAGTGATCATCTTATCAATTGTATAATAACTAATTCTTTGGCAATGATCCCGTGTCATGATGACTATATTTTCCCTATATTCCTTTATCTATATGGATAAAGCACACAATTGCTAGGTGGGCATTGCATTCTCATTATGCAATGCTCGATCGTTTAACTCTTTCTTTGTTCGGATCATAATCGAACCGGACTTCCGGAGTTTACCCAATCTAGTCTTCTTTCAATACGAATCTTTTTCCGTTATTATTCATATTACTAATGAACATTTATTCAAAATATTCCCTATCTATTCCCATTTTAAAGAAGAAATTGGATTGGAATAGATAGAATGAGAACATATTTACGATTGTAAGGAAATCCATTTTATGGTATTGTGCACCAGAAAAAAAAAATTTCGTTCATGGAATCATTTGCGTAAGGGAATGAAGGAAATTATCAAATCTGTAAATGACTATGCCTAGATCTCAGAGAAATGACAATTTTATTGATAAGACCTTCACAATTATAGCAGATATCTTATTGCGAATAATCCCGATGGCTCCGGGGGAGAAAGAAGCATTTACCTATTACAGAGATGGTGTGATTTGATATGTTTTCCGTTCTTCTTTTTTTTGGAAAGAAAAGGTATTCGGGAATAAAAATTGAGTAAAAATAAAACTTACGCTCAGTGAAGGTGAGTTCTGGAGATAGAACAATTCCTTCTGTCGTGTATCCCCGGTCAATGCACCTTTAGATGCTCTCATCTCCTGAGGATTTTAGTACCGAGCGAAAGGTTACACCTATGCAATAGGCCTTGCTTGTATAGTTGAACCCATTTGATAGGCGCACATGAGGGGAGAAAGCACTACGTATGGAAATCGACAACACAAAAGCTTCGTTATAGCCCATATGCATTACCCTTTTCTGAAGGGTAGAGAGAATGGTTGGGACAACAAACATCCATCTCGTTTGTACTTTGGATACCCTTATAATGGAACCATCGGAGATTGTTGAAGTGATTAATCCCCGGAGAATACAGGGCGTTAAGAACAAAGAAATTGTTAGAGGTCCCATTCCTAGTACTAAGATCCTTGGTATTTGGAAAAGAATCTTTGCAAGAAGGATGGTTAGATATTTATTGGAAATACACTAGCCCCTTTTAATTCATAATATTGGGTCAGAATCTTTTTTTTTTCAATTCCACGGATTACTCCCCATATTACCTACTGTAAAGAAAGGAGGAGCCGTATGAGGTGGGAATCTCATGTACGGTTTTGAAGCGGAGATCATTTCAATGGAATGAACGACCGTAACGGATGTCAGCTCAATCGGAAGGGGAATATGCGGAAGCTTTACAAAATTATTATGAAGCTATGCGACTGGAAACTGATCCTTATGATCGAAGTTATATACTATATAATATAGGTCTTGTGCATACAAGTAATGGAGAACATACGAAGGGTTTGGAATATTATTTCCAAGCATTAGAACGGAACCCATCCTTACCACAAGCTCTTAATAATACGGCCTTGATCTGTCATTACGTGCGGCTATCTGTACCATAGAATAACTTAGTTAATAACTAGTACGAGCAAGGACAAAATAAAAGGCTTCCTACATATGCACCGTCCCAAGTAACGGTTTTTATCAGCCGTAGCGAAAAAAAAAAGCATCTCTCATAGGAGCCCGAATATGAATAGATAGAGCCTAAATATTCCATGGATAAAAAATTCAATTGATGATGGAAGCACCGTAAAGATCAATTATTGAAAGAAGGTTCGGGCTGATACGATCAAATCTGCTCATTGACAAGAATCAGGAATCAACCTATGTAATAGAGTTGATCTACTAAGCTATTGAGCAGCGGTGTAGCATCAGATCCTAAAGATGTGAAGTACTCAGAGAGTACTCTCCAAAAATTCTATATGGAACTGAGATAGTTACCTTGCAAAAAGACTTTGATTTGGACAATCAATCTGAAGTATATCTCTTTCTATACTTCATCTTTTTGAGGGTAGGAGAAAAGATAGAACCTGATCATTGAATTGATTGGAAGTGAAATCAGAAACTCATGTCATTGACTTTTTTGGTCCTTTGGTTAATATGAACTCCCAATGAATCATCTCCAATTCAATAATATTTTGGAAATTTTGGTAGAGGACTAAAGAATAGTGGATTGAGCCGTATGAGGTAGGAAACTCTCAAGTACGGTTCTGAGGGAAGAAAACTTTTCCAAGTTGACCTATCCCGACCGAGGAGAACAGGCCATTTGACAGGGAGATCCTGAAACTGCGGAGGCTTGGTTCGATCAAGCTGCTGAGTATTGGGAACAAGCTATAGCACTTGCTCCGGGCAATTACATCGAAGCACAAAATTGGCTAAAGATTACAGGACGCTTTGGAGAATGAGAATTTCTATTATTGGGAAATCGTTTTCATTATTTAATATCTGACTCGAAATCAATGGGATTCTTCCAGAATAGTACCAAAAATGAGATTCTATCGACATCTTATAGAAATTGATTTATAACATAAAAAAAAGAATACCTTTTTTGATTCTGGATTGTTGATGGATATTCTTAATAGGGGTAAAATCCATCCGGAGACGTCTTTCATTAATGATCCATGAATAACGATTTATAATGGATGGCTTTGATATGGGACATATGGAGGAGTATCAATAGATGGATAAATATATATCCATATATACAGACAGATATATATATATTTATCCATCTAGAAACGGTGTAATAATCACCGTTGCTTTTTCCATTACACTAAAAAGCCTTTTTCTTTATGGTAACAGCCCACGGTCCATTGAGCACCTCGAAGATATGTCATAATAAAACTGAACACCTGCCTCAGATCGACTCCCGTATCATAATCGCTCCAGTCATAAACTAGAAAATAAGGGGAGAAACAAGTTGAGATATATCTCGCGGAAGTTCACTAATTGCTATTGGCAGGGTTCTTCTTATTTATGTCCCATCCGAAAAGGGGAGAATTAAATGATCATTCGTTCACCGAAACCAGAAGTAAAGATCGTAGGGGAGAGAGATCCTGTAAAAACCTCTTTTGAAAAATGGGCCAAACCTGGTCATTTCTCAAAGACGCTAGCTAAAGGCCCTGATACTACCACTTGGATCTGGAACTTATATGCTGATGCTCACGATTTTGATAGTCATACTAAGGATTTGGAAGAGATTTCTCGTAAAGTCTTTAGCGCTCATTTTGGTCAACTAGCCATCATCTTTATTTGGCTAAGTGGGATGTATTTTCACGGCGCTCGTTTCTCCAATTATGAAGCATGGTTGGCTGATCCCACTCACATCAAACCCAGTGCCCAAGTAGTTTGGCCAATAGTAGGCCAAGAAATATTGAATGGGGATGTAGGTGGAGGTTTTCGAGGGATACAAATAACCTCTGGTTTCTTCCAGATTTGGCGAGCATCTGGAATAACCAGTGAATTACAACTTTACTGCACTGCAATTGGTGCATTGATATTTGCGGCGTTAATGCTTTTTGCTGGTTGGTTTCATTATCACAAAGCTGCCCCAGGATTGGCTTGGTTCCAGGATGTAGAATCCATGTTGAACCATCATTTAGCAGGGTTACTAGGACTTGGGTCTCTATCTTGGGCAGGACACCAAATACACGTCTCTCTACCCATTAACCAACTTCTAGACGCTGGAGTGGATCCCAAAGAGATACCACTTCCTCATGAATTTATTTTGAATCGCGATCTTTTGGCTCAACTTTATCCCAGTTTTGCTAAGGGATTGACCCCATTTTTCACCCTTAATTGGTCGGAATATTCAGACTTTTTGACTTTTCGTGGAGGATTAAATCCAGTAACGGGGGGTCTGTGGTTGACCGATACTGCACATCATCATTTGGCTATTGCAGTTCTTTTTCTGATAGCCGGTCATATGTATAAGACCAATTGGCGCATTGGCCATAACCTCAAGGACATTTTAGAAGCTCATAAAGGTCCATTTACGGGGGGAGGGACATAAAGGTCTTTACGAGATCTTAACTACCTCATGGCATGCTCAATTAGCTATTAACCTAGCTATGTTAGGATCTTTAACTATTATTGTAGCTCACCACATGTATGCGATGCCCCCCTATCCGTACCTAGCTATTGACTATGGTACCTAACTCTCTCTGTTCACACATCATATGTGGATTGGTGGGTTTATTATAGTTGGCGCTGCTGCACATGCAGCGATTTTTATGGTAAGAGACTATGACCCAACTACTCAATACAACAATTTATTAGATCGCGTTCTTAGACATCGTGATGCAATTGTATCACACCTCAACTGGGTATGTATATTCTTAGGCTTCCATAGTTTTGGTCTGTATATCCATAATGATACTATGAGCGCTCTAGGACGTCCTCAAGATATGTTCTCAGATACTGCTATACAATTACAGCCTATCTTTGCCCAATGGATACAAAACACTCATGCTTCAGCACCTGGTTCAACAGCTCCTGGTGCAACAGCAAGTACCAGCTTAACCTGGGGAGGTGGTGATTTGGTGACAGTAGGTTCCAAAGTGGTCTTGTTACCAATTCCATTAGGAACCGCGGATTTTTTGGTACATCACATTCATGCATTTACTATCCATGTGACTGTTTTAATCCTACTTAAAGGTGTTCTATTTGCCCGTAGCTCCCGTTTAATACCTGATAAAGAAAATCTTGGTTTTCGTTTTCCTTGTGATGGACCTGGGAGAGGAGGAACATGTCAAGTATCTGCCTGGGATCATGTTTTCCTTGGTTTATTCTGGATGTACAATGCAATTTCGGTAGTAACATTCCATTTCAGCTGGAAAATGCAGTCCGATGTTTGGGGTAGTATAAGTGATCAGGGAGTGGTAACTCATATTACGGGAGGAAACTTTGCACAAAGTTCCATTACGATTAACGGGTGGCTCCGTGACTTTCTATGGGCACAAGCCTCGCAAGTGATCCAATCCTATGGTTCTTCATTATCTGCATATGGTCTTTTATTTTTAGGTGCTCATTTTGTTTGGGCCTTCAGTTTAATGTTCTTATTCAGCGGCCGTGGGTATTGGCAAGAACTCATTGAACCTATTGTTTGGGCCCATAACAAATTGAAGGTTGCTCCTGCTATCCAGCCCAGAGCCTTGAGCATTGTACAGGGACGTGCTGTAGGAGTAGCTCATTACCTTCTGGGTGGAATCGTCACAACATGGGCGTTCTTCCTGGCAAGAATTATTGCAGTAGGATAATGGCTAGGAGGATTTGAAAAGCATTATGGCATCAAGATTTCCAAAGTTCAGCCAAGGCTTGGCCCAGGACCCAACTACTCGTCGCATTTGGTTCGGTATTGCGACCGCACATGACTTTGAGAGTCATGATGATATTACCGAAGAACGCCTTTATCATAAAATTTTTGCTTCCCACTTTGGTCAGTTGGCAATAATCTTTCTGTGGACCTCCGGTAATTTGTTCCATGTGGCTTGGCAAGGCAATTTTGAAGCATAGGTACGCGATCCCTTACATGTAAGACCCATTGCTCATGCAATTTGGGATCCTCATTTTGGTCAACCAGCTATAGAAGCTTTTACCCGAGGAGGTGCTCCTGGTCCGGTCAATATTGCTTATTCCGGTGTTTATCAGTGGTGGTATACAATTGGCTTACGCACTAACGAAGATCTTTATGCTGGAGCTCTTTTCTTGCTATTTCTTTCTGTCATCTTTTTAATAGCGGGTAGGTTACATTTACAACCTAAATGGAGACCAAGTGTTTCATGGTTCAAAAATGCCGAATCCCGTCTCAATCATCATTTGTCAGGACTCTTCGGAGTCAGTTCTCTAGCTTGGACAGGGCATTTAGTTCATGTCGCTATTCCTGAATCAAGGGGAGTGCACGTCAGATGGGACAATTTTTTTGATGAATTACCGCATCCCCAAGGGTTAGAACCGTTTTTCACAGGTCAGTGGAATCTTTATGCTCAAAATCCTGATTCTAGTAGTCACTTATTCGGTACCTCCCAAGGGGCGGGAACTGCTATTCTAACTCTTCTCGGAGGATTCCATCCACAAACTCAAAGTTTATGGCTGACTGATATGGCTCATCATCATTTAGCTATTGCATTTGTTTTTTCAATTGCTGGTCATATGTATAGAACCAACTTTGGGATTGGTCACAGTATGGAAGATATTTTTGAGGCACATGTTCCTCCAGGAGGCCTATTAGGACGCGGGCATAAGGGTCTTTATAACACAATTAATAATTCTCTTCATTTTCAATTGGGTCTTGCTTTAGCTTCTTTTGGGGTTATAACTTCCTTGGTAGCTCAACACATGTATTCTTTACCCGCTTATGCATTCATAGCACAAGACTTCACCACCCAAGCTGCATTATATACTCATCATCAATACATTGCCGGGTTCATTATGACAGGAGCCTTTGCTCATGGAGCTATATTCCTCATTAGTGATTATAATCCGGAACAGAATAAGGATAATGTATTGGCGAGAATGTTGGAACATAAGGAAGCTATAATATCTCATCTTAGTTGGGTTAGTTTATAACTAGGTTTCCATACCTTGGGACTTTATGTTCATAATGATGTTATGCTTGCTTTTGGTACTCCAGAAAAACAAATATTGATCGAGCCCATATTTGCTCAGTGGATACAATCTGCTCATGGTAAGACGTTATATGGTTTCGATATACTCCTATCTTCAACAAGTGGTCCAGCATTCGATGCAGGTAAGAGCATATGGTTACCCGGTTGGTTAAATGCTATTAATGATAATAATAATTCATTGTTCTCAACAATTGGTCCCGGAGACTTTTTGGTTCATCATGCTATTGCTCTAAGTTTGCATACAACTACATTGATCCTAGTTAAAGGTGCTTTGGATGCGCGTGGTTCCAGGTTAATGCCAGATAAAAAAGATTTTGGTTATAGTTTTCCTTGCGATGGTCCGGGACGGGGTGTACTTGCGATATCTCGGCCTGGGATGCTTTTTATTTAGCAGTTTTCTGGATGTTGAATACTATTGGATGGGTTACTTTCTATTGGCATTGGAAGCATATAACGTTATGGCAGGGTAATGTAGCGCAATTTAATGAGTCTTCCACTTATTTAATGGGATGGTCAAGAGATTATCTATGGTTGAATTCTTCACAACTTATTAATGGATACAATCCTTTTGGTATGAACAGTTTATCTGTTTGGGCGTGGATGTTCTTATTCGGGCATCTTGTTTGGGCTACTGGATTTATGTTCCTTATTTCCTGGCGTGGATATTGGCAGGAACTGATTGAAACTCCCGCATGGGCCCATGAACGCACGCCTTTAGCTAATTTAGTTCGATGGAGAGACAAGCCAGTAGCCCTTTCCATTGTTCAAGCACGATTAGTTGGATTAGCTCACTTTTCCGTAGGTTATATATTCACTTATGCAGCTTTTTTAATTGCCTCTACATCAGGCAAATTTGGTTAATTCTTCTTCATCAGTTTTATCAGTGAATGGGTATTGTCATTGATACAATGACAATACCCCACAGAGAAAAAGTAATCAACGTAATATTACTCCATCTAAAATCTGATCTATATTTTTATTCCTGGTAGGTGATAGTACCGACTGAACTATTATGGCGAGAAAGAGTCTCATTCAGAGAGAGAAGAAGAGACAAGCACGGGAACGGAAATATCATTTAATTCGTCAATCTTTGGAGGAAAAAAGCAAAGTGTCATCATTGGATGACAAATGGGAAATTCATAGAAAATTGCAATCTTCACCGCGTAATAGTGCACCTACACGTCTCCATCGACGTTGTTCTTCGACTGAAAGACCTAGAGCCAACTATCGAGACTTTGGATTGTCCGGACACATACTCCGTGAGATGGCCCACGCATGTTTATTGCCCGGGATAACAAAATCGAGTTGGTAGGAAAAGAAAAAAAGTAATTGAAGTTTCTTGTGATAACGGGATATACTACCCCTATATAAGGGTAGTATATCCCATTATTGTTTGGTGTACCCATTCTGATTATGATATCAATCAATGGTGCGGAGTAGAGTAGTCTGGTAGCTCGCAAGGCTCATAACCTTGAGGTCACGGGTTCAAATCCTGTCTCCGCCAGACCAGAACATACGAAGTATTTTGGTCCGGAAAGGATTGCTCTATCACTTATCATTTTGTAATTGAATGATAAGTGAGGAAAAGAAACGATCAATATTATTCTTTTTCATATTCAATGTGACGGGCGGGTAGCGGGGATCGAACCCGCATCTTCTCCTCGGCAAAGAGAAATTTTACCATTCAACCATACCCGCATTTCAATGTTATGAATATATATATATTCATAACATTGAAATGGAAAAGACATATATGTTCAATCCCATTCGTAAGTAGATATTATTTTTGATTTGATTTGAATGGTCCAATTATTCATTTATTCATTCAATTACGGATAAGGAAAACTCCTCCTCCTTGGGCCTGAAGTAAAAGGCCCTTCAGAAGAGCTATAAAGCCCCTCCGGGAGGGGGGGGGAGGGGGTTTGAACCTAAAACATCTAGAACAGATCTAAGATATGAAAGAATTAAGGATACCTACAAAAAGGACTGATCCGATCCATAATGATACACCCGAAAATACAACATTTTTGCTACTTGACCAACCATCAGGAGAGGCAAGTGCAACAGGTACGCCAATCACTAGTAAAAATGAAATAGCAATTAATGCAAACACAGCCGATTTGAAAGCAATAGTCATGGTTGTGATCTTACAAGCTCCCAACAGATTGAATAGACTATACCATCTGATCCCCAATTTTCAATTCTGATCAAATGCACTATGGAAAGGATTTGACCATAAATTGATCGAGTTTTTCAAAATTTTTCAATTTGATATTTGAGTGTGAGAGGAGAGGGAAATTCGTTTCTTTTTTTTTTTTTCCATTCTAGATGATGATGAAAAATCACCATATGTCACAGGTATAGTTGGTATCGACCCGGCCTTATGCTTATAGTTAGGGATTATCCGAGGGGGTAGAATAGAAGTTGTCCCTCGGGAGAGATGGCCGAGTGGTTGATGGCTCCGGTCTTGAAAACCGGTATAGTAAAAAAAAACTATCGAGGGTTCGAATCCCTCTCTCTCCTGTTGTTTTTCAACAATCACATTTATTGGTCCGGTCCAATAAAAAAAAAAAAAAGAGAATAGCTCGGCTGTATATAGCCGAGCTACAAAGATCCAGTTGGAAAGAGAGTATTCGAAAATACTCCTATCCCGCCGATATGGGAGATAGATGTAATGAAATTGAATCGATTTATCTTCCATCTGGTTCGATCTATTTTTTCAGTTAAGAGGAGTCATGGAAAGGACAGGTTCGAAATCACGATCAATCCCTTTCTCAAATCCTGCTGCAGCTGCACGAGCCCTTTCCGCATGCCACAAATGGCCTACGAAGAAGAAAAATCCTAGAACGAAATGGGAGGTGGATAACCAACTTCGGGGAGAGACATAATTCACCGCATTGATTTCGGTAGCTACACCACCCACAGAATTTAAAGAACCTAAAGGAGCATGAGTCATATATTCTGCTGAACGTCGTTCCTGCCAAGGCTGTATGTCTTTTTTCAACTTGCTCAGATCCAAACCATTAGGGCCCCTTAGGGGTTCCAACCAAGGAGCACGGAGATCCCAAAACGCATCGTTTCTCCTCCAAAGATAATTTCTCCAGTCGGAGAACGCATAAGGTATTTACCTAAACCAGTAGGTCCTTGGGCAGACCCCACACTAGCTCCAAGACGTTGGTCTCTAACTAAAAAAGTAAACGCTTGAGCTTGAGAGGCTTCTGGGCCGGTGGCCCATAAAATTCACTGGGATAAACTGTATTGTTGAACCAAACGAAACAACAAGCAATAAAACCAAAGAGAGATAGAGCCGCTAAACTATAGGACAAATAAGCTTCTCCGGACTATACGAATGCACGGCGAGCCCATGCAAAAGGTTTGGTTAAGATATGCCAGATACCACCGAAGATACAAATGGAACCTAACCATACATGTCCTCCAATTACATCTTCTAGATTGTCCACGCTAACGATCCATCCTTCTCCTCCGAAAGGAGATTTAAGTAAATAACCAAATATAGCACTTGGGTTAAGAGTTGGGTTCGTAATTTTTCTTACATCTCCACCGCCGGGAGCCCAAGTATCATATACACCTCCAAAATACAAAGCTTTGAGCACTGGAAGAAAAGCACCAACACCTAGCAAGATTAGGTGAATACACAAAATTGTGGTCATTTTGTTTCTATCTTTCCATACATAGCCAAAGAATGGAAAAGATTCTTCTAAAGTTTCGGGTCCTATGAGTGCATGATAAATACCACCAAAACCTAAAACCGCAGAAGAAATTAAGTGAAGTACCCCAGATACAAAATATGGAAAAGTGTCCACGATTTCCCACCAGGACCGACTCCCCATCCTAGAGTAGCTAGATGGGGAAGCAGAATCAATCCTTGTTCATACATAGGTTTTTCCGGTACGAAATGAGCCACTTCGAATAGGTTCATTCCTCCGGCCCAGAATACAATTAATCCGGCATGAGCCACGTGAGCCCCAAGCAATTTACCAGACAAATTGATAAGTCGGGCATTACCGGCCCACCAAGCGAAACCAGTGGTTTCTTGATCACGACCAGCTAAAGCTATAGTTCCATTAAAGAGCGTTTCCACGGGGTAAGACCTCCTCAGGGAATATAAGGTTTTCATGAGGCTGATCTTGAGCCGCTATCCAAGCACGAATACCTTCGTTCAGGAGAATATTTTTTGTGTAGAAAGTCTCAGATTCAGGATCTTCTGCTGCACGGATCTCCTGGGAAACAAAATCATAGGCACGTAAGTTTAGAGCTAGACCAACTACTCCAATGGCACTCATCCATGAACCGGTCACTGGCACAAATAACATGAAGAAATGTAACCAACGTTTATTGGAAAAAGCAACTCCAAAATCTGGGACCAGAAGCGGTTAGCAGTGACCATGGAATAAGTCTCTTCGGCTTGAGTCGGATTAAAGGCACGGAACGTATTTGCACCATCACCATCTTCAAATAAAGTATTTTCCACGGTAGCACCATGAATAGCACATAGAAGAGCAGCACCCAATACTCCGGCAACTCCCATCATATGAAATGGATTCAAGGTCCAATTATGAAAACCTTGAAAGAAGAGGATAAAACGGAAAATAGCTGCTACACCAAAACCAGGTGCGAAAAACCAACCGGACTGGCCCAATGGATAGATCAAAAATACAGAAACAAAGACAGCAATTGGAGCAGAGAATGCAATTGCATTATAAGGTCGCA
>CM076577.1:349247274-349486566 GCA_034641835.2 Pinus albicaulis
TTGCATCTTCACCTTTTGGAAATATTTCATTTTGTGATATTCCATCCAATTAAAGATCATACCTGACCAAACAAACAAACAAAAAAACCCTTGTTCTTAATAACTAGCCTAATATCATACTTAAAACCTTAAAAGATAAATCAATCTTTGCACTTATAGAGAGATCCCTCTCTGGATTCAGGAGGGCCAGATCCTAGAATGCCAAAGTGGTTTTTGATGTAGTCTCTACAGCGTTTAGTCTTGTCACTCTGCTAAATTACAGAGACCTAACACTACCTCACTAGCTGAATAAGTAATATTCACTAGAATGAAGTGAGCTACCTTGCTCAATCTGTCTACCACAACCATGATATAATATTGTTGCCTCAATGTCCTCGGAAGACCTGTAATGAAATCGATGGAAATGACTTCCCATTTTCATTATGGAATCAGAATAGGCTGTAACTAACCACCTGGATGCTTTCACTTTGTCTTCACCTCTTGACAATCCAAAAATATAGCCATAAACTCTTCCACTTCCTTCTTCAGATTCGGCCAATAGTAGAAATTATTCATTGTTTCCAATGCCTTTTAATATCCTGGGTGACCTAAATATGGCTTGACATGAAACTCCCTTAAGATAAGCTTATTGAGATAATTGTTATCCGACACATAGATCTTGTACCTAAATCTCACCAAACCATTTGTCCTAAGACAATAGTCCATAGCCCGATCACCTGTACCCTATTGTAACCTATGCATAAGCTCCCTGTACTTGTCATCCTGTTGTCTTGCTTGTAATATCTAATCCTGTAAATCTATCCCATATGAACTCATAGTTGCCACATGGTTCACATGTACTCTTCTACTGAGAGCATATACGACCTTGTTCTCCTTTCCCTTGATGTATATGATCTCGAATTCAAACTCACTAAGGGTAGCCAACCATTTAGCTTGCTTGGAATTCTGATTCGGTTCGTCAAACAAATATCCCAACCCACTATGATCGCTCATTAATACAAACCTCCCACCAAGAAGGTAATGCCTTCACATCTTTAGGGAATGAATAATAGTCGCCAACACAAGATCATGAGTCACATAGTTCTGCTCATGCTCATTCAGTTTCCTGGAATCATAGCATACCACATGTCTCTCCTGTATAAGGACTCCACCAATCCCTCTCTTACAAGCATATGTACACACCACAAACTCTTTATCCAGATCTGCAAACTTAAGAACTAGAGCATTTGTCAACAACTTCTTCAGCTGCTCAAAATTGGTTGCACACTCCTATGTCCATTCAAATTTCTTAATAGGATATGAAATGCATGAAAAGTTCTTTATGAACCTCCTTTAGTAACCAACTAACCCCATAAATGAACTTACTTCATCCACATTTCTAGGAGCTTCCCATTCTGTGATAGCCTTTATCTTTTATGGATCTACTGTTATGCCTTCCTTGGAAACAACATGTCCCAAGTAATGTATCTATGTCTGAAAGAAACTATACTTGCTAGTATTAGCATACAACTGATGCTCTCTTAGCAATCTAAACACTGTTTCTAAATGCTTGACATGCTCTTCCTCATTCTAAGAATATATCAGGATGTCATCAATGAATACAATAAAAAACTTGTCTAGATAAGGACATAATACATTATTCATCAATCAGATAAAACTATCTAGGGCATTAGTCAAACCAAAAGGAACTACAATAAAATAATAATGCCCATACCTAGTCCTAAAAGATGTCTTATAGATGTCCTCTTATTTGATGCGTACCTGATGGTATCTTGATTTCAAATCAATCTTTGAGAACATTGTTGCTCCCTTCAATTGATCAAACAAGTCATCTATCCTCGGTAATCGGTACCTTTTCTTGATCGTCACCTTGTTCAATTACCTGTAATCAATGCAAAATTTGAGCGTATCATCCTTCTTCTTCACGAACAATATTGGCGTACCATAAGGCGATGCACTTAGCCTAATGTATCGCTTATCAATCATTTCCTTCAACTGCAACTTCAACTCTACTAACTCTGGAGTGCTCATACTGTACGGTTCCTTTGATGTTGGTGTTTCCCCTGGTACCAACTCAATAGAAAAGTCTACTTCGCTATGAGGAGGAAACTCTGAAATCTCTATGGAAAATACAACTTGAAACTGCTGCAAGACAATGTACCTCTTGAATATTTATGCATCCTCAACATCCTTACCCTTGTCACTAGAAATATGAACTGAAAACATCACACACCCCTTCCTACAACTACACTTAACCTGCATAGCTGTGACCATCCTAATTGATGTAGGATTATTCTTTCCGTTCAAGAATCTCTTTTCCCCATTATCATACAAGCATTCAATATCCTTGTTATATAAATATGCTTTGGTCCTTTGGAGATACAACCAATCCATACCCAGAAGCATGTTATATGATCCCAATGGCAGTGCATTCAAATGTGTTGTTGTAGGCATACCATTCAACTCAAATGCACAAGCCCTTATTGAATGATGAACTCTCTTCTTAGTACCTGTAGTCAATTGCACCAACCAAGACTCTGCATGCACTTATTTTCTCAAGCCACACTTATCCACCAGGTCAGGATTAACACAACTTTAATTAGATCCAGGATCAGTCAAAATAGAAACAAATTGACCATAGAGCTTACCTTCCATCTCAATAATGGATTCTTGATGATCTGCATGCTTTTTGTCCACAACTGCATAAATCCGAGGAATTCTATGACCAATATCCCCAATTGTTTGTGAATCCTGAGCATTATAGACCTGAAGCCTACCACCCTGGTACAATGGAAAATCCCTCTTGTGATGATATTTTCCACATATCCAACACTGCAACAGTCCTCTACCATCATCTCTTGTTTGATGCTCTCTAGGTTGTGACCCATGTCCCTTCTCAATTGCATTGAACTTCTTGTAAGGAACCATGTTTTCTTTCTCAACTGGATCTTGAGGTGTTCCCCGCTTTGGTGGCCAATTACCTTTAAATTTATCGTTTCCCTTCAAAGCACGCTTAGCCTCAGCCTTGCACTTCAGCTACTTATAACAATTCTTGAACTTTTGAATGGCCTCCTCCAATGAATCTAGGCTCATTAAACTCAATCTGGTCTCTATATGCTACCGAAAATCCACTGATGAATCTATGAATATTATCCTTCTCATCTTTGAGATAAGGCACATACCTCAACTGCTCCAAGAATCTGCTAGTATACTCATCATCTGTCATAGAACCCATATGCAGCTCATAAAAATCCTTATCTTTGTCATCATAATACCTATTTGATAGGTACTTCTTCTTGAAGAGTCTCTCGAACTCATTCCAACTCAAGTATTATTCCTATATTCCCTTGACATTCTTCACATCTTCCCACCAAATATTTTTTTTCCCTCTAAGACTGAAGGTGGCTATCTTGGCTTTCATGTTCTCAAAATAACTATTCAATCTGAAGAATTTCTTCATCCCAAGCAACCATTCTTCTACATCTTCTGACTTCTTTATCTCTCCAACAAATATAGGAGGGTTGAACTTATTGAACTCCTCAAGAAAATACTATTTCCCCTTATAAGGACGATGACAACTATGATTGTGATCAAGTCTCCTAGATGAGGAACTAGAATGATTCCCATACATACCAGTCCTCCTGTTAGATGTATCCAGTGATATTCGACCTCCAAATGTTTCCCCTCTATCCAACATATATTCTAATATAGATCTACTACCATAGGCTCCATTAGTCTTCTCTTCCCGCTCTTGAATAATCCTCAACTATCCATGATTATGCAACTTTGACAAGCTTTGAAGAATCACTGCATTGACTTCCACCTGCTTCTCCAGAGCCCTTTCAAGTCCTTCCTGAGCCTCAACCAACCTCTCATTATCTTCTTTTCAACTTCTGATATTTGCACTCAAGCTCCTCAATGTATCTGCTACTCCAAGAGAATATTCAGCTCCTTGTTGTCTAAATGATGTATAGAGAAAGTCACATGAACTGTAGTCTACCATTTTTCTCGTCATATTTGATTCTCTTCTTCTTGCAAGTATACCATTTCAGATAAACCAAATAGATAACAAAATCAAATCCATACCTCATTGATGTTTAAGGGAGGCTTATCTCATCTGAAAGATTAGTCCACATTAGCATGATACATGCATAATCATAATATCATCAATATAATAGCATCATGCATGACCATACCAACTGTATACCTTGACTCCATGCATGACAACCATAACCTCGAAAACATCTTTACCCAAAGAGAGCACAACCCACTTTGATACCACCCTGTAACCCACTCCTCCAACATTTACCCACTTTCACGAACTTTCTAAGGGTAAACATGAACTAAGGTTAACTATAATAAGACTCAACTTCCAATATGAACTTAAGGAAATGGATTCAACAACTTAATACCTTATTGAATTCCCTCAGGTGTTACAGGACCTCCAGGAGCAACCCAACCCCTCCAGGTGTCCAATCCCCGAGATAACTCTCTTTTTTACTGAACTAGAGCCTCGTCTGCTCCCTTGCCAAAGCATGGAAGTGACTATAAGCCTCCAATCACTCCCATAGGCCTACCTGCCAGCGAATATGGAATTTTTCAGTCAGTTCTATGCCAACAACCTCGAATTTTGAGACACTTTTTCAGGGATAAGACTGAGGCCTCTGCCCAGAACTCAGTGAAACTTCCAGAAATGATCAATGACATAGAATCAAAGCTTATAAACCACAACTTGAACTAGGAATTAACCTGAAATCTCCCAACCGGGACTGACATTCCGTCAAACACTTGGTAAACATGTAACCTACAGGTCATGAATGCATATATGAACATAAGGATATGAAATATTATATGAGGTTTAACAAGAAGGAACAATGCCTTCTCACAATAGTTGCCATAACACTAATTAGGTCATGCATTCAGTGTTCATCCAGTTACAAGTAAAATATGAAGAGAGCCATGACTAAGATCTGTCAAATAACCATGCTTATAACTAGCATATAACCAGATAAATAACAATGATAGAACAACCTTTAAATCCACATATTAAAAAGTACATTTACTCATAAAAAGAAAAGAAACTTAGCTCTTATTAAACTTATGCAAAAGAGAACCAAGCATGGGACTTCCACATACCACCCGACCATCAATTGGGATGAACCAAAATTTTCTTTCATCCAATCACCCCAATGCCATATTCCAAGCATGAACGTCAGATCGCATGGGATAAACCAATCCAAAACAAGGAAGGGAATCCAAAGGTTAAAACACCTCCACCCTCACCATACCGTGATCTCACCTAAGCCGGTATTGATATCACAAAACCAAACCGAGCTTGGATGCCTCAGAATTCCTTCTCCATCCCCTGAGGAATTTTCCTGTTTCCGCCCCCAACCCTTGGGGTTTTCATGAGACCACCTCACCCGGATCCAAAACCTTATGGAAATCAAAAGCTCAACTAAGAAAGAATCCCATCACACCATGGCTATCCAGAAATGGAAAGGCAAGGCTAAAACCACTGTCAAAACCCAACAAAACCCATGCCATTGACGACAAATAAACCATGCATGCCAAAACCAACTAGGAAGTCATACATCCAAATTGTTACTTGCAAGTATTCCCACTGAAGCTAATTGATCCAAAATTTCCTTGCTTGATCCTCACTTTCCTTTGCTTTCCTTGTCCTTCCTTTGCCTACTTGTCCTTCCTCTTCTTGCTTTCTTTCCTTCTCCTCTTGGTGCTCTTCTCCTCTCTGAGACTAATTCCAAAACTAAACTGAAAAAAAAAAGGCTACAAATTGATGCTCTGGTGTCTTTTTATTCTTGATGCCTCTAATTTCTTCATTTTCCTTCAATTTCCTCCTCACATGCAACTTGTGACATTTCGCCTCCCTTTTCTCCTAATTTCCTTTATTTTTATATCTAAAATGCCAAAATACCTTTTTGCCTTTCCAAAGCCTTTGCCATTGCCTTTTCCAATTTTCCCTTAGCCATAAACACATAAAGTGATGCCCACTAGGATATTTTCCCTAACACTCAACTTGGAATAAGTGTCCCATGACCTTGGTATTATTTGCCTTTATTAACTTTATTACATGAACTTTTAACCCAATATCGTTGCACTTTCCAAAAAATAGTAAAAAGGATATGAGCCATATATAATATAAGAATAGTTGTATCATTAACTAAACAGGTTCAAATGGACCTAATTGAGACCCAACCAAAATAGGTATTAGTTAAATTTATTGATGAGAATATCATCACAAGGTTTGGATGCTCAATGACAATAATAAGTGACCAGGGAAACCATTTTGTGAATGATACCATAAATATATTAATGGAGGAAATCTTGATTAACCACTAGAAATTTCCACTCTATCACTAGTGTATCTTTAGTTACAACTAGCACAACTGAGTTTAACTCACTCAACTGAGTTAAACTAAATAACAACTCACATAACTACTATTCCAACTCTGTTACAACTGTGTCACACTCAGTTACAACAAAGTCTTTCATGCATGAGTCACCAACCAACCTTGGAATTCGTAATTCCTTCAGCTAACTATTTTGCCACATCAGTTAACTGAAATCAAGTGCTCCAAGAGAATAAGTTATTATTTATTGTCTGATTATCATTAAGGGACAATAATCATTGACATGCATTCTATTTTTAGATTTGCAATCTATAAATAGATTTCACCCATGATCTAAAAATAGAAACTCATCTAAAGATATAATTTTCTCAACCATCTAGAATCAGCATGCTGCTAATTTTAGAATATGCTCACCATTCTAAAAATAGGGATACACCTAAAAATAGTCTGCGGGCCCCACCTAGTGAAGGTGCTTAATTTTCACTAGGATCATCATCTTGTTGAATCTCAACACTACCTCTCAACAAGAAAGAGATTATCCTTCACCCCGATCCTGTCTCTATGGTATTCGAATTTTCTCCTGGTAAGCGCCTTCATTAGAATATCTGCATCCTGATCTTCCGTAGGAATGTACTAAAGCAACATGATCTTCTGCTGCACACAATCTCTGATATGATGATACTGGATATCTATATGCTTAGATCTATCATGAAACACGGGATTAATCGAGAGTTTAATGCAACTTTGATTATCACAATGAATCATTATAGGATCTAAATGAGAACCGAACAAACCAACCAAGATCTTCCTCATCCAAATAGCCTCACATGCAACTTGAATTGCTGCCATGTATTCTGCTTTCGCCGAACTGAGTGCCACAGATCTCCATTTCCTGTTGTACCAAGAAACAACCGTAGATATGATACTGAAAACCCCTCCTGACGTTCTCTTTCTGTTCGTTGGGCTGCCTGCCCAATCTGCATCTGTGAAGCCATGCAAATTCACCTCATCCATCTGTCTGTACCATAAGCCATACTCAGATGTGCCCCTGAAATATCTCAGGACATGCTTGCCCGCCTTCCAAAAGAGCTTGGTAGGCTTAACCATCGCTTGACTAAGGTGGTTCACCACATAGCATATGTCCGGCCTTGTATTAACTAAATACATGAGCGAACCCACCAACTGTCAATAGACAGTAGCATCCACTACCTATGTCGATGTAGCATCCTCTTTCCTCCAGTTTCCTGGAAGAGGAGTATCCATGGGTTTGCAGTCCTCCATGTGAAACTTACCAAGTATCTCCCTTGCATACTTTCCTTGAGACACAAAAAGTTCACCTTCTCGCTGCCATATTTCCAATCCAAGGAAATTATGAAGGAGGTCCATATCCTTCATCTCGAACTCCTTTGCAAGGTCCTCCTTGCATGAGTGTATCAGATTCTCATCACCAGTCAATATTAAATCATCAACATAAATAACGATGATTAAAATCTTACCCTCCACCACAATCTGGTATAGGTTTGCATCTGCCTCACTCTTGGTGAAGCCAACTCCAGTGAAATAGTTGTCGATCCGAGTGTACCAAGCACGGGGTGCTTGCTTCAGCCCATACATTGCTCTTTTGAGTTTGCACACATGTGACTCGCTGATGAAGATTTCAAATCCTTCAGGTTGCTCAATGTACACTTCTTCCTCAATTATCCCATTAAGGAACACAGTCTTCACATCCATCTGATGAATGTGCCAACCCATCTGCGCTGAGAGAGCAAGGATGGTCCTTATGGAAGAATACCGTGTGACAGGTGCAAAGGTTTCTTCATAATCAAACCCCTCGATATGTGAAAAGCCCCAGGCAACAAATCTTGTCTTATACTTCTCAACACTCCCATCAGCAGCTTGCTTTACCTTGTAGATCCATCTTGAACCTACCATTGATTTATCAACCAGCCTTGGAACAATTTCCCAAGCATTGTTTCTGACAATGGAGTCATACTCCTCCACCATTTCATCTACCCATATGGGCTCCTGCATTTCTTCCTGAAAAGAAGATGGCTCTGTCACAATACATTTGCTCATGAGAGCCATGTATCCAGTATATTGGTCATGAGATTGTCTTTGACTGCACTGTGAAGTAGGGGCTCCTACATTATGTGCTGCATAAAGCTTTAGCCTCTCGGCTTCTATTGTACGCCTTCTTCCAATTCTGATGTTTGGCTCTGCATGAGTGGACTCCTCCACTCCAAAATCCTCCTCCTGTGGTTGATCCACATCTTGAGGCTCATCTTTGGGAACAAGTAGTTCCTCCTCTGCATGTAAGTGTAGCTCCCTCTCAAGCGACAACTTCATGGCTTTCTCCTCATTGAATTTTATATCCTGTCGCACCATAGTCATTCGACTATTTGGAAAATACAAATGATAATTTGGGGGCGTTTCTGTGTACCCCACAAATATCCCAACTTCAGCAGTCGGCTCCGGCTTCTTCCTGGCATTCTTGGTCACTTGAACATAAACAAGTTAGCCAAAAATATTAAAGTGAGAAACATCCAATTTCCTACCAGTAAGAGCTTCTTCAGGTGTACTCATGCCAAGTACTCTATGAGGACAACAGTTTTTCACATAAACCGTAGTGTTGCATGCTTCCTCCCACAAGTGCATTGGTAAGCCCTGATCATGCAACATAGCTCGTGTAGCACCCACGATCGTTCTGTTCTTCCTCTCCGCGACCCCATTCTTTTGTGGGTTATGAGGCGCTATGAGTTCTCTTCTAATTCCTTCTTTGATACAGAAGTCTTTGAATTCATTTGAGATATATTCACCACCATTATCACTCCGCAGAGCCTTCACTTACTTCCCCGGCTCCTTCTCCACCAATGCTTTAAACTCAAAAAACTTTGAGAATGTTTGATCTTTCTTTTGCATGAAGAAGATCCAGCATCTACGAGAATAGTCATCAACAAACATAACATAATACCTGTGTTTTGTTGTTGAAGCAACCAAGAATGGCCCACACACGTCTGTGTGAACTCTCTCCAGGATCACTGAAGCACGGTTCTCCTTTTCATGAAAGGTGGTCTTCACAAACTTACCCATAGTACATCCCTTGCACTGATCTATATGCGCAAGTGTACCCTTGGGAATTCCAGTAGAAATCTGCTGCAAAATATTCAAGGCACCATGGTGAATTTGGCCCAATATCCTGTGCCATAATTCGCCCTCATCCCGACTCACCACTTCTTCTTCTTTACCCACCATTGCAGCGCAACCATCTACCTCCAGCTTGTAGACATTCTTGACTCGAATCCCTATCCTCTTGGTTTGACCCATTGTTTTATGTCGCGGGAAGGCTTTTCCATCGCTGAAAAAAACGTCATAACCTTTGTCCTCCAACATTGCGACTGAGACCAAGTTCTTCTTTAGGCCTAGAACATGCATAACATATTTTAACAAAAATGGTTTATCTAAATCCCTCTCAAAGGTAATGGTACCAATGCCGATCGCACTTTATCGTCCATTGTCGCCCATCTCTATATGCATTTGGAGATCTTTCTCCTCCAAGTCATTGAAAAGCTCCTTATCTCCTGTCATGTGGAAGGAAGCACCACTATCAAGATACCACACCTATCCCATTGTGCTTGAAACCAAGCTTGTGATCAAAGAGAAATTAAGCTCAAATTCCGAGGCAAGGGCTCACCATCTGCAGCTCCAACATCCTTATTGTTCTTCTTTTTCTGTGGGCAGTTAGTGGCGAGATGCCCAGGTTCGTGACAGTGAAAACACTTCACCTTGGAAAAATCCAGGTTCTTGCCTTTAGCCTAGGATTTTGAATGGGATTTCTTCCCATACCCTTTCCTTGCTTTGGCAGCCAAAGCACAATCCTCTTCATCATCATGCTTTGATGAAGAGCATGCCTGGTATTCTTCCTTATCTCCTCCTGCACTAGATCCGACCAAAGTCTCTCCCAATCCGGTAGTTTTTCCCGTCCATTGACAGATTCTTAATAACTGTCCCAACTCTTTGTAATTCCAAGGAGAGCCAAGCTCACCAATTCATCATCAACAACTATAATTCCCACACTCTCCAGCTCATCCCTACATTGGACAAACTTCGTGAGATACTTTGGAATATTGTCGCCCTTCTCCATTTTGATTTTTCTGAGTTTATCTTTCGGCGCCAACTTCCTATGGTCACTGTTGCTTTGGAAAAGATTTGTCAAAGCCTTCCACATTGCAAATGGAGTGGATTTCTCGTGAAGGCTTGACACAATATGGTCTTTCACACCTTCCAACAGAATCCTTCTTGTCTTCGCTACTTTATTTTTCCAGGCATCAAGTAATGCAACATCCGTCGAAGTGGGCTTAGGAACATCGTTATCGATGAAATCCTTCAAGCACTGCCTCCATCCTTTCCTTCCAGGCTATGTAGTTCGAGCTGCCCTCGAGTGCATACTCCAACCGCAACCCATTGAAAGCCATTTCAATGTTTACTCAACTGTCGCACCAAGAAATTCTTGCAGCGAATTCGAATTGTTCCACCAACACAACTCAGCACTGCTTCAATATTGCAATATTCAAAAATTAACACTGCTCTGATACCATGTAGAAATTTTATAAATACTGTGATGTATTTCCGGACTCCCTTGATCTAACAATTAAATCCACTGTTAAATACATAATCCTTCTACTCAATTATTTTGCGGAAATTAAATCACCAATCTCAAACACATGAAGAAAAATCAATCGCATATAACAAGATGTTTTACTGGGAAATATTAAAGCTAAAAACCCCAACTATCATATATTATGTATATCATGGAATCATGAAACAATCTCATACAAAGCTTAGCTTATAGAGCTCTCAGTACAATATACAATCGTCTCACACTTTCATACAAAAATTGGTTCACACATGCACCAATTTACTGCCTCCTAACAACCTGCCTCCACTGCGCAATCGCTGTTAAAGAATATCCATGAATGAATTCAATCTTTCCTTGCCTTGATTGCATAATCCTCATTGGCAACTCCAATGTGTGTGTATATGCATTGAATGCATCACTATAGTCACAACTGATAGTCAAACACACCCTTTCACCTATCTCTCCATTGGGTCTCCACTGGATCTAACATGAAAGTAGTTAACTGTTGTATTTCTTCAATTGCAATTAAGACACTACTTGTGAATTAATTAAATAATTAATTCACTCATCTATCACTAGTGTATCTTTAGTTACAACTAGCACAATTGAGTTTAACTCACTTAACTGAGTTAAACTAAATAAAAACTCACATAACTACTCTTCCAACTCTGTTACAATTGTGTCACACTCAGTTACAACAAATTCCATCATGCATGAGTCACCAATCAACCTTGGAATGCGTAATTCCTTTAGGTAACTTGTTTGCCACGTCAGTTAACTGAAATCAAGTGCTCCAAGAGAATAAGTTATTATTTATTGTCTGATTATCATTAAGGGCTAATAATAATCGACATGCATTCTATTTTTAGATTTGTGATCTATAAATAGACTTTTCCCATGATCGAAAAATAGGAACTCATCTAAAGATAGAATTTTCTCAACCATCTAGCATCAGCATCCTGCTAATTTTAGAATATGCTCACCATTCTAAAAATAGACATACACCTAAAAATAGCCTGCGAGCCCCATCTAGTGAAGGTGCTTAATTTTCACTAGGATCATCATCTTGTTGAATCTCAACAGGAGACGCTTGAAATCCCATTGGAAAAAAAGAGAAAAAATACTTGCCAATAAAGCCACTCTCTTTACACTAATAAATGGATGTCTATTGTATAAATTAAGGCTAGGTGATGTATTAATAAGATGTTCCTTAGAACATGAGAGAGATAGTATAATTGAGAAGGCACATGTTGGTACTACAAAAGGCCACTTTCATGCAAATAATACAATTATAAAAGTAATACAAGTAGGATTATTGTGGCCCAAACTACATTAATTGTGATAGGTGTCGATTCATACTCATTGCTCATGCTCATAAGAAAAACAAGTGCCAATAATTGATATCCCATGTGTATCATATAGTGAATAGAAAAACCCACTTGCCACTTATACTTGTGCCATGATCACATTTTTGTCATATGCCATATTAATCAAAATTGAAATTATATCAGTGATTGCAAATCAAAGTTGGTTGAAATGAATCAATTGGCAAGAAATAAAACATGTAAAATTTATACCAAGAAACCAAGTTGATTCACTTGCTTAAAACAATATTAAGTGACTCATAAGAATGACATCTATAAGGTAGGAAAAAAGATGAAGTATACCATGATATAACTTAAATGAAGCAAGGATATATGCTTCCACCACACAAATTACAAAGCATTGTTACATATACATGGACCAACAACCATCCAAGCACATCATGATTCATGCAATCTACACCCCAAAATCATCTTGCATCAAGAATTGAACCAAAGGTAATCAATTAACAAATGTGGAGCCAATGTAATATTTTGTACGTGTAGGATACTAACCAATTTGTGAAGGTCGAAGGGAAATGATAATCCAATGGTGATTGTGTATGCCATTATAGGTGGTGACCCAAATTGATAAGATAAATAAGAGTTTGGAATTTTCAAGAAGAATTGAAGCATTTAGAAATTTTTGTTAATTGGTCATTTTTGTGATCAACACCTAAGAATCATCTATACAATTCGTTTTCCCTTGGTTAATCTTTTTTCTTTGTTTACAATCACCATTAAGCTTTTTGTTTGATTATTCTACCTTGTTGATTTTGTTTCCTTTTTATATGTGGGCACTAGGAGATTTTTATATTCCTCTTCCTTATTTGGTTATTTTAATGTTTGGATCCACTTCTTAGAGAAATCATGATTAAAATGGATATATTCATGGCACTAATTATATTTGAATGGGATCTACTTCTAGTCCAAACATGTTAACATGCACTTAGTCTTTTAGTTTGAGTTTAATGGTTCTAAGAGATTTTTTTTTTGGTCTATCTCCAATCATATTCTAGTGCAACACTAGATTCCTCCATTTTGGCTCCTAAAAAAATATAATTACTCTAAGCATGTTCCATATTTCTTAAGGATTTGGTTTTTCCTACAACATTAAGGGCACAATAGGAGATCTTATTCATTCCAATGTATGAGGATTTCCCTTGGAGGATCAAATGTCAAAAATCTCATGTTTAGGTAGATGACACTTATTCCCCAAAACTAAGGTCGTAATTGAATGATGCAATCTTTTCCTTCCTTATTCTTAAATAGGAAAGCACTAAATCCTTTTCCACAATAGTGGAACTTGATTTCTCAAATCATATGAAGTATTTATAATATTTATATCAATTCATGTAGGTTTTTGGATAAGACCAAAATCCATTATGAATTCATGAATCATTGCCATTTTAGAGAATACATAGCATTATCTTGTGGGACTCCTGTGGATTTTATTATTATTATTATTATTATTATTATTATTATATATATATATATATATATAATCACAACACAATGATCGCACAGAAATATTCACAGCTCATATTATATAGCTTTCATGGATATGTATTACAGACTTCAGAGTCAGATTTCCGTGATGCAAGCATATCGAGAAATCTTCTCGCAGATGCAGAGCAGGGAAACAAAAATCAGACTCAAACTCAAGACAGAAACAAGACTCCCAAAATTTTTGAATGCCAAATGAGCTTACAATGCCAGTATTTATAATATCCTAACAGGTCATCCGGTTAAAACTTTTACCGGGAACTTGGAATCTAAAGACCAACTTTCGGCTAGACCATCATGCAAGATGTCTATCACGAAAGGACTGAATACGAAAAGAAATGAACAGTTCTAAAGATTAGGGCAAGTGGGGACAACCACTTGTTATCTCGTCCCTTGGAGGCCAGGCCATATGGGGACCGAATCCGACAAAATCTAAGGGTACAAAGATGGCTGGAATCTAGGACATTGGCTCTTTTATAAAGTAAATACACAGTGGAGATTTTTATTTGGCAAAATCCCACGGAAACCAAAAGTAGAATATATGTACAGTAAAGCAAGATATTCAAGGATTTCATATGAGTGATCCTTACAATCAATCACTATTAGCTCTGTCATCATAATCAGGATCATGTTCACGTTCCCGCCTTTCATCTTCTTGTCTCTGTAATAAAGCATCTATGTCAGGAGCAAGTGCTTCGTATGGAACTGATTCATCCAACCAATACGGTGCATCTTCACGGAAACAACAGTAGAAAGGAAAAGTATACATATGTGGAGGCCTATCTAATTCATCCACTGAAATTAAACCTCTAAATATAATAGCCAATTTAAAGGATTCATCCTCTTCATTTGCTATCACTGTTGTCTTTAGGTGAACAAAGTTAAACTCAATGACATAGTCATTCTGGATGGCTACATGCATTTCCCAATGAAGGATCCTAACAAACTCATGAAAACTCCTATAAAAAATATGACGTGCTCTAGGAATATACTTAAACATGAACAACCTAAACCAGGGACTCCACCAATTATTACCAGGGTCTATAGCAACAACATAAAATATGACTTTAACTGAACCATGAATCCTAGCTCTCTGGTGTATAAAGAAGTAGTCTTGCCATGTCCAATCAGTATTCTGAATGCATCCAAAATAAACAGGGTCTGGTTCTCTAGACAATGCATAATATACACGCCAAGGTCTAATTCTATAGGGTAATTCTTTGGTATATTACCATCTAGACTCTTCAGAATCAAACCATATCTGCAATATGACCTGTCTAAGACACAATGGTAAGACCAAGAGTTTCTTTGCAAGACATTCTAGACAAAACTCATAATGACAATTACTACAGACTGTTATAGACTTGACTCGATTAGACCTAACAGAACTTGATGAAGAAGCTTCGCCTTGATGAAGTGGCCTGAACATTTTTATTTCTTTGATTTCCTAAGCACCTTCTCTTGTAAGCATGTCTGCAAGATAATTCTCTGCACCTGACTTGTAGACTATATCAAAATCAAAACCTTCAAGCCATAGTGCCCATCTCAGAACTCTGGTGTTGCCTTGTTCTAACAACTTTTTGTTTGCCAGGATACTTTTCATATGCTTCAAATATGTTCTGACAATGAACCTGACACTTTTCAAGAATAGACGAAATCTTTTGATGCATCTTTTTACTGCAAGTATCTCCTTATGTGAAGAGGGATATTTCTTTTCTGTATCATCAAAAGTACTTGAAGAGTAGGCACACACAAGTTCTTTTCTTCCATGCTTTTGCAAAAATACTGCAGCCCAAGTGTGATCAGAAGCATTTGTTTCAAGAATAAAGGGAAGATTAGTATCTGGGAGTTTGAGCTTTGGAAGATCACTAATCTTACTTTTAATACTTCTGACTGCTTGTGTCATTTCCTCTGTCCAACTGGTGACATTCTTCTTCAATCTATTCAGAAGGATTTTTGTGTCTTCTGACTGTTTCTCATAAAAATTTCTTATGTAATTCAAACATCCAAGAAACCTTTGAAGCATCCTTATGTCAGAAATAAAATCAGGAAACTTTAACAGATGAGTCAAGACATGAGGTTGAAGCTCTACATGTCCTTGTTCTATGTGCAGTCCCAAATAATCTATCCCGACTTTACCAATATGAAACTTTTCTTCTGAATCTGAAAGAACTAACCCATGCTTATAAACAAGCTGATAAAACTGTTCTAAATGCAGTTTGTGACTATTTACATCTTTGCTAAAAACCAGCAAATCATCTATATATACAATGATATAATCTACCCCTCCAAAAATGTCTTCCATGCGTTTCTGAAACTCAGAGGGAGCATTTTTCAACCCAAAAGGCATCACATTCCATTGATATTGACCATGAGGGACTGTAAATGTTGTCTTGTACCTGTCATCAGGAACAATACCAATCTGCCAGAAACCACTTTTAAGATCAAACTTGCTAAAAACATTAGCATTAGTTATTTTGGAAAGCAACAGTTCTTTATTAGGCAGAGGATACCTGATAGGTAAAAGAGCATCATTCAAGGCTTTATAATTTATCACAAGCCTTTTCTTGCCTCTTTTCTGTTCACTATGCTTATTGACATAAAAGGCCGGACAGGCCCAAGGGCTTTTGCAAGGTTCAATAAGCTTTTGCTGGAGGAGCTGCTCAATTTCTTCTTTACACAATTCCTGTTCTTTTGGAATCATATGATTAGCACTAGCTTTCTGAGGTCTAGGAACATAACCTTCTTTGTAGGGAAGTGCTACAAAATACTTCTCTCTGGTCCAAAAATCATCTGGCCTATTGGCAGTGAAATATTTTCTAAGTTTGTCAGAAATATTTTGCAAGGTTTTTGGACCATGCAATTCAGCATTTCTAACAATCTTATTGATCTTGGACAGATCTTGCAAACTGTGTTGAACCAGATCTTCTTCTTGAGGCTAGACATTAACTTTAAAATCATTTGAAGCAGGAACAGTGACCAAACCAGCTTTTGTAGTGAAAGTGACAGAATCTTTACCAAATGTCACTGGAAAATATTTCCTCAAGAAATCTTGTCCCAAAAGGACATCAGTGCCTGTATCAAAAATATACAAAGTAACATAAAACTGTACACCATTCAACAAAATAGGAAATTCAGGAGCTATGTGGTTGATTTCCATCGGATCTTTAGTAATAGCCCTGAACTGAAGTTTAGTAGGCTGCCAATAATAAGACGGAATGGCTCCATATTTGCAACAACTACTCATGGCTCCAGAATCAATCTGTGCATCCAAAGTATAAGACTTGATCTTTGGAACTTTGATTTCTATAGGAATTACCACTCTATCTCCTATTCCCATAACATTGATCAATTCTATATCTGATTTTGGAGTTTTTTCTTCTGGAACATTCTTCATCATCATATTGACTCATTTAGAATTACATTCATCATAATCAGAAATTAATAACTGAAGTTTGGAAGACAATTGGATCATTTCTGACCTTGTATGATGAATTGAAGATTCTAAATCTGAAATTTTTCTCTTTAGAGTATCGATTTTATCCATACTTGGAGATACCATGATTTGTAAGGGTTTGAACATTGAATCAAACTCTTTTTCAAAGTTTTCCTCTTCTTCTGAAAATCTTTCTTGTCTCTTCTTGGTAGGCAACTGCTTTTCTAGATTTTCAAGCTTTTCGTTCAATCTTCTTCTTGCTGTAAACTGGACTGGGTCAAGCTGTGCCATTTCAGCTTTGACTGCTGCAATCTTTGCCTGCAAATCGTCTGAAGAATTGAAACTGAACATTTTAATGTCAGGAATAAAAGTCTCATCTGAATCAGATGAGCTAGAATTCAATTCTAATTTTCCAATTTCAGGAATTTCATTATCTTCAGAGCCAGAAGAAGAACTAGAGACTTCAAAATATTCACCATCTGAATGGGAAATAAGATCCCAATCTTGTGGATTATGGACAGTAGAAAAGATATCCACAATTTTCATTTGCTTCTTGTCTTTCTTTTCTCTGCAAGCATTAGCATAGTGACCTTCTTTCCCACAAATAAAACAAACAACTTTTTTAGAAGGTTTTGTCCTTTTCCTAAATACTATCCTTCTTCCTTTAAAAGATCTCTTTGAAGGATAATATGTCTTTCTCTTAGGCACATATTTATCAAGCTTGCATAAACAAGACTTCTTAGAAACTGTTTTGGTACTTTTCTTATGACATCCAAAATCATAAGTTTCTTTGAAATTATTGCAGAATTTTGTACTAAAGTGCATTTGTTTCTTAAAATTCTTCGTAGCTTTGCTTTCTGCACATTCCTTCTGCAAAATTGTCACTATCAACTGCTGTATAGCTGCAAAATATTGGCCTTCTAAATTTACTTTGTGAGTCTCAATATACTGGTTAATCAGATCAGGAATTTTTCCTGGCATGGACTGTATGTAGTACCTTAAATATGCCACATTATGAGTATCATTTTCCTGGTACAATAATTTTTTCATAACACAAAAGTATTCATGCAAATGATCAATATTACATAGTTTCTGGGAGAAAAATAGTTGTGCATGGTGAGATGAATCCTCAGGAACCAATCCAACAAATTCGTGTTTCAAAGCATCAAACAAAGCTTTCAGAGGATCATCATGTTCAACTATTTGATATTTCTCATCTTCTAACAGTTTTTCCCACCATTGCTTCAATATACCAATAAAAGACCAAATAATTTGAGTCACTATATCTGACCATTCATCTTTTGTTTCAGCTTTTCTCTGTAAGGCCCAAGCATGTACGTTGTGCAACACAGCAATGATTTCATTATAATCTAGACAATCAATATTTACCAACAATGAATTCTCATATCCGCTAGTAGTAGGATTGTCTAGTCTTACTGGTGTGGACTGGAGATTCTTAGCATATCTACCAAAAGGGCTTGTAGCAGATGCTTCATGGGTAGTAGTCCCACTGGAATCTCTCTTTCCTTTATGAGGAAAATTAAAAGGTTCACTCCTATCTCTTTTTGAACTTGGTTCACCCTGTGCAGGTTCACCAGGGGTTCTCTAAGTAGAAGTTACTCATGACATGGCCAAAATTGTAGGAGCAGATGGTTGGCCATTTTGTTTCATCAAATATCTAAGACTGACATAATTCTTGGGCAGTCTTAAACTTTCAACAGAAGGAAATTCAGTTAGTCTAGTTCTCATCAATTCTGTTTTTTCTCTAGCTAAGCTGATTCCTTTTTGAATTTTCTCAAGTCTAAGTTTATCCATATTCTCTACCCCCTTAAAGAGAATGTGCTTATTCTCATCAGGATTGGAAGAGAATTTTAACGTAGAACTTGATGCAGCTACTTCTCTATAATGAGGAGGAGAAGCAGGCTCAGGAAGTGCATCTTTAAGATGTTCTAAAGATTTAGAGATAATACCCATATTTGATTGAACATCATTCAATTTCTGGGTATGTTCATTTTGTATTCCCAAAACTTCATTATAGCCTGTATGCATCTTCTTAATATGCTCTTTGATCTCAAGGACATCTTTGGCTATATCATCAATATTCTGCAACATACAAACTAGTTGATAGTTTGTATAATTATGCATTTTTTCAGAATCTTTCTGCTCAGGATCTGTCACATCTTTCATATGTAACCATTGCATCTCAGCTTTTACAGTACCATTCTTAAAAATTCTCTTGGCATTTCCAGGTTCAAGATGCCTTTCACCTATCTTGGCAACTATTTCTTGCTGAGCTCTTGGTAATGACAAACTTTTGATTTCTGGAATGAAGATCTCCTGGTTAGGAGGATCTGAGGAAGGTTCTGTCTGAAAGGTAGAGGATGAAGATGGTATACAAAACTGACAATCATCAGTTTTATGTGATGAAGATTTTTTATGGAAATTATTTGGAGCAGGATGTCTGGCAGATAAGCTTCTAGGAACAGATACAGTGGTCTGTGAAGATTGTGGAAGATCCCTACCCCCCAAAATTGAAGAAGTAGAGAGAGAGGATCTAGATCGTGATAGAGAGGGAGTAGTAAATTTGAGTCCTGAGGACCCATCTAGATGTTGGATAATAGATAACTGCTAGGGTTCTTTAGATGTTTGCAGTTGATATTTTTGAGAGAGTGGAGTATAAGTACTATTCCATTCTTAAGGGAGAATACATTCTGCAAAACCAACTTGTAAAGGAGCAATATTACCAGGGCCAACTATTACTCCTTCTTTAAGTGCTCTATCTTTTAGCCTTGGATTTATTGGAGGCATAGAAGTAGATACAAAGCGTAAGCAAATAGAAGCATGAAGCTGGGCTATTTGTGAATTAGGAGCAACATCAAATCCATAGAATTGGATATAGGCATTTAAAAACTCATTGATGTATGGGTCTGTCAAGGAAACTTGATATCTGGGAATAACAGAAGACCAGACAGGTCCATTATTTAATGGACTTTGGAAACCTCCTAACAGAGCATCATGAAAATTATTCATCCTTGTATCCAATACACATGTTAAACAGGAAGTATTCAAACTAGGTCTGACCAGTGGATTTATCCAAAACCGAACCATTCCAATATGAACATATTTATAACCATTCTCTAACCCCCATTCAACATCATCTTTCTTGATCAAATTAATTTGATAAACAGACTGACCAGTTGTAATTGGAATATTTACTAAAACAAATCTGAATAAGTGAGCTGCTTTAAACTGAAATACTGGCATTTTATATAACTTATCAACATCAATCTCTGGCAGTGTCCAGTTAGGTTGTGGCTCAAATTCCTGTACTAGAAATTTTTCATCATACAGAGTATCATTTTCTTGAGATTTATTCAAATATTTAGATAAAAAAGACCATCTATTCTTATGAGCTATCTTTCTGTCTTCGGGTTTCTGAAGAAACTCATTCATATAACCAGCCATTGAAAAGAGTATGAGTAAGCACCTGAACAGAGGAGAAACAAAGTCTTTGTGCACCAGGAAAGAAAACACGGCAGTCCTTCGCCTTCACAACTCTCAACCAGTGCCTTACCTCCAACTTCGACTCGTGGACAGTAGCTCGGACAAATACCTCTCAATAGGAAAACCAGACAATACAGATAACTCTGGACAAAGAACTAGATGGCTCTGATACCAATTTTATAGGCTATATATATATATATATAATTTTATTTTTAATTTTTTATCCTAGGAGCTTCTGACAATATATTAACAAAATGCAAAAATGTGACAAATTTTCTTAGCCACTCGAAGGTTGTAATAACATCCTATGTTCGAGAAGGTGTAAACAAGTTAACATTGATGAGATAAGAGCCATTGCCACCCTATGAAAAAACATGGGATGGAAGAAAGGGAAATTATTGTAACATCCAAGTAAAGTAAAATATCTTGAAAATCAACAACTACTTATAAAATGGCAAGCCATGATTCTTTCTTTCACAAGTTGAAGTCTTGAGAACTATATGGAAATTAAAACTATAAACATCTTAATGTGTGTTGGTTCATAATGGTGACTATTATAGGCAACCTCTATGCCTCTCATTCAATTATCAACCCAAGGTAATTCTTCTTATTTCAAGAGTGCAAGCACAGTATATGCGAGTGACATCGGGAATAGCTACTCTATATTACCATGAAGAATATTAACTAATTCTCGAAGTTCAATCAACTAAAAAAGAAATGGAATTGTAAAATGCCGTTAACTATTCTGTCTAAATAAGCTTAGCTAGAATAACCTATGATTGAACAGCACACTTGATGAATTGAACAACAGTCCTACTGAATGGAACAGAAAATTCAACGAATTGAACAACAATTGCTTATTTAATTTTGCAATGGAATTCTCTTGCAAACTAACTAGCTAACATTATTTTGCATTAAGCACAACAAGAAGTCCTATAGTATTGATGGAAAGATCTAAGTCTTAGCGATATAAAGCATTGAACAGAAATCGTGCTAAAGCTCATAAACAGATATAAAGGAATTGAGAAAATGATGAAAATGTCTAGTAGTTATAAAACAATTACTGAAAACTAGAAAACATAAGCGATAAATTGTCTTAGTGGCATATGAAACTGCAGCATCATAGGGGTAGAAGTTAACAAGTGGAAAGATATCTCACAGAATGCATCAGATAACTGAACATAAATTTTGTAATTAACGTACAACACAGAGGTGAGCGTAGAAACTCCCAAGGTTGGGCCCAAACCACCATAAGTCAAACGCGACGGAAAACTCAGGGAATGACTATTCAAAATACCAAAATTCTTTATTAAACAAAATGTTCAGAAATGAATACAACTGGATATTTCTATCTTGATACGTCTATTACAGAAGAGAATTTATATTCAGCTCCCCTTTTCTCGTCCATATTTGGCCTTTTTAAACACGATTTCACTCAATGGAATGGTATTTTCCAAATGACAGCCCACTGCTCGTGGCCGTCATTTGAGTTCTTCTGACGTGGATTTTTCTTTCCGCCTTCTGCTGGTCCCTGGGGTCATTTTTATTTCGTGTTTTCTATTTGTCAGCTGTCTTTTGGTAATCATCGATTCATCTACCTTTTTTTCCTGTGAATAAAGATGAAATAAGTCAAATCCTTGTTGTTTAAACATGATTTTTACCGTTAGTCCATTTTTCCTGAATTTGCATTAATCCTCCTTTCCTTTACTTTTAAGATGAGGAAAAATTCCTAATAGTGTGATAATTCGAAGTAAAGGTAGGGTGAAAACGTACCTTAATTCCGGCCCAACATACTCCCCCGCTTACCTATTTGCAGGTCCTCATGCAAACAAATGATTGAGGTGTAACTGGGTTAGAGAATAGGCACGGTAGACTTCTTCCTTGTATTCTTTGAAACCCTGTTTCTATCTAATTCTTGCAAAGGCAGTGTTTGTGTGCCCTTCTGGCAGTTCATAGTCATGATCATAACCCTCATGGGGGTACCAGATGAGAGGGCATCTATACCTGCACCATATCCATGTAGGACCCATGTTGAAGACTAGATTGCTATATAAAAGGAATCTGGAGGCATCTGATTTGAAGTTTTTGTAGCCAAATGGCTCCCTATTTTTCACATTGTTCGTGGAGGCCATCCACCTTTGTTTGGTTGTTGCTAGGGCTCCTTCTTGAATGTCTTCGAACTACTCCTGCCCATGTTGTATAATGTCTCTATGGATGGGTCCCAACTTAGTCCTTACCCCCTTTCTCTGCATGAAATTCTTGTGTTGGATGAAAAACTGCAGGGGTTTAGTAGGCTCCTCTCTAACCCATAGGTCTAGGTCGTGTTCTCTCTTCTAGAAAATGTTATAGGCTTTGGCCCACCTAATCTAGTTCTTAGCTAAAGAGAGGAAGGCCTGGAATTGAATATCTCCTATAAAGGGACTAGGATTGTTGTCCCTGTCCTCCTCTAGAAAGAAGTTGTGCATGTAAAGTTCACATAAAAGGCGTTGGACCTGTTCATCTTGATCATTATAGAAATGGAAAAATTACTCTATAGTTTTGAAAGTTGTGGGCTTCCCTGCCCTGACGACCTTGATCTTCAGCAGTAAATATCGTTCTACTAGGAATAGGGCATAGTTGGTGGTTGGTGCCCTGCATGTTAGTGCATCAGAATACAGAGAAAAAATCATGGTGATTTGTTTCTTGGATTGTTCCACCTAGTCTTGTGCCCTTTTTACCTTTGCCTGCTCCTCTCTGAGATGAGAAAATGTTTAATATTCTGTTGTAGAAAGGTTCGTGAATTTCTTTAACAGTGCCTGATACTCTTGTGTGGGCACTACTTCCTTTTTGCACTGTGCCAACTCATGCTGTGTTCGAATTAATTCATTATACCATTTTTTATTGACAGATCTTTCAACCAGAGGAGCATAGGCAGGGGTTTCCTCCATTTGGGTTTCTTTTTCTTTGGTGAATTCCTACCTAGTTTGAACACAGGATTCGGTAGTGTCCGCCAGGTCTCTTTGTACCTCAATCTCAATGATGCTTGCCAAGTCAGTCTGTATCTCAGCCTTAGCAGTATCTGCTAAGTTAGTTTTCATCTCAACCTTATTGGTATCTACTAATTCAGTCTGCATCTCAGCCTCAGCAATGTCTAACAAGTTGGTGACCAATTATGTTTTGGTTTCTGTGGTGGTCAATGCTTTCTTAGGCTTCCGGGCCTTGTTTACCTCTTTCAACTACTTCCTCAAATGTTTTACCATTTTACTTAACCTTTTGTAGGTTCTGCTTAATTTCTTGAACTTCTTTTCAGCTAAATTTTCTTCTGGCCTGGTTTCAGCAAGAGATGGAGGAGCAGCAATTTTTTTTTCAGGGATGGTGGTGTCAATTTCAGGATTGTCTGTGATGGTGTTTTCTACCTGTACTTCTGCATGAGGGTCTTGGCTGGGTGAGACAATATTCCCCTTAGGTGTCAGAGGAACTGTTTCCATGCTTGCATTTTTTTCCAAGGGGATGGTGTCTCCTGACTGATTTTCGGATTCGTCTACCTCTTTTGCATGCTCCTCCTTATTTTCTCCATCACTCTCAAGAGGAGACAAGGCCCTAAAAGCCCGTGATTCCTCTTGATGGGGTAATATCTCGGTGTGGCCGGAGCTGCTGGCAGTGGCAGATTGGTCTAAGGGTTCTTCTTGTTCTTCATCTTGCTCACATAGGCTTCTAGTTTCATGGGATGGTCTCATTTGCTCTAGGACTCGAGCAATCTCTTCCTCATAATATTGTAAGGGTATATTTTGAGGGCTTGAGGGTAGTGAGCGAGATGGCTCTGTCTCCTCTAGGAATTCTGAGGTTTCTTGTTGTAAATGCAGTCTTTTGGACCACCTTTGCTTGCTTGGTTATGAACTTGAGGCACGGGTCCCTTTCCTTCTAGGTATGTTCATTCTAGGGAGCTCAATTTTGGTCTTGACAGGGTTTTCCTCAGGTGCCCATGTGACCGGGTTAACAATATTGGAAATACTGAGAGGGGGGGGGGGGGTGAATCAGTATTCCTTTCAATTAGAGCATTAGTTAATCTTCAATTATTATCAGTGTTTTCATAATGATAACAACAAACAAAAGGAACACAAATGCACACAGTTTTTAAGGTGTAAACCCACTCCTTTCTAGAGTGCATAATTATTTTCATTGAACAAAGGTACATTCTTGGTATGCTCCATGACCTCCTTCTAGCTGTTAAACTTCTATTGAAGGAACCAAGCTCTGATACTGATTGTTGGAAATACTAAGGGGGGGGGGGGTGAATCAGTATTCCTTTCAATTAGAGCATTAGTTAATCTTCAATTATTATTAGTTCTTGTACAATGATAGTAGTAAACAAAAGGAACACAAATGCACACAATTTTTAAGGTGGAAACCCACTCTGGGACAAAAACCACCTAATGTTTTTCTAATAATTCTTTAGTATTCAACTCCAATTGAAAATAAAGCTACAACTTCCTAGAATCTAGAAAAGCATTCTTCTCCAGCTCCCATTGGATGGATGCTCCAACGCCCTATATTCTTCAGTATTCAACTGAACGGATGCCCCAACACCCAATGAGCTACAACTCACCCTAGCACCACCCTACCACCCTGTAGAAGAATAAAAGAATAATGGACTCTCGTACTAGGGAAAATGGTCCACTTTACAATGATATAGAATGATGTAGAAGAAGAAGATACACTAGACCATAACCCCAACTTTGACCCAACCACTTAATGATGATCCTAGACCTCCCAACACTGCCTCTTCAAATCTTGGCAGATAGACACTAGTACAATTTTTACAATAATGTATTTACAATGACTTAGTACAATGATTGTATGTAGTGCTGCCCACTTGAAGACTTCATGTGATGAAATTCTTTCTGCTGTTATGAATCTTGGTTGCTTCTCTTGTCATGCTACCCTCTACTGCACCTTTCTTTGCTTTGCTGCCCTATAAATTCTGGTCCTTTGCAGCCCTTGACAACACATGATCTAGCTTTTTCTTGCCTTCTAGGAGCTCGATATTGAATCTAGTGTATCTATGTTATTTCAGATCCCCAATATCTAATTTTTGGTCCTGTAGTATTCCTTTGAGTTGTCTTTCCAATGCCATGGGTCTGACCCAATTTCAATTCTTCAAGAGAGAGTTATACCCAATATCTCAAAATAACCTAATTATGGATTGTTTCAGCATAGCGAACTTGTACGGCGTGCCACCTGTCATTGTATCTTCATTCGGCTTTGAAATTGATAGAGAAAAAACTACATTCTGTGCACTATCTGCCACTTTTTACGCAATTCTAATCTGATACTCAGAGAGAGATTTGTGACGATTTTCCCAAGGTCACTTCTTTGAGATGAATTTTAGGAGCCTGCAAAAACACTAACTTTCACAGATCATATCTCCAAAAATATTGTGCACCTTGATCTGAAATTTTCACAGACGCTTCCTTAGGATTTTGGCTTCACCTCATACAAATTTCAGCTTCTAAACCTTTGTAGAAAAAAATTTAGAGCGAAAATTCCATGATGACCTGTTTCAGATGGCGAAATCCCTTGCATGAGGAGGGTATGAGGATCACAATTTATATAAATGCTACTAGTACATTTGGCGGAAATTCTGACACTTTTGACCAAATTTTATCAATTTTTCAAATCCCGCCCAAAATTGTCGCTATACCGACGTTTGGAGACAAGCGTCGGTATTACCACACTTATAGGTAAGTGTTGGTCTTCCAACGTTTGTAGAAAAGCATTGTAATTGTGACGGATTGCAAAAATATGTCGGTATTGTGACACTTAGACAAAGTGTCGCTATTGCGACGTTTGGAGGAAAGTGTCGCTATTGCGACGATTCGGGGCAAAGTGTCGCTATTGCGACGTTATAGAGACAAAGTGTCGCTATTGCGACGTTATAGAGACAAAGTGTCGCTATTGCGACGTTTGGAGGAAAGTGTCACTATTGCGACGGTTGGGGAAAAGTGTTGCAATTGCGACGTTTAGGAGGCAAGTGTTGTTAGTGTTTAGGAACAATCTTAGGGTTTAGGGATTGGGAGTTATATTTTAGGATTTAGGAACAATGTGACGGGTCATGTGTTCAGTTTTATGGTTTAGGAACAATGTTTCGGGTCGTGTGATCGGGTCATGTGAACAATGTTTAGGAACAATGTGTCTGCACATTCGGGCGGTCCGTTTTCCATTTTCTCCCTTATGGCATCGTTCGGTCAGGCGCGTCGTGTCGCGCCGTGTGACGTCGCCCGACCGAGCGCATTCGGTTCGGGCCATTTTGTTCGAGGGTGCCCATATCAGTTTTGCTAAGTTGTGACCACTCGAGTGCCGTGTGCACGTTCAGGCGGCCCGTTTTCCGTTTACTCGACCCTTGTGGCATCGTTCGGTCGGGCGCACTGTGTCGCGCCATGTGAGGTCGCCCGACCGGGCGCGTTCGGGGTCGGGTTGTTTCTTTCAAGGGCGCCCATATCAGTTTTGCTAAGTTGTGACTTCCCAGGTGCCTTGAACACATTCGGGCGGCCCATTTTCCGTTTGCTCCCTTGTGGCATCGTTCGATCGGGCATGTTGTGTCACGTCGTGCGAGGTCGCCCGACTAAGCGCGTTCGGTTCGGGTCGTTTCGTTCGAGGGCGCACGTATCAATTTTTCTAAGTTGTGACTGCCCAGGTGCCTTGTGCATGTTCCAGCGACCCATATGATGTTTTCTCCCTTGTGGAATATTCGTTCGGTTAGGCGCGTCGTGTCGCGCCGTGTGAGGTCACCCAACTGGGTACGTTCGAGTTGGGTCGTTTCGTTCGAGGCCGCTCGTATCAGTTTTGCTAAGTTGTCACTGCTCAGGTGCCTTGTGCATGTTCGGGTGGCCCGTTTTTTGTTTTCTCCCTTGTGGCATCGTTTGGTCAGGCGCGCGTTGTCGCGCCGTGTGAGGTCGCCCGACCGGGCGCGTTCAGTTCGGGCCATTTCGTTCGAGGGTGCCCGTATCAGTTTTGCTAGGTTGTGACCGCCAGGATGCCTTGTGCACATTTGGGCGGCCCATTTTCTGTTTTCTCCCTTGTGGCATCGTTCGGTCGGGCGCGTCGTGTCACACCGTGCGAGGTCGCCCAACCGGGCGCATTCGGGTCGGTTCGTTTCGTTCGAGGGCGCCCGTATCAGTTTTGCTAAGTTGTGACCACCCGGGTGCCGTGTGCACGTTCAGGTGGCCCATTTTCCATTTTCTCCCTTGTGGAATCGTTCGGTCGGGCACGTCATGTCGCACCATGTGGGGTTGCCCGATCGGGCGTGTTCGGGTCGAGTCGTTTCGTTCGAGGGCGCTCATATCAGTTTTGCTAAGTTGTGACCGCCCGGGTGCCTTCTGCACGTTCGAGCGGCCCATTTTCCATTTTCTCCCTTGTGGCATCGTTCGGTTGGGCGCGTCGTGTCGCGCCGTGCGAGGTCGCCCGACTAGGCGCATTCGGTTCAGGCCGTTTGGTTCGAGGGCGCCCTTATCAGTTTTGCTAAGTTCTGACCGCCTGAGTTCCTTGTGCACATTCGAGCAATGGTTTTCTGTTTACTCCCTTGTGGCATATTCGTTCAGTCGGGCGCGTCGTATCACACCATGTGAGGTCGCCCGACCGGGCATGTTCGGGTCGGGCCGTTTCGTTCGAGGGCGCCCGTATCAGTTTTGCTAAGTTGTGACTGCCCGAGTGCCTTGTGCATGTTCGGGCGGCCCGTTTTCCGTTTTCTCCCTTGTGGCATTGTTCGGTCGGGCACGCGGTGTCGTGCCGTGTGAGGTTGCCCAACCGGGCGCGTTCAGTTCGTGTCGTTTCGTTCGAGGGTGCCCGTATCAGTTTTGCTAGGTTGTGACCGCCAGGGTTCCTTGTGCACGTTCGGGTGGCCCATTTCTTGTTTTCTCCCTTGTGGCATCGTTCGGTCAGGCGCGTCGTGCGAGGTCGCCCAACCGGGCGCGTTCGGGTCGGGTCGTTTCGTTCGAGGGCGCCCATATCAATTTTGCTAAGTTGTGACCGCCGGGGTGCCATGTGCACATTCGGGCGGCCCGTTTGCCGTTTACTCCCTTGTGGCATCATTCGGTCGGGCGCGTCGTGTCGCGCCATGTGAGGTCGCTCGACCGGGCGCGTTCGGGTCGGTTCGTTTCGTTCGAGGGCGCCCGTATCAGTTTTGCTAAGTTGTGACTGCCCGGTTGCCTTGTGCACGTTCAGGCGGCTAACTCCACTGCTTTTGAACTCGATTTTTCCAATCGCTTCCTTCTCTCATATGATACCTGAGCCTTTGCCTTTCTCTTCCCTTCTTCGAGATCCTTGAAGGCTCTTGGAGACTAAACCATTCAGCCCTTCAGCCATTCAGCTATTCAGCCCCTTCATCAATGGATGAAGGCTATATTTATAGAGGAGAGGAGGAGGTTGGGATCCCTACAATAGTGGAAGGGAAGCCTTATCCCTTGGGAGGTTCCCCATAAGGTGGAAACAAGAAGCCAAAGGAGGAAGACCGTGGTTATTTAGTCGAAACCACTCCTCATGACTCATCGACGAAGTTGTTGTAATCGAAACTTCACCTCTTTTTTTAAAAAACTTTCCATAAGCAGATTGGCGCGGGTGCTCAACTGGGATAGAGCGCTAATTGGTGCGAGCTCAATGTTAATTTTCCTCATTGGCGCGAGGACATAACGGGCTACCAGCGCTAAGGCAAAAACAAGTGTTTTTAGGGGTCTGCTCAAGAAATGATCAAAAAAAGAAATTTTGTCCTCATGGAAAGGGATGCAATGATGGTATTTGCAAGGAATGACACTACTTATTCGTCACAGAAATGACCCTCCAATGGGCGAGATGGGGATTGCAGGGACGGTGACAAATTACTGTGTAAGAGATGCCCCCTAAAGCATGAGGCCCGAGAGAGAGAGAGGGGTGAAATGCTTTACGAGAATGTGTCTGACTGAAAACACTGCCGTCGAAAAACTTGCGTAGAGAAATACAACTGATATCTCAAATACATGATATATGTGGTATGGGCACAGCCATCCATAAAAGAGTATAAAATCATCAAGATCCAAGGCATGGACGCAGCCATCCAGTGAGGATGCATCCATCCAATCAATGAGTCATGTAACCAATCATAATAATCCAAAAAATCCCAGCCTGGATTCCAACAGACAAAACCCAGGGTCTTGCGCTCCATCTTGACCCGAACAAACTACAAGTTCAAGCATGCGAATAAGTGAGTTGAATTCGAACATGCAAGAACATCGCCTGATTACCAGCCAATGATGAAAGTTGTTAACAGACGCGAGAGGTACCACCAATAATGATAATGGCCCTGAAGGTACTATAGGTACAATCTACGGCATGTGAATCAGTGAGCTGGCGTTGAACACCCATAGAATCACTCGATCGGAGGCCAATGATGAAAACCTCACGTCGAACGCAAAGAACCTGCCATTAAGGCATGCAAGCTCCAAGGTACCAGAAGGGAGTCTCTAGATAAGCTTCCTGGATAATGAGCTGAAGTCGACAGGAAGTGACCTTGATCGAAGGTGGGCCATAGTGTTTCCCACATCATCGACGCGAGACAGAGGAACATAATGTCTTTGTGAATCAGGATCAGATGAGAATCAGAGGAAGGTTGGGACTTTTGTAGAGGTCAACTTCTCTTGAACATATCGGCGGCACGACAGTGTATTTGGCAGTATTTGACATCAACAGATCAGGGGTCATGATGACGAGGCAAAGAGTAGATGACAAGTCAAAAGGGATTACCCAAACCCACGGAGGCAATCAGATAATGAGGTGAGATGTCCCCAACCCAACACAAATGTAGACAAGTTCCATGTTCAAGAGTGACATACTTCCAACACGACAACGATGTTGGTTCCATTTTTCCCCACCATTTATGGCGAGTACCTCTTTATTTTTACACAAGCTTGAAGAGGATAGCATATGCTTGTCATATAAGTCTGTCCTTCGGACGAATCCATACTATTACGTTTAACGAGCCCTAGGAAGGAGAAACTCAAATAACGTCATCACGACTGAATCCAATGTCATCAGAGTTTAACGAGTCTGACAAAGGAAGAACTCGGCGTATTTTCATGTTTAGAGAGTTTGAAAAGACAGCGGAAAAGTAAACTCCAACAGTCCCTTTTCGTAAATAGTTCCTCAAATCCGAAAAGGTAGAAAACTATGTCTGAGAAAGCCTCCTAGTCGCGATAGGCTAGGGTATTCTTTTTTCGTAAATAATCTATCCCAGCCCGAAAAAGGGGTAAACGTATACTAGGTAGATGTCGTTTCGCAACCAATTTAACAAGATCAAAACGACAAGTGACTCGGCAATCTTTTCATGTTTAGAGAGTCAGAAAAGAGCTGAAAGTTGACTCCTCCTGGAGGAACGAGTGGTATAAAGGGTAGCAACTGGTTCCAGTAATGGTGGAACTTCTCAGAACAAGTAAAGGTTAAGAGGTTGGCTAACAATACCACTCATTGCAGCAGTTCCTCAGGAATGGGTAAAACAACCAATTGAAGGCATATGATCGGCCAAGCAGATAGTGACGATGGAATGAGAAAACCAAGGCTCATCTGGAAAAAACAGGCTGATAAAAATGGCAATCACAAGAGGTAAAATGGGAATGGTTTCATTTTTACACAAGCTTGAAATCAAGAAACTCTGCTTGAAGTTGGTTTCATTTTTACACAAGCTTGAAACAAAGATAAATTATGCTTGAAACTGGTTTCATTTTTACACAAGCTTGAAATGGAAATAAACTATGCTTGAAAAATTAAGCATGCCCCTAGCATGGTGACTCAATTCGAGGTACATGCCCCCCAAGCTTCAGTCCATCTGAAAGGCAGATGGAGTGAAGGTTCAAGTTACGAGATAAAGAGAAAGACTTGACTGGGATTTTACGAGATCTTATCAAAGACTCGAATTGAACAAGAAAGTGTTTCATTGTTTTAACAAGGTTGACACATTAAAAGAGCTATCCTCGGGACACCTTGTTTCATGGTTTAAGGAGCTTGACACAAGAAAAAAAACTATGCTCCCCAACCTTGTTTCATTTTTTAAGGAGCTTGGCACAAGGAAACGAACTTTGCTCCGACGACCTCATCATAATGAACAAGAATTCATCGCTTCCAAGAGTTCCACTCCCGATGGAAGGAAAACATCCTAGAAGTTAGGACCCAATGCCCCCAACACCTGATGCACAATGGCACTATCACTAGGTACAGGCATGAGGTAGGTAGCCACATAGTTGACCTGCGGTGGGGCAGATACAACGGGTGGATAAAAACCAGGAAGGGATGATGGCGGGCTAGTTGCCACATTAGGACCAAATAATGAAAGCTGATCAATGGTCACAATCCGTCCTTCATGTGGAAAACATACCACACGAAAGAGGGAGGAGACAAGCGCTCCCATGGCATAGGTGTAATCACGCCCAAAAAGCAGATTGAAATCCAAGGGGCCTGGAACAACCATCACGTCCATATGGACGGTTTTACCTCCCAAAGTAACAGGTAACCTTGGAAGGATCCCTAATGGTTGATTAGTTCTTTTGTTGAACGTCAACAGATTCTATGTAACAGGCGCAAGCGGCGGTGAACCGAAAGCTTTCCAAGTATTTGAGGATAGAACACTAATAGACGCGCCTTCATCTATAATGGTGTTGGGTACGACGAGACCAAAATCCTGTACTGTGATCTCGAAAGGCACATAAGACGAAAGGCGGTATCCTGCAAATCAACTCCAATCAAAGGAAGCGACCAAACTACTTGGAGGGGCTACCATCGAACTGAGATGGTCTTCCCCTGGTGTTACGGAAGAGGAAAAAGCATGCTCTACGACCTCCATCTCAAAGGCGGGAGGAGTATCCTTCGGGACCTCCATCACGGGAGGTGGAGGAGCAACTTCTTGAGATACAAGGATGGGAGAATCTTTCCCCAAGTCCGAGGAATCTGAAGAAACAAGAAGAACCTGAGGGATTTGAGGTCCACTCTCAACGGAAAAGACCTGGTGCACTGCAGACGAGGCCAGTTCAACCAATCCCACGACCAATGGTTGGTCGGGAATGGATTCCTGAATTTGAATTTCCGAGGGAGCGAGATCGACCAAGGAAGATTCTTGAACAATCATAGGATCAGCTGGTGGAGGTGTCAAAGAAAGCTGTTTATAACCAGCCGGAAGGCATGGTGTAGAAACAATCGGGTTTTCCAAGACTCGCTTGGCTTCATCCATATATGGACAAAGGTGAATGGCATGGTGCCCTTCACACAACTTACAGGGATTGGTGATCTTACCCTGCTTCTTAGGAGCCTTACCAGCGCCAGCTGAAGATGTGTCCCCAACCTGACTCCTGGAAGCCATAGGCAATGGCGGACTACTCTTGGACCATACTTCGCGCACCTTGGGAATGCCAGGGCAGTCTCGAAGAAGATGGTCTCCTGTGCACAACATGCAAGGGAATTTGACTTTCCGCTGAGGGTTGAAAGGTTTATCAAGAGGATATGTTTTGGAAGCAGTAGCTACAGCCTTAGCCTCTTTCTTATCGGACTTATTCTTCTTTGTCTTCTTCTTCTTCTTCTTAGCCACCTGGTTACTCGAATCCAGACTTTCACCAAGTGAAGTAGAAGAGGAGGACGCAGAAACAAGAGAAGAAGGGGAGAGGTCCACCTTGGAATCAACATGGTGTTTTTCAGGCGGAGGAGATGGTTGAACAGTAGCCAAGACATTCGGGACCACAGAGGTTGAGAACAACCAAATAGGAAACCCAACAGTTAACCCAGGAAGGGACAACGTTGCCATATAAGGAGCACCAACATTTCCAAAAGGAGGAAAAGGACCAGGATTCCCTTCGGAGGGGATTCCTTGGTTGGCGAACTCCGGAAAAGTTGCCATCAGAAACGATCTTCAAAACAACACCCTAATGAAACTAACTTTAACCAGGAATATTTCGTGGGCAGTTAATTTTAAAACATCGAAACAAAACTCTGTTGTTTCATCTTTTAAGAGCTGAGAAACAGACAAAAGGTGACTCTATCGCTTTCAGATTGGAAACAAGCGTGAAAGGACAAGCGCTTGGTGATCTTTTCAAATTTAAGGAGTCAGATAAGATCAAAATGACTACTTTGGTAATCTAGGCAAAGGGTGTACCAAATAACCGTGAACTGCAATATACACCTTGGTTTCAAAACGAAAGAGAAATCAACCAAGGACTTAATGTACGTGCAGGAAATCTCCCCGAATGTTGTGTTCGGTGTATCACGGGTATAAGGCGGCAGACTCGGCTTCCTACGAATAAAGGATAGCAACCTAGTGGGGTCTCCCTTTATATACGCGACGGTACGGGGAGCACAAGTCTGTACTAGTGTTTTCTAAAGCTAAGAGGCAAACGACAGCTACTAGGTTTAACGACGTCGGAACACGTCTCTAACCTAGACCTCTAAATATTTCATTAATGTTTCAATGCTTCCTTAGGTTGATTGAATAAATTTTATAGTTAATCTTCAATTATGTCTCGGTTTCAAGGCCCTACCGCATGTCATCTTACAATATCCTATATGCAGCTATATGAGAAAATAATACTTTTCAATTCGATGAATGCTATCTAGTTAAGGGAAGAGTTTCAAACAATGATGCAACAAAAAACAACACTGCAAACGAAATCTTTTCCAAACTAGATGACTTTCACTATCCAAAAGTAATTTCAAACATTCAATGATGCAAATAATGCAATGTAATCTATGCAAAATCCTCTTTTCCGAAAACTATGCAATTGTAATCTATGCACAATTTCCTTTTCCTTTTCAAATGATAAGAATGCACTCAATGCATTTTTCGATGAAATGAGAATCTACTTAATGCATGCTTTTAATAAAAGAGAATGCACTCGAAGCGACGTTTTAGCTTTCAATCATTAAACAATGTAATCTAAGTTCAATGATGGATCTCAAAAAACACTTTTCAATGCAATGTGATCTAATGCATTTTGACGAAAAGAAAACTTTGAGACGAAAACTAAATGAACGCAAATCTTCTTAATGAAGGATGAAGGCGAAAGGGATGCAAACAAACACTAAGAATGCAGTCGTTGTTTCAAAACACTTTGTAACGAAATTCCTCAAAAGGTGACAAAACACAAAGAGGACTTCCAAAGCATGAGATCAAAACAAGGCATTCATTCCCTTTTACATCAAACAATCATGGAGAGAAGACATTTCAAACAATGAGCAATGTAATCTATGCTCATACAGTGAAAATACTGGAAGGGAAAGACACACTGGTGAAGGATTTAGGGAAAAAATCTCAATTTTCACACACCCTGAAATTGGCATGACTTTATCATTGACAACTAGTGCCAACTGGCGCGACTTGCTCACTGAAAACTAGCGCCAATGGAAAATTGGCACGGGTTGCTAACTGACAACAAGTGCCAACACCTAAAAATGAAAAAACAAAGAATTTCTCCCAACCAAGACCAGACTCACCACTTCAAGTAGTAACTAAAACAAACCCAGAAGAAAAGTACTGACCAAAAGAAACTTCCGAACAAGGGTAAACCCTAGCACCTACAGGAGATGGCGCGACTGTCTGGTTGTAATCCGCGTGAGACAGGGGATGGTGCGAGTGATGAACTGGAAACCTGCGCCAATTGGCGCGACTATCAAGCTGTAAACCGCACCAATCAAGCCAACCATGAAAAGATGAAAATTCGGAAAAGCAGAGGTCAGATCTAATCCTTTGGGGGCTGAACAGGGGTTTTACACTAGAAAAAAGCGAACCAAAAGTGCTGATCAAGCAAGCAAAGTCAAGAATCGATCGAAAAGACAATACAATACTCAAAATCAACGATCCCCAGCAGAGTCGCCAGTTTTTTGTAGAGGTAAATCCCCTCTACGGACAAAGGCGATCCCTACTAGCCCAGATCGGGTCTAGCAACAATCGTACCACGCTAAGGTGCAGGTTCCTAATTGCAATAGAACAACTTGCGATAAAGGCCTACCTCAAGTCCAACGTTGTTGTTTGTAGAGAAGATGGTGCTCCCGTTTCCTTGTTCCAGCAAATCACAATCCTCTCGCTCGCCGCGATCAAACACCTGCACACACAAGAAACACGACAAACACAAGCGTAAAACCCGATATATGCAATTATGTATCAGTCAGAGAAGACACAACTCATGATCATAATGAACAATATGAGTGGAACCATAACCAAATTCGCTTATCATTAATTCATACAAAGGAAAATACAACCTGGCTCTGACGCTGATCTTCCTTTGACGGGTCGTCAGCGAAATACGTCTCGGTAAAGCTTGTCAGGAATGGAGACAAGCCTCTCTCTTCGATCGTCAATCTCCTTGCTATTGATTTGGCACTATGAGGACTATTGCAACATTCTTTAGGCTATGAAGGCTCTTGGAGACTCTTGGAGATCCTTGAAGGCTCTTGGAGACTAAACCATTCAGCCCTTCAGTCATTCAGCTATTCAGCCCCTTCATCAATGGATGAAGCTTATATTTATAGAGGAGAGGAGGAGGTTGGGATCCCTACAATAGTGGAAGGGAAGCCTTATCCCTTGGGAGGTTCCCCATAAGGTGGAAACAAGAAGCCAAAGGAGGAAGACCGTGGTTATTCAGTCGAAACCACTCCTAATGACTCATCCACGAAGTTGTTGTAATCTAAAATTCGCCTCTTTTTTTTAAAAAATTTCCATAAGCAGATTGGCGTGGGTGCTCAACTGGGACAGAGCGCCAATTGGCGCGGGCTCAGTGTTAATTTTCCTCATTGGCGCGAGGACATAACGGGCTACCAGCGCCAAGGAAAAAACAAGTGTTTTTATGGGTCTACTCAGGAAATGATCAACAGAAGGAATGTTGTCCTCATGGAAAGGGATGTAATGATGGTATTTGCAAGGCATGACACTACTTATTCGTCATAGAAATGACCCTCCAATGGGCAAGATGGGGATTGCAGGGACGATGACAAATTACTGTGTAACACCCCTAACCCCCAATCCATAAACCCTTAACCACTAAATCATTATGATCTCCTTAACCCCAATCCATAATCCCTTAACCACTAATAAATCATTACTCCCCTAACCCCTAAATGTGCCTAGATCCCCTAAGCCCCCAATCCCTAACCCCTTAACCTGCACTAAATCATTATTCTAGTTGTAACCCCTAACCGCTAAACCCTAAACCTCTAACCCCTAATATCCTATTCATCGAACCCCTAAGCCCCTAAAAACTATGCCATGAAAACCCTCCAAAAAATTCTTAAATGATGGGAATTCCTATTCAATATGCATGAAGCTAGTCATGGAATGTGACAAGTCATCCAAGATACATCCAAATATTTGATTTGTGCCTTGGGGAATGTGAAATAACGGGTAAGATACAATCATTGGTGAGAAAATCATTGGTTCGAAACTATGTGGGAAAAATTCCAGTCAAGCTAAGGGATGGTGTGGCCTAGGTTGGATGCGATCCCTAGGTGATTTTGACGGCTTAAAAGCCCTTGGTTCATGGCTACTCAAATCACATGTTAGACATGCAACTCATCTCAAAACTCACATTACCTAACAAAATAAAAGTAATGGATTAATGCACAACTTATTTATTTCCTGGGCATATGTCTAGGTATGTTGACATAATTTATTTACTTATTCATTTGGAATAACATATAATGGTTCAATATATGGAACATTAGAATTTTAAATATGAATATTTGTATTTTCAAAAGTTTGCATATAAGGATTAGAATATGCACTAAAAAATTTGTGTGACATGTCATTATGTATATTATTATTATCATTCATACAATACAACCCTTCCACTCATTATGTATATTATTATATCATTATGTATATTATTATCATTCATATATTATTATTATTATTATATTTTATATCTATTCAAATCTTTTTTCCCGCTCCGCTTGTTCCACCTATTCAAATTTTCTTAATTGACCTATTCAATTTTTTTTTCCCGTTGTGCGCTTGTTCGACCTTTATGCCTTCTTTCCCATGATTCCATTCTTCCCTATGATGCTTGCTTTTTTCCAGATTATTGCAGAAGCATGGACGCTCTGAAACCCTAAAGCGGCCACAGTCCATTAACAGCTTGAAAGCCATAGTAGCTAGTGGAGATATTTCGAGTTTTGCCGATGTTCAGAAATTTGTGGGAGATCTGAAGAGAAATCGATCGTGGAAGAATGCTCTCTTCTTTTGGAAGAATCAGATTGGTATTTCCCTTGTTTTAACCCATTCAAATTCATTATTTTCTTCTACGCTATCTTGGTTATGAGATATAGATGGTTGTAGGTTTGAATTTTTTCACTCTATCTTTTGTGGGTCTGTTCAAATTATAGGAATATGGATTCTTCTCCCTTGAACTAACCCAATAAACTTTGAGGCTGTAGGCGAATTGAGGGCGAATTGTAGAATATAGTGAGGAACAAAACACAACAAAAGGGTTTTAAATTATTGTGGCACTTCAATGGCCAATGTAGTAGCAGGACAATGTGGTTCAACCCTAATAAGCACCAGAGGATCTGCTTTAAATCTGTTTTTGGTAGCTGGAAACATCGAGATAGCAGATCTTCAAAGAAAAGCCATTTTATTTAAAAACATATTAAAAATCATAACAATAAATGAAAAATGGAAAATTGCAAGGCTCTAAATCCCTAACTTTTGCCTATAAAATATCCCTTCCCCCATCCTAAAAAATAAGAATTTAACTTTCTCATAGGGGTTTGCATTTCAGAATTTATAAGCACGATTTGGAGAAATATACTTTCAGAAATCTGAATTTTCTATGTTTCTGGTTCATGTTTTTTATAGATTATTTCCCTGTATCTGGGTTCTGACATTTTAAAATTCCACAAATCTGTAAGCTTTACCATGCATGATGCAACTCAACATTAAATCTAGAAACTGTGTCAAGTCTCTTCTGTAAGCATTTTACTGATCCATGGATTTACATTGGAACAAACTTGGCTTGTAGCAAAGATATATCTCACTGTTTCAGTTATTTTTGAGTTATACTCCACGACAAAATATTGAGAGTTTTGTTTTCCTCCTCTTGTCTTTCACTTTGTCGATGATAGGCAGAGCTATACTGAATTTTTTTTTCTAGTTTGGCATAAAGTTATCCAAAAATTATTAAGGAAATTAGTATCCCTGTCATTAGTAATAATTTCATAGACCATGAAAAATTTTCTTTGAAAAATAGCACACCTATTTTGTTTCAGCACTAGTCTTTTTACATGAAACAAAATGGGTTGTTGGAGATGGTTTTCTTTCTGCTTTGAAGATCTATATGCTATGCACATTTTCAATGCACATATAAGCCTAGTTATTTCAAAGAATAAGATAAACAACAATGTATTAAATAGGAAAAAATCAGAGAATAAACAGATGGGTTGTTGGTGAGCATGTGATACACATGCATAAGTGGTCAAAAGGCGGTAAATAGGTCGATGAAACTCCACTTTGTTTTCCAAGTCTTGTCCTTGGTTTCATTTATTACTCCCCTATGGATACTCCTTCATGGCTGCAATGGAGGCACTTGAGCAATTGTAATCATCAAGACTTGGTGGTTGACCTTTGGGGGCCTTGATGAGGTTGGGGCGCTTCTCTGAGCAACACTGCTCCTTACAAAGGAAGGATTGTGAAGAAAAATGATCCAAACAAGAGTAATATATACATAATAAATATGTTAAATTATTTAAATCGATATAGTGGAAGGTGTAGAACAATTTTTTTTCTTATGATTTCTGCATTAAAAGGATGCTGAAAAAATTGATCAGAAATGTTTTTGATAAGGCCAATCTTCATTTTTATGCTAGCCATTAATTTCCACTCATAATAATGAGTTTTTATCAGTATAGATCGTGGATCCAGCAACAACTATAATGACTCAAGCATTGGCTTTAAATGGCTTTCAAACAACAAAGTCACCAAAATAGGACATTAATAAACCATTTAAAATCCGAGGCTTCTCACCTGGTTAACAACTCTAAGGTACCGAGAGATACGTTAAGAAATATTTCTATGTGTTTCTTGTCTTAAAGAGAAGAACATATTCATTACTGGTTCCACCTATTGAAGATCCAGGATCTGTGTTTCTGCAGATCCAGGTTGTTGGCATGGGTATCAAACCCAGGGTTCAAGCTCACTAGCCAATAAAACCCCATAATAATTGATACTTTCAATCTCCAGAGGCTGGAGAAGGTCTCACCTGAGACACTTACAAGAATTGCAAAACCATCTGATGATGATTCTGTGCAAAGGATGAAGCACTCTAGATTCTAGAATGTCAAAAATAAAACCATTATCTTGCTATATCCCGGGCAATCCCAACACAAGTTCCAATTCCATAGTGATGTCAACCCAAGGTCCATTTGGTACTAGAAAAAGTTATATACTCTTATATTCTTCAAACTTCCTTTGGTAAACTTGCAAGTTGGACAAGATGGCACATTCCTATCCACATCCCTATGCATGTGATCTTAGCACCCATATGTAATCTTATTGGACAACTGAGGATTCAAGATGGTATATATGAATTACTATGAAAGTCGTAGTCAAGTTGTCAAATGTAGTTAGCAAACTAGTACATCCCAACGGACAAGAAACTGACAATATTAAATAAACATTATCGACAGATATCTCAAATAGTGCTCAATTGATATTGCAATATCAATTACAAATTTACAATACAATGTAGTTTTAGAGTGTTATAATGAATTTAGAGAATATTGGACCATAGAATACGATCATAAATCTATGACTTATAAGACTAGAGATACCTTATGCAGAAAGGCATATGAAGGGTGTTCTGGAAAATTTAGTATGAACTTGTGAGACTGTGAGAGTGGAGATGCTTGACAGTCGATGTCAAGTTGCTATAAGTTTAGTCTTGTTGATGTTCAAAACTTGAGAATGCAAGAGAGAGAGCCTGCGCATAAGGGATTCAAATGACGATGCAGCAATTCCAATACAATAAACACATACAATATTTATAGGTGAAGAAGTTCTAATGATCAATTGAGCCATTGGCACTTCAATTGCATAATAGCTAGAAGCTGCAACAGTTCATCATCTATGTTGTTTACTTACTGATTACTATGATGGTCATCTTTCATTTTTCCACAATGGATTGTCTTAATATTCTATGTCAGTGTTGTTTGTATGTTTTCGATGCTATTGTTGTTTGTTTATTGCAATGGTGCTTCTCTTTGCTCTATCCATTATGCGATTGTAAGAATACTATAAAGGGTTTATTGTTTTAGTCCCAAGGCTAACAAACAGGGTCATTAGCTCCTTAATAGATGCTATATTTAGAGGGGATAGTGCTGGTGTTTCCCAATTCCCACTAAATGTACTTAATTTGAAAGATATAACATGGGTGCATTTTATGTCTAATTGGGTGTGTAGATAAATATACCTGTAGCTGACGTTACATTTTTTTTTTAAATTTGTAATCAAGAATACAAAGCTCCCACATGTCGTGTATCGCTTTCAAATAGATAATGTATCAAGAAGTATGATGCTTGAAGATTTATTACTATATTTTCCACTCCAACTTTGAATAAACACTTGTCACAAGCTTGCACTGTTATGCACTAGGGAGAGGCTTGGTGGATAGAGCTCAAATGAAAGACTTCAATACATATTTTCGAGCTCAAAACAGTCCCTAGTTCCTACTTGAAAACATTTTTGAAGGGATCTATCCACTCGATCGAAAGTTGTGTATGAGGATTCTTATGGCTTGCAGGAGTAACATCAAGCTTGGTAAAAGATCTAAAACAGAAGACAATAATTCTGATGGACAATTCCAATAGATTCAGTTTTTGAACTAGCCATTGGTGTTGCACTGGGAATTTCCATGCCATGACACAATTTTCTGCCTAGCACCATGATCCAACACAATTTATATTGATATCTTAGGTATGTTAAGAGTTTAGGAGCCATAATTTTATTATCTCCATTATTCTTAGTGCTCATATTATATCTATTGAAATGTTGAGTCAATTGGCCCTTACTTTTGTAGAGTACAAGCACAAGAAGAACCAGCCTAACTTGAATTGAATTCTCAACCACATCATTGTTATCGTTAGCCTCGCTCAACAGTTTTTGAAGAATGATATTAATCGCTGTGAGTGTTTTGTTGATGGATCCCATAACTAATATTATACTATAAGTAGTTTCAAAATAAAATAAATATACCTGTTTCATTTATATCCCATAACTAGACTAGTTATTGGTCGAGTATCTGAAATTTCAGGACCAGGCGAAAGCTGAGAGAAATCATGAAATGTTTTTTGCAAATTATTTTCAGCCCAAGTACTCTGTGGCCTGACTACTAGTTGTTTCCTAATTTCCAGTCAGGTTGTCAAGGCCAAGATGTGATTCAACTAGTTTATGGTCAGGAGGTATTAATTATATCATAACCACAGTAGTTCTTTACAGAGAGGCTAACCCTGAAGTCATTGGTGAACCAAATTTGGGATTATCCCTTGCGCCCATGGTAGGGCATGAGTTATGAAAAAAGGGATAAGGCTTGGGTGTAGACATAAGGCTTGGGTGTAGCAACTCATTTTCACATACATATTTGTGTGGAGTTTCCAGAGAAACATTACAGAGACTCTCAAACAGTGCCAAACACCAGTGGAGGGAAAGTTCAGAGCCTTTTCTGGGCAACTGCTGCAACCCGCCGCATAGAAATAACCGACCACTTTCCCATATTCCTTCCCTTTAAATAACCCTCGCAACCACTTGAATTCATTATAAGTTTGAGGAACATTGAATTCGTGTATTTGATTATGGAAAAAATGAAGATGTCAATCTGTGCCCCATCAGTAAATTAGATCATGCAGTTGCAATTGAAGAACATGACTGAAACATTTGTGTTGTATGGTGTTTATGTTGTATTCCAACTTGCAGTGTTGGGGTCTCCATTGAACACTTATTCTGACTCTCCCTCTCACCACAAGAGTTGTGGAAATGACATCTCCTGGTTCCTCTGCATGTCTATCTCTCTGCTTTTGTGAGCCTATCCACCTTTCTTGCTCCCGCCTCCACATTAATAATAGAAACCCACCTGGACTTCATACAAAGCTGGATAACCCTCTTACAAAATGCTTCTGGCAGTCTGATAAGTACATATGATGAAGATATAGCAAATGGATATTCTCTATGTTCAGGGTCTTTGAGTTATACAGACTAGTTTTTTCCTTACAAGTTCGCTCTCTCGGTTTATGTGCTTGTCTCCTTTGTCCATCTCTTCAACACATCCAGGCGTTTACTCTGCTGAAATTCTCTCTCTCTTTCGAATCTTAATTTTACTCTCTTATCCTGCACACTCACATAGATTGGTAACATATGTATGAATTTGTAATCTACATATGTATGTAGTAGATGGGACATATTTATTTTACCGACGTTTCATTTTTTTTTAAACATTTGTAATCTGTCGTCAGAAGACCGATGCCTTGAACCATCGGTATTGCCACCCTTTATGGAGGATTTTTTTTTAAAAATGTTTATCAAAGCGTTGGAAGACCGACGCTTTTAATGTTTATTGCAACACTATCGCTACATTATTGCACTGAGGAGTTGCCCTACAACCCAGATGCTCAGACAAGGGACACTTCATCAAGGTGTTGGTATTGCAACACTTCTAAAAATCGTTTGTATTTATTTACACTGATGTAGATCATCGAAGCCATAGCACACTTCCTCAAAGAAAGTTGTTAAACATTGCCATTAATTTCACGCGTTCTATTACAAACTTTGCAAGCTACAGTATTAGACACTTTGCAAACGTCGAAAGAATCTTCTCGACATCATTATTGAAGTGTCGAATTTAAGTGGTCATAATGGTTAACTGTTTGTTCTGCTCAAATTGTGCTCTTATGATGACTATGCATCGGAAAATAGCACAAAGGTCAAGGCTTTGAAATTGAAGGGCAAAATTTACTAGTGTTAGGTGAGAGGAGCACCAACAAGTGAAAGTGGGAGGGATTTTAGGAGCTTAAAAATATTAATTATGACTTTTCAATGACCCATGCCCCAACCCCATGGGGTTTTAGCCCACTAACTGGGGGTACAAACTTCAAACATGAATATCTCTCAAACCGTGAGGAATTACATGGCGTGCCATATATCAACGGAAACATATCGACAAGTAGAAACCATCAAAATAATTATTGACCCAGAATATATTAATTTGGTAGGTCAAAATTCCCATGCAATATTGGGTTAGCCCCTCAAGTCATTAAGATACTCTATAATGAACCGCTGATCAACAATCTCCCCCTTTGGCATTGATGGCAACACAAGTACTCCCCCTGCGATCATGAAACCTTTTCCTACAACAGTCTCTCCCCCTTTGACATCAACGACAAAGGATAGCTCCCCTTGAAACACAACCATCCTGTGGACCTGTACACATTTCCACTCCCCCTGACACACAACCATCCTGTAGACCTGTACACACTTCCACTCCCCCTTTATATTCTAAATAAGGAAAATCTAATGAGAACTTGGGAGAATCTCAAGCTTCTGGTGAAGATATTCCAATGCTTCACGAGTACTCTCACGATCATCAATAGTTCTCGCCAACTGCAGTTTCCAAAGAACTGGTCAATGAGATTAAAGCACTTTGTGGATACCATGTACATATTCTGTTGTTCTCTTTAGATATCGAAGAATTATTTTGATGGCAATAGTATGTGATTCTTTTGGTGCTGCTTGGAATCTTGCTACTTTTTCAACTGCTTGCATAACATCTAGTTGGGAAGCTATTACATATAGAAGACTACCAATCATAGATATGTACAACCTTTGATCCGCATCCTTAGATGATTCATCTATGCTCAATTTTCAACTTGTTACCATCAGAGTAAGGATGGGTTTGAAATCTTCCATTTTTAATTTCTTGAGCATTTCCTTGATGTACTTGGCTTGAAATATGAATATTCCTTTCTCTTGCTAAGATATTTGAAGCCTTAAGAAGTATGTCAGCTCACCAAGTAAAGACATCTCAAACTCACTTTGCATCTTTGTAGAAAATTTATTACTTAGTCGATCATCATTGCTACCAAATATTATATCATCCTCTTTAGCTATTAGACACGTTTTAGTCTTCATCCAAAACATATTTGTCGTTTGGAGCTCGACTTGTCGTAGCCACAATTTCACCATGCTACGACTTTCATGATTTCACATTTTAAAGAGTTGAATAGTATTGTGTGTCCTTGATCACACATTTTTCCAACACCGAGTGATTGTGATTCATGTTTTCAACCAATAGAACATTTCGGGTTGTGAGCATCTTTGCTTCCGAGAATGACAGTACCTAATCCTATAATATTTGAAGATCCATCATTTCCAAAGGACATAGTTCCATCCTTCTTCTCTTTCAGAGATACAAACTTATTTCTATCTCCAGTCATATGTGTTGAGCAACCGCTATCAACATACCACACATATTTGTTGTTTTAAGCCTTGAGAGCAAGAGCACAATTATCAATCTTTTTCTTCTTCCATGTTCATTCGTTCTGTGGCTTCGAAGATTCTTCTGGAGGATTTTCATGTCTGCATTTTTTGGCTATGTGTCCAAAGTTTCGACATTTGTAACATTCAATATTATTTCTTAAATGTTCAAATCCATTGATGTTTAGTTTAGCCTTTGGAGGTTCATATTTGACAGATCTCCTGGAATTGTATTTGTTCCTAGGGTATGTGTGACATTCTACAGCTTTATGACCAAATTTTCCACATGAATAAAAGTAGCCATAAAAAATATGTTGGTACCTGGATGTAAATTTTCATCGAGGAATTGTCTTCCAAGGATGTTCTTGCGAATCTTGTCCAATGAAGTTTACATGCATGTCAGATCTCATAGGTTCATTTTATTTTGTTGTAGAAGGTCCTACTTCTTCTTCTTTGTAACCGATGCCAATTTTGTCATTGTAATATCGTTTATTGTTGATGAGTTCTTCCAATGCCCTAGAGTTGTTGGCATAGTTTTGGATAGTTTTTCCTTTCTTCACTTCCTCACATAGCGAGACTACTTCGGCTTCTAATTATTCCCTTTCTTAGTTTCTTTCTTCCAGAGATCACCGTGTTGGTATGATAGCCAGATAGTCACAATGCCACTCACTAGAGTTGTAGCAGAGTGATCAGGCCGGCTCGTGATGAGACCTCCTATCCTTCAAGTAGTTGAGAAGGTCATTACCCTGGTGTGATGGCCATTGTGGGCATGTCACCTGCTAAACTCTTATGAACATGGTAGGTTGGCTCGTGATGAGACCCCCTATCCTCTCTTGAAAATTTGCATATAAACATAGTACTTCTTTTTTTAAAGTAAGCATTTTGATTTATGAGGAGGCCACTTTGCTGGTATGATGGCCAGATAGTCACAGTGCCATTCACTAGGATTGTAACAGAGTGATCAGGCCAGCTCGTGATGAGACTTCCTGTCCTTCAAGCAGTTGAGAAGGTCATTACCCTGGTGTGATGGCCATTGTGGGTATGTCACCTGCTAAACCCTTATGATCATGGTAGTCTGGCTCGTGATGAGACCCCATATCCTCTCTTAAAAATTTGCATGTAAACATAATATTTATTCTTTATACATGAATGGAGGCTCATTAACTCCTTAAGAGTTAGGGATGGTGTGAGAAGTAAAACGAATGCCAATACAATTAATATCCCTTATTCCTATTTCTTTAGTTAGGGATCGCGCTCCTTTAAAGAGAGGAAAAAAATCAGTTGTTCAATCCCTTTGAACAACGTTTCAATTAGGCCGTCATTCAAAGGTTTGAATAGTAAAACAAAAATGCGAAACATGACTGTTCAATTCGATTGAACAACAGTTGTTCAAAGACTTGAAAAACAAGGAAATAAAAATGAAAAAACACTAAGCAAATTAACTGACAACAGTTGTTCAATCAGATTGAACAACAATTGTTCAAAGACTTTGAACATTAGAAGGAAAAAAACAAAAAAATCACGGTTGTTCAATCCAAATTGCACAGCAGTTGTTCAATTGGATTGAACAACAAGGAAAAATAAACACAAAAACATGGTTGTTCAATTGGATTGAACAACAGTCGTTCAAAGAATTTGAACAAGAAGGAAAAATAAAAATGCAAAAACACGGTTGTTCAATCCGATTGAACAGCAGTTGTTCAATTGGATTGAACAACAGTCGTTCAAAGAATTTAAACAACAAGGAAAAAATAAAAACACAAAAACATGGTTGTTCAATCTGATTGAACAACAGCTGTTCAATTGGATTGAATAGTAGCCATTCAAAGAATTTGAACAACAAGGAAAAATAAAAACACAAGAGGATGAGAAAAAGGGTACAATTGTGAGCATGAAGAATGTACAACAAAAGAAGAAACTAGGAATTGCAAGGAGATTATATACATTATTTACAAATGAAGGTAGCAAGCTCTCGTGTACTTGAGATTGTGGGGTTATCACCCCCTTCTGCCACAACTTGGATGGTGGGATCGTTTCATACCTGCTGGCAGAAAGACTCCTTTGTGAGAGCTTTGAGATAGAGGCGTACTCTGTGCCCATTGACTCGAAATGTAGAACCAGACCCGTCTATGGTGGTCAAGGTGAGGGTACTGTTGTTGTGTACTTCTTGGATTTCGTATGGACCGAGCCACCTTGTTTGCAATTTTCCCGAAAAATATTGGAATCTAGAGTCATAGAGAAGTTCCCAATCTCCTTTCTGGAATGTCTTATTTTTTATGAGGTTGTCATGCCACTTAGCTCGTTGTTGTTTTATGATCGTTGTGCGCTGTAGAGCCAGTAGCTGTATTTCATCCAATTCATTTATTTGCTGGAGTCTTTTAATATGGGCCTCCGTCAAGTCCAACCCTACTTCTTGGGCTATCCTTAGAGTCTTGACTTCGAATTCAATGGAAAAAATAGGCTCTCTTCCAAATACTAGATGATACAGAGAATATCTAGTGGTCTTTCACAATGTTGTGCGATAAGCCCATAGGGCCTTTGGAAGTCTAGTGGCCCAGTCCCGACGATGTGATGATATTGTTTTAGTAAGAATTGCCTCAAGGATTTTGTTGGTGCTTTCGACCTGTCCATTCGCCTGCAGGTGGTAAGGAGATGTGACTCTGTGGATGATATGGTGATCTCCTAGTGTAGAAATTTACCGAATAATGATTAATTATCCACTGAGACTATCCTGATCACATACAATTCGAATTTATATGCAACACATAATCTCTTCCACTCAGATCATCAAACATGCGGAAAATAAATCAAGCGATAACACATCAAATCATCATACACATTAACACAGTATGTATGGGGAAAGCCTATAGCTGAAAACCCCACAACTATTGTGTATATTATAATGGAGAAATCATGTAACAAACTCAGTACAATACTCCTCACAAGTACTCAGTACTTTCTCATACAGTTACTCACAATCTAGCTCAGTTTTGAACAGGTTACTGGTTCAAAACTCACCGCCAATTGCCTTGCTTCTATTGCGCAATCCAGGCCTGTCTATATAGAGATCCAAGGTTCGAATCTCCTTGGCTTGACTGCGCAATTGTCATGGACAAATCCTCCAAGTGTGGTGCAAATCTCATGCACAACTGATGTCGCCACTGATAGCTAACTCCACCCTTTAATCTACCTCTTTCACTGGTCTCCACTGAACTGATCATGCACTGTAGTGAACTGATGTGTTCTTGAGTTGAATAATGAGTTACTAATTAATGAATTAAATAATATTTAATTCACTCCACTCATAACTAATTGATTAGCCAGTTAAACTAATCTCAACTAGTTCAACTAAAATAAACAGAACACAACTCCACTAGCTGTCTCATTAACTCCTCCAAACTTCTGCCACTGAAGTCCAACTGAAGTCAACCATGCATGATGCTATCAAACCCCTGGGAACCACGTGATTCCTCTGTCAGATGCATGAGCCACTTTTGTAGCTCGAACTGAAGTGCTCCAAGAGAGTAAACTACTGTTTATAGTCTAAATATTATTAAGGGCAAATAATATTTGACTTCCCTGTTTTAAGGAGAGGCAGTCTAAAAATAGACTTCGACCTCTTTGACCTCAAAAATAGAGTCTCATCTATTTTTACCAACATGACACATACTTCAAGAATCTCAAACTGGAATCCTCGAACCATGCTCCATATTTCTAAAAATAGACATAGTCTAAAAATAGATTTTGCGCCAGAATTTGCCTGCGGGCCCACTTAGTGAAGGCGACTTCATTTCACTAAGCTCCATCATCTTGCTGCATTTTCAACATTTAGAGTGACTGTGATTTTATTACATACAAATTGTGCCCCTCCATCGGTTATCACTTCCTATGGTAGACCATATCGCACAAATAGATCAAATAGAAAGTTAATCACAGATTCCTCCGTGGCTCTTGGTAAGGCCACTATTTCCACCCATTTCATTACGTAGTCTGTGGAAACCAGTATTTAGGTTTTCTGATTTGATGGCAGGTTAAATTACCAATTGTGGTTGTAGTGGCATTTCATCCGCTTGGCCTGGGCAGCCCATTCTTTGGCAACTATCGTAGGCTTTGACAATTTTTTTTCGCATCTTTGAAGATCGTAGGCCAATAATAACCCAATTGTAATACTTTGTGCCCCGTTCTGCGATTTGTGAAATGGCCACCACATGGTTCATCGTGACAGAACCGTAGGATATCATATATCCCATCTTCCAGGATGCATCTGTGCATATGCATGTCACCCCCTGTGTGGAAGAGGTATCCACCGATCCAGGAGAACCTGGCACTGCATTGTACAATCAGATTTTGTTCCCTTGATGTTAAATGCCTGAGCAGTTTTCCTACTGCCAAGTAATTTGCTACGTCTGCGTACCATGGCGTTTTTACTGCTACAGCAAACAGATGTTCGTCAGGAAACTGATCGTTGACTGCTACTGTGTCATCTAACTTTAGAACTCTGGAAAGGAAGTCTGTGACCACATTTTCTTTTCCTGGGCGGTCCTTGATGGTTATGTAAAATTCCTAAAAAAGCATCAACCAACGAGTTATTCTCCCATTTGTTATTGGTTTAATGGCTAAATATTTAATGGCAGAGTGATCAGTATACAAGAGTACTTGATAGCCAGTTATATAATGTCTAAATTTATTAATAGCATAAATGACAACCAGGAACCCTTTTTCTGTCACTGTGTAGTTTAATTCAGCAGGAGTAAGATTTTTGCTGATATAATAAATATCATAGGGCTTTTTGTCTTCTTCTTGACCAAGAACTGCCCCTATCGATGTATCGGATGCATCTGAGGAAATGTGAAAAGGCAGCTCCCAGTTAGGACCACATAAGATTAGTTTTGTCGAGACCAGTCTCTTTGAATCTACAAAAGCAGTGTCAAATTTATCATACCAATGGAATTCGACGTTTCTAGTTAGTGCATACAAAGGTGCAGCAATTTGTGAGAAATTATTTATAAATCTACGATAATACCCTGCATATCCCAGAAAACTACGCACCTCAGACTGTGTACAAGGTGTGGCTAATAAAAGGATTACCTCTATTTTTTTCGGGTCTACTTGTATTCCTGTTGCAGACATATAGTGAACCAGGATTACTCCCTCGGTCATCATCAAGTGGCACTTTTCATTGCTTAAGCATAAACTGGTAGCAATACATCGTTCCAATACCTTTTTTAGCGTTTCTAATGCTTGATCAAAGTCATCACCATATGGGGTGAAGTCATTCATGTAAATTTCAAACCCCTCATTTATTAAATCAGCAAAAATGCTGAGTATGGCTCTTTGAAAAGTTGTTGGGGCATTGCATAGTTTGAATGGTAGCACCTTGTAGGCAAATGTACCCCATGGGCAGGTAAAGGTTGTTTTATCCTGGTCTTCAGGGGCTATTTGGATTTGACTGTAACAGTTGAAACCATCAAGAAAAGAAAAGAAACGCTTCCCTGCCAATGTATCCAGGACCTGATCAATAAAAGGGAGGGGGAAATGGTCCCTCTGTGTTGCCTTATTTAGCTCTTGGTAATCCACACAGATTCTCCATTTCCCATTATTTTTAGGGACGACTACCAGAGGGGAGACCCATTTGCTGTCTGAAATAGGATAAATGAAATTCACATCCAACAGTTTTTCCAGCTCCTCTTTTACAACATATTTTAGATGTGGGTTTGACCTACGTTGGGTTTGTCGAATAGGTCGAGCTTCCTTGTCAGTATAGATGTGATGGGTGCATAGTTGAGGGTCTATGCCCTTCATTTCTGGCTAGTCCCAAGAAAATGCTCCCTGATACTTCTGTAACACCTTTATGAGCTTCTTCCATTGGTCACTATCCAGATTTCCATTGATATTCAAATTTTTCCCTGGCTCAATCTCAACGGATATGTTGTTGCGTACAGCGGTTGTGGGTATATGTTGATCATCAAGGTTTTCCAAGAGATCTTCTTGTGTTTCATCTTCAAGAACTGTTTTCAACATTTGGCATTTTAAGTTTCTAGATGTAGATGGTTGATTCATAAAGTTATTGATTACATCGTCTTTAGTTTGATCCTTAAATTCAAGAGCTTCGACTAATGTCAGAGGTGGACAGATATTTTTCTCCCAATATGTATGCGGATGCTTGTGAATATTTATCATGGGTAAACTTGGTTTGGAAGGCGGGTAAATGATAATGTTCTTTATGGAATCTCCCCTATAAATGGTCATGTTGCCTATCCAGTAGCCTATGTAAGCATCGGCTGTTTCCAACAAAGGCCGCCCAAGAATCAAGGGGTGTCCGTCCATCCGATTCTTTGGGTTAATAACTAAGAAATCAGACAGATACTCCCATGAGTCCACAGAAACTAGGATGTCCTACAATATTCCTTCTGGCCTGATAACAAACCTATCAGCAAGTTCCAATAGCATAGTTGTGGGTTTTAAAGCTGATATGCCTAACTTTTCGCAAGTCCCTATTGTTAAGATGTTAATGGCCGCCCCTAAGTCGACCAATGTGTTTGGAAAGGAGTGGCCAGAGATTTATGCAGTTACTATGGGATTCCCTAGGTCGTCATATTTCATGGGGGTCTCCTTTCCCAACAATAAGTCAGATAGAGCTCCCACCACATGAACGGTGGGTATAGTTTTTGTTCTTTTTGCTTGCTTCTTTCCACACAATTCCTTAATTTTCTTGGCGTAGATGGAAATGTCTTGTATGGCTTGTAGAAGATGGATTTTGATGCAAATGTTTCTCAATTCTCCCAGAATATAAAAATTTGGAGAGACCATTGGTCTAGGTAGCGTTAACCTTTCACAGAAAGGAGTTGGAGAAATCCTAAGATTTTCAGGCTTCTCTTGGTCAACTGTTTTCTTTTCTTGATCCACCTCTATTTCAATTATATTTGTTTGTCTGGGCTCTGTTGGAGTTCCAGATTCCAATTGTTGTGGGGTTGTCCCTTGTGCTGGTGAGATAATACGTCCTGATGTCAACCTTAGTTTATTACATTGCTTCTATTCAGTCTCAGGGTTTGGATTTTCTATAACCTAGATTAGCTGAATTGGCCTGTTGTTGGGGTTAGGATTGAGTTGGGCTAGTAATTGAGGATGGATGATAGGCTGAGGGTTGTGCTGGACAGGGTATGGAGCTGGCAGTGTAGGTTGATTTTGAATCCCTATCCCCATTGGTGGGTGGGTCATTCCTAGAGTTCGTTTCCAATTTTGAGGCCAATTTGTGGTTTGAGAAGGCGATACTAGACACTGGGTTTGATATAGGTTGTTTTTCCAATAAGGAGGGGAACAAGGAAAGCTTGGCTAATTATTCCCTTAAGAGGGTTGCGTTGGCCAAGGTGGCATAGAAGCGACTGAGACGGCCAAGTGGATAAAGGCGGTTGATTCTACCAAGTTGCTGCGGGGTTTTCTTGGTTAAATTGCAGAGAATGAAAGAACAAAGGCAGGTCTTGAGGCATACTTGGTCATGCTTGCCATTGCCAACGCTGGTTAATCAGGTAAACTAGTTCTATTTCTTCTTTTGCTTCTTTGTAAACTGCTTTTAGTCCTAGAAGTGAAGGGCAGTGGTCTATGGCATGATCCTTAGTGTAGATAGCACATGTCTGAATCATGTCTAAGGGGCATTCCCTTTGGTTGTGCTTCTTCTGACAACATGGGCAGAAGATGGCCAAGTTTTGTTCTGCTATAGCTTGCTTCTTCTTGGCTTTTAGGACATCAAGCTATGTTGTCAAAGTACCCAAAATGTCAGTTTTAAAGTCTTGCAAAAGATTACCAAATTCTACTCTGGTTACGTTGCCACCGGCCTGCTTGAGGTCTTTCCTTGTTGAGTCTCGCCCAATGGGCTTATTTCGTGTACTACCCCGAGAGAACCTAATACACAGCGAAATAATTTCATCATATTTTTCTTGGTAGATGTCCCCTCTTCCCATTATATTAAGTGTTTCAACCCATTCTTCTTTCATCCCTTTAATCATTGTTGCTTTTAAGATGTCTTTGGATAATGCAATATATGGGGACCTTTGTAGATTATACTGAAATATTTCGACATATTCTTCTAATGTCTCATTGTCTTTTGCAGACATATTGAAGATTTCATCTTTTAATTCCCAAGTCCGGAAATAATCTTGATATTTAGTTAGAAAAATATTCTTCATTTGGTCCTAGTTATTGATGGTTCCCCCGTCGAGTCCCATGAACCAACGTAATGTAGCCCCCTTCAAAGTAGAGGGGAAAAATTTCAGTTTATGCGGGTCAGTGGTATAGTCATATCCCCTACATAGGACGTCGAACTCAAATAGAAACGCATCAGGATATTGTGAGGTCAACCCATGGAAGGTGGGGATGTTTTGTAGGGGAATGGATTTCATAGGGGTGTTAGCAGCATGGTCAAGAATGGGATACTCCAATGTCAATGTCTGCCTCTGATTCTAGTTTTGATTATTTGCCATTTGATCAAAGATATGCCAGTAATCTTCGGGGATCTCTTGTTCTGGAGGATTAATCTTAGTGGGATTGGGTGATGAGTGCGGAGGAGGCTTTACAACACTTCCTCGATCTAGAATACCAAGCGTCTTATTCTCGACTGCTTTTTCAGGGGATTCAGGCTCTAGAGCTTCTACTTGTATTGCCCCACTAGTTTCTCCTTCTCCTTCTTGTAAATTGCAAGAACCTCCCTCTCTTGAAGGGTCGGTACTTATATGTTCAGTAGTCTGAAGTCTTTGTTCAAACCCTTCAGTTTCATTGTGAATCTTGGTGTGGGCTGCAGATGGTGAGGCTGCTGCTTGAGAGAGTGTAGTAGGACTTTGAATGGGAATGGTTCTGGGTCCTACAGATGCCTGGGATTCAACTTTATTAATTATTTTGTCTATATATGTTGTTCTACCAAGGATTACCGATCCTTTGGGTTTCGTAGAAATTTTCGGATGATTTTGATTTGTTTCTATCCTTTTCTTCCTAGTCATAAAACAAGAGCACCTATTCTACTAACCTTTGAACAATTGTTGAGAAGTGGGTTAGGGAACAAGTGTTTTTATTGTTAGTACGCGGGTTCTTACCTCTCGTTTTTAATACCTAATTCTTCGCAGCAACAGAGAAAAAGGAATGAAGGACGTCTCTCTTAAACGCTCTCCCTGACAATGACACCAAAAATGTTAGTTCATAAAGGTGACTATTATAGGCAACCTCTATGCTTCTCATTCAAATGTCAACCCAGGGTAAGTCTTCTTATTTCAAGAGTGCAAGCATAGTATATGTGAGTGACATCAGGAATAGCTACTTTATATTACCATGAAGAAGATTAACTAATTCTCGAAGTTCAATCAACTCAAAAAGAAATGGAATTGTAAAATGTCGTTAATTATTCTGTCTAAATAAGCTTAGCGAGAATAACCTATGATTGAACAACACACTTGATGAATTGAAAATTAGTCCTACTGAATGGAACAGAAAATTCAATGAATTAAACAACAATTGCTTATTTAATTTTTCAATGGAATTCTCTTGCAAACTAACTAGCTAACATTCTTCTGCATTAAGCACAACAAGAAGTCATACAGTACTAATGGAAAGATCTAATTATTAGCGATATAAAGCATTGAACAGAAATCGTGCTAAAGCTCATAAACATATATAAAGGAATTGAGAAAACGACAAAAATGTCTAACAGTTATAAAACAATTACTGCAAACCAGAAAACATGAGCGATAAACTATCTTAGGGGCATAGGAACTGCAGCATCATAGGCGTAGAAGTTAACAAGTGAAAAGATATCTTACAGAATGCATCAGATAACTGAACATAAATTCTGTAATTAACGTACAGCACAGAGGTGAGCGCGGAAACTCCCAAGGCTGGGCCCAAACCACTAGAAGTTAAACACGACGGAAAACTTAGGGAATGACTATTCAAAATACCAAAATTATTTATTAAATAAAAGGTTAGACATGAATACAACTGGACAGTTATGTCTTGATACGTCTATTACAGAAGATAATTTCTATTCATCTCCCCTTTTCTCGTCCATATTTGGCCTTTTTAAAGGTGATTTCACTCAGTGGAATGGTCTTTTCCAAACGATAGCCCGCTGCTCGTGGCTGTCATTTGAGTTCTTTGGATGTGGATCTGTCTTTCCGCCTTCTGCTAGTCCCTGGGGGTCATTGGGATTTCATGTTTTCTGTCTGTCAGCTGTCTTTTGGTCATCGTCGATTCAACTGCCTTGTTTTCCAGTGAATAAAGATGAAATAAGTCAAATCCTTGTTGTTTAAACATGCTTTTTACTATTAGTCCATTTGTCCTGATTTTTCATTAATCCTCCTTTCCTTTACTGTTAAGATGAGGAAAAATTCCTAAGAGTGTATGATAATTCGAAGTAAAGGTAGGGTGAAAACGTACCTTAATTCCAGCCCAACAATTGAAGTTAAGTGATGTTATACATAAACATGATATTATCTTAGGTAATCAGATCCAAATCCAATTTTGTGTTTATGGTCACATTTTCATCACATGTCATATCGATTATGACTCGAAACTACATCACCAACTATAAATTATACCTCATGTAATCCATCTCACAAATTAAAGTTGGCTAAGATGAATTGGTTAGTGAGCCAATAAAACATGTATTATTTGCATTAAGGAACCAACTCCACTCACTTCCCTACATCAACATAAAGTGAGTCATAAGCACAACATGTATAAGGCACCAAAACAAAGCAACTATACCATGAAATCACTCAAATGATGCAATGATAGATACCTTCACAACATAGATTGCAAATGTTACACATACTTGTCCAAACGACCATCTAAGCACATTATGAATCATGCAACATATAGCCAAAAACCATCCCGCCATTAATACTTGAACCCAAAGTGCTCATTAAAAAATGATGAAGGTGGATGCAACGTACTACATCAATCATATAGGATAATAACTAAATCATGAAGTTAATTAGGGGAAGGATCACACAGCAATGCTCGAGTATGCCTTTATAGGTGGTAAGACAAATTAATAAGATAGAACAAATTTAGAAATTTCAAGAAGAGTTTAAACATTTTGCATTTCACATTTGTTGATAATTCTTGTGATCAACAACCTATAATTATCTATACAATTTGATTTCCCTCGGTAGGTCCATTTTCCTTATCCTTCTATGTTTTTTTATCCTTTTATATATATTTCAAAGTTTCAAACTCCAAATTTATTTGTGGCTACCATTGAGCTTCTTTATTTAAATATTATATTTTGTGGAATTTGTTTTTTTCTTTTTGTTGGGGCATTAAGATTTTTTTACTTATTCCTCTTCGTTTTTTAGCTCATTTGATGATTGGATCCATTTCTTAATGATCCACTGAACTACTGTGAATATTCCATTGGAATAGTTAGTCACAATAGATCTTATACTAGCAATTGCACCAGATGTTGCAAAGGAAACATCGTAAGGCATAAAGTCGAGAAGGATTGTGACATATAAAAAATCATTGAAGATAAAAATTAGTACAGAAAATGTCATTCAAGGTATAATAAATCACTTACATTGTGCCAAATTGATAGATTCTATAACCTTTCCAATGTAGATTTCCTTTTAATCTTCGAAGATGGTTTTTCAAGTTCCAATAACAAATATTTGATGGATTTTTAAAAGATATAGGTAATAAATGACATGAGATATGCTAAATAAAATAATATTAATTCATGAAAAATATGATGGTTATCTTTCCAAATCTGAATTTGCATCACAACCTCACATATTTTAGACATCATCACATATTAGATGAAATTGATCCAAACATTAGCTCCCAATTATTCATAACTTTTCGTGTAAATTTTGCAACTTCAATGGGAAAATATATTGCAGTGCAGTCGATGATGTTCAATATCTCCAATGATTCCTCTGAGAAAATTATCTCTGAAATTGCAAATAAACATTTTGAATTTCAGTAACACTATTAGAAACATACTATTTTAGTATTTTGCATTACCCCCTCAAGAGTATAGGGTTACATCTCATGGTGGCCATAATTATAATATGTATTATAAAATATTTTGTATATCATCGATTTTTATTGACAATTGCAATATACCATTGTAAGAGTTTACATGGTGACAAACCCTCTACATGGTTGAAGAAATTGACTATTCACAGAATCCAATAAACCACCAACCACCTATAACTTGACGAAGTGAAAACTACTCAACAAAATTTAATTAAAAAAAAAAAGGAACTACCCCCAAGGCGCAATGAAGTAATACAATGTGTAGAATGTGCATTTGAAACAAGAATGAGGGTGGTCAACTTGCAATGCTAATGTACCCTCTCCACAATGATGCTTACTACAATTTCCAAATGCACATCAATACTTATCTAAGAACTACTATTGAGTAAAACAAGACCAATTTAACCAAAGTGGATGTTGCAATCTAGTGCCTTAATTGTACTTGATGTGAATGTGAGGAGAATATGACGAACAAACTATTAATGTAATTAATTATCAACTCAGTAGTATTAATATGATGTAAGAGGTTGTTTCCCACTTGTAATTTCTTTGGTGAATAGCACAATATTCCTTGTTTTGATGGCCTATATGAGATTTCTTATTGTTTATTTTTCTTCCTTCATTTATGAATATCTATGTTCTCTTGGACACAGTTACAAAGGACTAACTAGAAGGCCACCATGCAGCAACTGAAGGTGCCAACAAAATTTGGCATCTAATAATAGATACTCATCAATTGACATATGTCATTCCTTGCTAATTGCAAAGTACATAGCAAGTGAATCGTTCTGGTCTTACACAAATGCTTCTTATCCCATAAACTTGTCCTAAAAACTACACCATCACCTAGAAATTGCAAAAAATATAGAGAGCAAATAGAAAATCAAATTAGAGGGCTCTTCGAGAAGAGAGAATAATATTAGGGACAAAAAGGCATACAAACAATAAAATCTATTATGGTTGAGATCAGATTCCTTGGTCCAATTGCAACATCTAAACAAATGAAGTGAATTGAATGTGTTCTTTAAGTGAATAACAAATTCAAGTAAGTGAACAGAAAGAAAACCAAACTATGTAATGAGAAACATGTGACATGCTGCAATAAATTTCATGGCACACAATGGTGGAATATATTCATTGGATCCTAGGATAGAAGGAAGATAATTGACAGTATAAGTCTATGCATGGTGTATACATTGCTATTTGTATGTGGTTTATAGTTCTTGTACCTATAAATCCACTCACCAACAACATTCAGAAAAACTTCAAAACTCATTTACCACTGACAAAAATATATGTCATTGATCAACTCAGCACACAAAACTTGATTGGACCAATTTGTCATAGGAAGAACATGCAAATGTTGTTAAAACATGAAAAAGTGGACTCTAATTTACAAATAAAATAATAATATTTCACTTTTCTTCTTTTTTGTAGCCACAAATTTCATCCATAATCCAGGTGGCCAACACTCTTCTTTGTTGAAGCCATAGATTTCAGCTTTCAACCACATAGCCCAACTGAACTAAAAATAAACCCTAGACATTTGTCCTTGCTTTAAGAAAATCAACAACGCTCCTATGTCATTTTAACTCATAAACTATATAACCTGTTGGCTCTGAAGCTCGAATTTGAATCTATCCTAGCGATGGACCATTTTCCATTAATCTGATTTTTTTTAAAACTTAATTGGATACTTTACCCACTTCTTGATAGAAACATTATGGAGCGAGTAAACAGAAGTTTTGATTGGATACTTTACCCACTCCTTGATAGCAATTTCATGGAGCGAGTAAACAAAAATTAAGTGCATGTTATAGAAAAAGGAAATTAAATAATACGTGTACAACCAATATAGTGCATCATCAAAGAACCGTTGGCAAAAAAATGTGCTATATATTATAAAGCTTCCCTTGTGAATAAAAATTTGCTTATAGCCTATGGTAGACAACCATGTAGTATTCACATAACACATTGGTGCTTAAATGCACTCACAAGTACAAAGATGATAGATGCAAAAGAATCTGCATGTGCAATAATTTAAAAATCGTTTCCCAGAAGCAAGTCAAAATTTATTATGAATAATCTAGCAAGTTCTGCTAAAAAACGTTTACAAGAAGCAAAGAAATTTTTATAAAGAAACATCGAGCAACCTCCTATAACCCAAAACCCTCAATTCAACATCCCAAACATTTTCAGTTGCCTTAAATGACAAGCAGCAGTTTCATGTGAGCACCTTGAACCACCTGAAATTTGAGATTCATAATGTATTTTTTGTGGAGCATAACCATACTAATTTTAAACATACCAAAACTTAGAATCCCGATTTTGGTGGCCAACTAAGGTATCTCCTTCCAAAAATTTGTGAAAATAACTTTTGGGTACAGCTAGACTAACACCATAACTAGAACTTAGAAGCCATTGTTTTACATGCAAAATATTGTGGTTGTGTTGGCTCCGACATAGGGCCCACCCCTAGCAATTCAAGCATCCGTGAAAGATCCCTATCATTATTAGTGCCATTAATTTGGCTTGAACCACTGGCTTCACTTATAATACTGAAAAGCCCTGAGATGCACCACTACTAAAGTGAGTAATTTTTTTACTGCTTGAGAGACTCATGCATTTATTACCATTTTAAAAGGGAGTAAACAATGTTGAAGGCATAGTACTGGGAGTTGGTGAAGAGGACAGATCTAAAGAATGAAGTGAAGAACTATAAAGGGCATCATTTGCCTTCAATGAGTGTTCAATTTTCTAGGAAAATGAGGGCTTCAACTCAATCTTCTGTAACCATTTTTGTTTCATCGGATTCTAGGGTTTCCTTTGCTTCTTCTTCTTCTTCTTCAGGCACTTACTTCTCATGGATCAGATTCTGCAATTTTAAGGCATGTTGATTCCCAAGATTTCAAAATTGTTGGATGATGATTCAATTCAGGATTTTGGATTTGGACGATAAGAAATTTTTATTATGATTTTGACAGATGATGAATTTTGTGATTGTCGCGGCGATAAAATTTCTGAGCTCGATTTAGAAATTTATGATGTTGATGATTCCTCTAGCCCAGGTTCGATCCTAACAGATTTATGCCACCTCTGGAGTCGCTTGCAAGCTCCCAAATTCCTTCGGAGATCTTCTTAGCTCTTGCACCCTTTGGGGAATCAGCTTAATAGAGCTCAAACAATTTTCCAAAATACAATTTTCATGAATGGCAGGGAAAATGTCTAAATTATTTTGAAAATATTTTATTTGTTCATTTTTTGGAGTTAACTTGTTCATTGAGATGAAAATGAGAGTAAAGTACAGTATCCAGTGTGAATTATGTTTTGAGAGCAGAACATATAATATTACCCTGAAAAAATAAACACATTAATTCAATTTATGCATTGTCGTTGATTGGCAGTGGCCTCAGAATTAGTCGCAACTGAGCTATCATTTAAACATCTTAAATCAATTATGCATTGTCATTGATTCGCAGTGGCCTCGGAATTAGTCTCACATGAGCGATTGATTAAACACCTTAAATCAATTTTTGCATTGTCATTGATTCGTAGTGGCCTCAGAATTAGTCTCACTTGAGCAGTCATTGCTACTGGCAGCACTCCCTGAAACCTGCCCGCGCCATCCTAGTTGTAGAGCTAGAATCCAAGGAATATTTGGTGCAACTAACTCGGCTCGCAAGGAGGATCACACAGCTTTTGGCTCTGGCTCATTATCAGTCTCAGGATTTCAATAGAGACCTGCAAAAACACAAGGGATGAATCCATGGCTTTCTATTTCTATTATGGTATTAGAGGTTGTATATCATATCCAGGGGGAAGAGAGATTCATAGAGGTTAGAGAGTTAGTTAGGTAGTTAGCTTAAATGAAGGAGGTGGTGGATGAATGGCCTAAAAAAATTCCATGTTTGATCTGATGGTGCAAACGAACATTGTTGGAGCTGGGGGAGTTTTTTTCAAAGAGGAATGCCTTACGACATAACCATTATTTAACATGAATATTTTTATTTTTATTATTTATTTTTTAATACTATTATATAAATAGTGCAAGATATATATTTTTTTGTTTGTTTTTTTGAATTGAAATACAACCAAAACAAAGTGATAAAATTTTTATGAAAGGAAAGTGCATTCTATATTTAGAACAATTTTAAAGTAAAGAACAACTAGCTAAAAAACTGCAAGAATTTGTTTTCTTGATTTTATTGCAAGAGGATATACAACACATTCACGTGACTTTATTCAAGTCTTTCACCAAATTTGTTTATTCAATTTACAAAAGCCTCATAAACAGCTAGATACCATGTACAAACATGTTGAAATGCGAATATTTTTCATAACTTCGTATATGCCAAAACCAGCTAGAGGAGCAGATCTCTGAATTCCTTCAGTATCACATGTCAACATTTTTCTTCATGTGAAGAAATTAGTAACAGAGCCAAAGGTTTAATGAAATTGTGTGAAAAATCTTCTTCATAACTTATATGTCTTTCAACAAAAATAAATAAATTATAACAGTGCATCAAATTCAACAGGTATACCATCTATTTGCAACCTTGTTTATAAAAATTAATATATTTGGTGGAGAATGACCCCATTCCAGAGGGGAGGTGAGTGGGCCTGCGATTCAATCTACAAGAAGCTAATAGGGAAGAAAGGGCTATTCGGTGAGCCTGCATGCCTAGTATCGAGATTTGGCAAGCAAGAGGCGGACAAGACTGTTTGATGTAGACTACAACGGATACCCAATTGCACCTGATATGATGTTAACATTGTTTCTCCACAAATAAAAATACCTCAAATAAAAGAAATTAACCATCTAGCAAGCATGTCACTTTAGTTCTACATGAGCTCTCCTCTTCGCCCTTATCGGAGTAAGTGAAGTCGGAAATGCCTTCATAGGGTTCTTTCGCTTTGTACCGGGCCTAGAAGTAACAATTGAGCCTCCCCAACATTTCGAGTTATTATCATATAGTGTTTGAGCCATTTAAGAACATCCAACCTCTTCGCCACGATGTCCCACTCATAATAGGGGGAGGCATATCCATGTGCTTGGATGTATTGAGTAATTATAGACGTTGATTTGAATCAATTTTTAGGACCCACCGTTACACTATAAGGAAAAATTTCAAAATCATGCCAATTTGGTTAACTTAATATCTATATATATATATATGTTAAATTTCAAAAATTTGTAATTCCTTTACAAATAAATACTTTCAAACATTTCATATAAACTAAAACCATGCCTTAAATTTTTTAATTCCCCTTTACAAATAAATACTTTCAAACATTTCATATAAATTGAAACCTTGCCTCGGATATCCCGAACAACCTCGGGATGAAATATTTTCCTATTTTCCTTATAACAGCTTCAAGCCAAAATTAATTTAATTCATAGACCTAAAATGTCATAGTGTCACATGTGATAGGGAACAATCAACCCACGTTTTATGCCAAAGACAAAATAACTACTGCTGTCACATTAATTTAATAACCTAGGATAAGAAAATAATGAAAAAAACCTAAAAAGAAAGAGAAAAAAAGGGTTAAACTACCTCTAATGATGTCAATTTAAAGACCTCTGATAGTGACATAATTACTACATGTTTTTAAACATCTATTGAAGAAATGGACTGTTACAACACCGAATTTTCAATTAATGTGAATCATAAGAGACATTCAATAAAAATGAAAAGTAGTATTGTAATATATATTTTTTTTCACATTTCAATCATTTACATCTACTTATGAGACAACTACATTCGCCAATTCCAATTTATACATGGTGGAAGCCCACTGTTTACACAAGAGGTTACAAATCCCTCGAATCTGTGAACTCTGACTCTATTGTTGGCGCCACAATATATGAGTGACCCAAAACAATTCTTTGTTATGCATTGAACAAATTTAATTATACGCTTAAAGTGATTCTCATTCCTACATCTCACATAAAACACACTTGTAATCCAAGGAGCAGAAATTTCACAGCCGTGATGCTCTATAACATATCTGCATGTTATTTCAATGTTGTCGCAGCAGAATTTCTTTTCAATGACTCCATAGTTTCCAGTGTCTTCTTCATCTAGCATGTCCAACCAGGGCACCAGAATGTCACCTTCGTTTTCGACTTTTCTTTTATAGAGCAATGGTTGGCACGCATCGTTACACAGTTCACCTGAAGCCATAAAGCACCGAACCTTTTATATGATATCTTCTCAATTGCTACCCGACTAGTGTATTGAAAATATGAAACCCTTCCATCCTTGGTTCGCTCTCTTAATTCTAAGTATTTATCATCGCAATATTAGTATTGCTCTAACTATCCATGCTTACACTAGATGCCAATTGATCCCTTATATTACTCACTAAGCCTCGTCACTTTTTAATACGAAAAGGTTGTGCTACTAAAATACAGTTACCATAATCAACACAAATTACCTTACTCTGTGAGAGATGCTCAATTGGTATGATATATATTAAGATGGCTCAGCTACATTCTAGAGGTACCACATCTGTTGACCACTACTACTTTAACAATCTCGCTTAACAGTTTCTTTGAGCCCTCACCGGGTTAATTTCCTAGCCTTCTTCGTTTGGTGGAAAAAATTGCATGTGCATGCACGCAATTAGACATATAGCAAGCAAGCATAAAATGCAGAACAAAAAAGTCAATCTACTTTGCGTCTAGCAAAAACCGAAAATTTAAGTAATTTTATTGCGTTGGGAAAAAATTTCTTACAACAAAGTTCCAAAACCGCAAAACGGTTTCCATTGACGGACGGAACCCGATCCAATTCCAAAACCCTCACACAAAAATGGATATTCCACAGTCCTCACACAAAAATGGAGTTGTACCGCCATGATTAATTGGTGATGTATCTAGAGAGCTTCCTAGTTGCAGAGCTAGAATCCAAAGAAAGGATGAATCCATGACTTTCTATTGCCATTATGGTACTAGAGGTTGTATATTATATCTAGGGGGAGAGAGATTCATAGAGGTTAAGGATTTAGTTAGATATTTAGGTTAAATGAAGGAGGTGGTGGATTAATGGCCTAAAACATTTCAATTGTCTAACATTTGATTTGATGGTGGAGACAAATAGATGGGGGAGTTGTTTTCAAACAAGAACGCCTTACAGCGTAAATATTCAGAAATATTAGAATATGAAAGTTAATTTTTCCTTAGATCCCATATTAATTAATTACTAGTTTTGCTTGAATTTTATGAAATAAATTAATCCAACTAGAAATTGTTGTTAATCCACCTTTCATCAAATCATCATGATCAATATTGTTTTCTACTATTGGTGGTTTCCAAGCCCATGATTTTGGTAAACCATGGTATCCGCCCATGGTATCCAAGAGGTGGAAGAATACAAAATAAAAATCTAATTGTACAATTAGTTTTTACCATAAACAACTATTCATTAGTTTTTTACCACAATGACTTATGGTATTCACCCATGGTTTTTGTAACCTATGGTATTGGACATATAACAAAAGTGCATGAATCTAGGTGAAAATACATTGTAAATAGTATAAATAAGGGCCTTCATTATTGTAAAAGCATGGATTTTTTTCCCATGATGTAGTCCGACCGATTTTTCTTTACCTTTTACTCTAGATTATTTCTTTTATGCACTTGTGGCATTTTTTATTGGTAGTTTTTGTCTCATTCCTCAGTCATTTTGAATTTGTGGTATCAGAGCAGCCTACTCTTTATCTGTTTTTTTGTGCATGTCCCCAACGAGGATAGGGTATGAGGAGTTGGGGCTCGAACTACTTGAGCCATTCTAAGACCATCCTCATTAACCTCGAAGACCTCCCATGGTGGAAGAAAAGAAAATTGAGGGTGCACGAGATCATATTAAATTGTAGTTGAAGGAATACCTCACACAACAAAGGGATGATATGATGGATAATTTTTCCTATATCCTTCAATGAATGACAACAACTGACACATCTTCGTAAAATGTCACTTTGGAGGCACTTCCCTGCTCAAGGTACAAGTTAGTTTTGATATTCCTGTATTCGAAGGTTAGATAGATGTGGATGCTTTAGCTAGATGGTCAATTCTGCTAGAAGGGTATTTCTTGGTGCACATTTTTTCGATAGAGAAAATGTTATCTTTTCACTCCTTAAATTCATCCCCAATGTCAAGGATTGGTGGGAGACTTATTTTGAGCAAAAGGCCATAGAGAAATCCATAATGTATGCAGTCATACCCACTTGGGACTCTTTCAATAATGTTCTGAAGGAACAATATTACCTTGTTGGAAGCTTCGAAGACTAGTACATGAGATGAACCACACTACGATGGGAGAGGTACCAACCAGTGGCAAAGTTTACAAATATATTCCATACATTGCAAACCAAATTGGGTATCAAAGACTCTGGGTGACATTTGGTGATCAAATATTGTGACGGTTTGCGTAGATACATATAGACAAAAATGGAGTTTTTGACATATCTTCACAGGGCCCGATGTACTAATATGCTATAAAAATCAAGCAGAAATTTAAATAGAAGCAAGGGTTTGAATCTACAAATTTCTCACAACAAAAGCACGGAAAATACAACCCCAAGTTGAAGAACAAATGATAGAGCTTGAATGAGCCACCCCAGTACAACCTATATAAGTCGCAAACAAAGAAGTGTAATTGAAAGGCAAAGAATGACATGGGAAAGTGGTGCAAATTCCACAAGAGCCCCTGACATAACACTGATGAATGTTGCTTAAAGTAGTCATTGGTGATTGAGCTTAAAGCTTTAGAGTTATATGTAGGTTTCAACTTGGAATCAAATCTAGACAAGTGGAAGTAGGTCATTGATGCAGAACCTACTGCCATCATTGTTATCACCAAGGTCTAGCCAAGTGAGCCTGAAGAACCAAAGGAAGGTGATTGACATTTTCACTTGCATATGTGGGTGAAGAGTCCTCTCTTACACTTCATTGCCAACAACCTAAGTCAAAAGAACCTCATCTTAGTATAGGTCATTGTTGGAAATGTAACTAGTTTTGTTATTCATAATTGTTATTGTACTCATTTTAATATGTATCTTATGGAACAAACAAAAAGAAGAAAGAAAATTTAGCATTTTAAAGCATGGTTTTCATGCTTCTTATTGATGATTGTCTAGGTAAAAGCACGTTCTTCCTGCTTCTAGGGTTTTTTAGGTCATAGAATATATTGTCATGAGTCAATAAAGTTAACATCGTGTTTATACGACTCTTCTAGGAAAAATGTAAATTGAAAAAGAATTTATTTTGGGTCTATAAAGTCCTTAAAACCTCCAAAGTACAAGTCAACCCTCGCAGCTACAAGTCAACCTAAAAAAAGGGATTTTGATTGATTGGAAAGGCTATATAAAGGAGCGGATTCGACCACATTTGGCACTCACTCACACAAAATTTTAATCTCTCAAGTAAAAGTTTGATCTATAGCCTATAAGCAAGAGGAAAAGGACAACAAAGGTCTATAAGGAAAGAAGAAGCAAAAATATTTGTTTTGAGCTCTAAGATCTAGGTTTTCTGCAGCTTCCAAGAAGGTTGAAATTGCAGGTCCAAATTGTATGAGAGTGAGTTGCAATATCAAGTTACTAGAATAACATATATTTTGTATTGACCTTTGAAGGATCTGTCTTGCTCAAAGGAGGATCTCTTAAAGAGTTGAATTAGGGTTTATGCGAGAGTTGAAAGAATGAAGTTGTAAGGTCGAAGTTAGGGAATGAAAGCTGGTTGAAGCAAGATCAAGCCTTGCTGATATAATCTAATTGAAATGGTTTATTGGAGGTGTTGTAACCCTAGATACAACCCATGGCTGAGTAGAGGTTAGTGCCTAGGACATCCATATAAAAAGATAGTGAATTTTATTTGTTGTTCCATTATGCTAGCTCAGAAGTGTGTTTCATAGGTAATGTTAAAGGAACCTTCTTAGGATAAAAACACCTTTCAAGATGACCTCATAGAAAATGAAAGTGATTCAAAGATGTAGTAGGGCGATGGAAAGAAATGATAGAAGGTTCAGAATAGAAGGCTGCTTACTACAGAATCTTTTGTCTTAAACCTTATCAGAAAATATGAAAGACAGAAAAATGAGCTTATAGAAAATAGTAGACCCCTTAAGAACTCTTGTTTTTTCATGGGAAGAACAAATTTTACTTTTTTCTTCTACCAACAAAATCTCATAGGTTTCCCATGATAGCAAATTTCCTAGTTGATCCCAACATGAGGGAAATCCTAGCCTAATCCTTTTATCAAATTTTTTTTAATCTTAAGACAAATTCCTTGATCTCCCCTAATTTTGCCTCTATAGTTTTCTTGTACAAATTCTTCTGCACCATTTTATTTATTTCCAACACCAGTGTTGTCTTGTCTTCAACTTTCATAGTTCTTAATTCCTAAGGTGACTTGGAATTTAGAAAATCAATCATTTTCTTTGCCAGTGAGGAAATTTGTTGGAACTTCTCTTTGAGAGGAGAAATAATGCTTTCCAAGTCTCTGATAATGGCATTTTATTATGGTACAATCAACATATAATCCCAAATAACCTTTACTTGTTGAATGATATCGTTCCAAATTATTTCTCTGACTGTATAAGTGACATATTTCTCTTTAATTTCTCCTTCAAATATTTGATCTCATTACAGGTTTTATGATAATCTTTCTGATATTTTGATGCATTGTCCTTTGCCATGGTCAATTGCCTCTCTTTGACTTTTAATAGTTCCTTGGTATCATCCAGATTCTTCTGCATTTTCTTCATTTCATCTTTAGAAATTTTCAATTCAATCATAACCCTAGTTAATTGTTGAAACCTTAGTTAAATTGAGAGGGGGGGGCGGGGGGGGTGAATCAGTTTAACACATTCATGAATTTTTTTAACTTTCAATTGAACTTATCTTCATGATCAACTTTATAAGTGAACAATCTTAATATATGAAAAAAAGTGTTAAGATAATGTAATAGCAGACTTGTTATGAGAGCAGCAAGTATTAAGCAGGCTGAACAACCACATCAACACATAAACATCACACACACAGACAACAGATATAAGTGGAAACCCATAAAGGGAGAAAACCACATCTTATTATTGTTGTGATGCAAAGGCAAGCTCCAACTCCCTCTCACCACTGATTTTCTGTAGGCACCAACCTACAGGAGGCTCCAACCTCAATTCTGCAAGCTACAACTTGCAAGGAAGCTCCAACTCCCTTACTTTTTCATAAAAGAAATACTTGCTGATTTACCTTGGATATTAGCTCTGTTCTGTGCCCTTTTTTTTTAACTACTGTCCTCCAATCTTCATATCTGATTTATTTATTTCTTCTGCTTCAATTCTGCATTCTCCTTTCTTTTGCCAGCTTGTTCAGAAAAAATACATTCATTTCAACTTTACAGTGGGATTTTGTCTTTCTTTAGAGACTTTCCAATTACAATACAAACAATGTAAAATCAATCAAAAAGCTCTTCATTCAATTACAGTATAAATTTCAAATCCATCCACCAACTCTGCTCACTCTCTGTTTTTTTTTTTTTTCAAACTTCTCACGCACACTCTGTTTTTTTTTCATTTTTGCATTTTCCTTGTTCATTGCAGTTGTATAACTGTTGTATGTACAACTGTCTTTTAATAGAACATAAATAACTCTCGGCGTTATTAAAAAAACTTTTAACAAAACATGATCATATATATCTGAACTCACAATCTTCATTACATAATACGATCTCAACCATCAAAGATATAACCTTTGGTTTTGTATTTAAAAGGAATGCTCATACTCATTAAATGTACATCCACGATTTGTCATTCTCATAAAACAAATATCCGCACCCTAATCAAATGTTATAAAAACTTCTTAATAAACCTTGGGTTTTATATTAATGAACCACCATTCATATATTCCAAGAAGCCAAGGCTCTACGTGCATTTCTTTGACTTAAGACAAAGAACACAATTTTGTGGGTCAGCCCTTCCACACACCCATAAAGTCGGGCCCACATATGTTTGGTAAAGTCTGCACTTTTAATACATTCCAAGTGACGGCGCCCTTTGAACATATATATATAATGTTTGATAAGGTCCGCACCTCCTACTTTGATTAAATAAACATTAAAGTATTAACCTCATTATCACGACCACATGCACTCGCTATTTATTAACTTTATTGAAAATTTCTTACTCATGTGCCAAGTTCCCTTCTAACTTATTCACAATCGAAAAACAATTTTCGATTGTCTTACCATACTGCTTGGTTAAATAACCCTCGTCAATTATGAATGCCCGACCTTCTTGTCACATATATATCAAAGCCTAAGTCAATCCTCGACCATGGTTTTAACCCTCGGCATAACATAATATATCAACGTGCATCAAACATATAATCCGCACATAAATCATTCTTATATGCGCACTCAACTTTAATATATATCAAATATTGCAATAGATATTAAACCCGACGCATATTTTAATACATATATGTTCCTGGGGCCCAACTCCATTAACACGCCTCTCGCATCTAACGGCGGACAGTTTATCGCATCGACTCCGATGATCCAACGGATTTCATGCCATATCGCATTTTTTATTGAGCCGAGCTTTAACCGCTCAAACGAACGCAATAAAAGTTGTTTTGTAAAACCGCCTTAGGACACGTGTTGGTTGAAGACATAGATCGCGTTCAAAATGAGAAATCCACTTACCATTTTTGACACCGCGCGATACTGTCGGTTTACTTACCTCTGGTTTTACTGTTCACAATTAGGGTTCCGCTTACATTCATGGTTCCACATCATCACACTTAACTCTGTGGTTTCATTAACGCGCTCTATTGTATAATTGTTCTTAATATAGGGTAACTTCTTCCACAATTAATTATTCTTTGACCTAAACAGAATTCAATGCAGATTTAAATAAGTTCAATAGTCGGGTGCTGCCATTACTTACATTCTCCACCCAAAAATAGCCAAATTTCGAGCCTTTCTCACCGAATTTCTATGCAGACAATCTGTGAACAACCCATGTATTCAAATGTGTGCCATTCACGATAGGTATTTGTAATACAGGTACCTCCTCTGGCTTTAATAACTCAATTGATTATAATTCACTTCTATTGATTTCAACATTGGAAATAGAACTCGATGCCACTGCATTTATACAAAGATTTAATATGTTTTAACCGACAAGGTCCACTATTGCATATGCCAAAAATACATGGTAAACCTCGCTAGTTCCTCTGGGTTCCACATAGCCATTTTCATCAGTTACATACAAAACCCCAAAATGTACCCTTACACAGAGCTTTCACCGTGCACAAATTCTTACATAAATTCTTATTGAAGATTAAGCCAACAATGTCTATACAATGTTGAAACAATTCATTTTATCTACACAATGAAATTTACTTGTAGTACTCTTCCTGTCCTTGGCCTAATCTTCAGAATCGATGGCCCATTCGACCTCTTACTCTGTTCCTAGCTCTCCAGATCTATTCTGTTGCCCTGTCTCAATATTCTTGGTACATTCTGCTGCCCTGTCACTGTAAATAAACTTCTTGATACATCCTGCTGCCCTGTCACTATAAATAAACTCTCTTGCTGCCCTTTTTTTGTCTTCTACTTTGTCTCTGCTACTGTCTTCTCCTTTGCCTTTGTCTATTCTACTGCCCTCTTTTTGTCTTCTACTTTGTCTCTGCTGCTGTCTTTGTCATCTATTTTGCCATCAATGACAACATTTCTAACAATCTCCCCCTTTGGCATTGATGGCAATACATCACTATGTCTACTTTGTCTATACAACACTCTTTCAAGCTCTGTTTGTAGCTTTTCCTCCCCCTTTGACATCAATGGCAAAGGGTTGATATTCTGATCTTGAGGACCTGTTCTTTGTGGCATTCCTTGTTAACTGATCTCCCCCTGGAATGATGTTTTCTCTTCTATCAAAGAGTAGCATCTACAGACATTACCCCTAGTCTATCTTTCAGATATTCAAATGGTTCTCTAGCAATAGGTTTTGTAAATATATCTGATGTCTGTTCTTTTGTTGGCACATATTCCAACTTCACTACCTTCTGAGCTACTTTTTCTCTGAGAAAATGATACTTGATTGGAATATGTTTAGTTTTTGAATGAAGCACAGGATTTTTTGATATGCTTATTGCACTTGTATTATCACATTTGATAGAGATAGGTTCATCAAAGCTTACCTTCATGTCTTGGAGGGTTTATTTCATCCACATGACTTGTGTGCCACATGTTGCTACTGCTATGTATTCTGCTTCTGTTGTAGATAGAGAGATAGAAGTTTTCTTCTTGCTTAGCCATTCTACCAGACTTTCTCCTAAATAGAATGCACCTCCACTTGTGCTTTTCCTGTCATCAACACAGCTGGCCCAATCTGCATCTGTATATGTTGTTAAAACGAAGTTTTTGCCTTTTGGATACCATAGCCCATGATGTGCAGTCCCTTGTAGATATCTGAATATTCTTTTAATTGCTAGTAAGTGATTTTGTTTTGGTGTTGCTTGATATCTTGCCACAAGTCCTACAGCCAGCACAATGTCTAGTCTGGAAGATGTTAGGTATAGCAGGCTTCCAACCATGGATCTGTAAATTTTTTGATCTACTTCAGTTGTTCCATCATCTGCACAAAGCTTGCACCCAGTAGTCATGGGAGTTGACACAGGTTTGCAGTCCTCCATTTTGAATCTTTTCAGCATCTCTTTTAAGTATTTTTCTTGTGAGATAAATGTGCCAGTGTTATTTTGTTGAATTTGAAGTCCTAGATAGAAGGTGAGCTCTCCAATCATAGACATCTCAAACTCTGATTTCATCTCTTCAGCAAATCCTTTTGTTAACTCATCTTTGCTGCTTCCAAACATGATATCATCTACATACACTACTACAATCAGAAGTTCATTTTCATTTGCTTTTATGTACAAATTAATGTCTACTCCTCCTTTCTTGAATCCTTGTTTTTGCAAGTATTTGTCCAGCCTTGAATACCATGCTCGAGGAGCTTGTTTCAGCCCATATAATGCTTTCTTTAATCTGCACACATAGTCTGCATTATCTGTTAAGGAGAACCCTTCTGTTTGTTCCATATAGACTTCGTCCTCTAAATCTCCATTCAGGAAGGCAGACTTCACATCCATTTGATATACCTTGAAGTCATGGTAGCAAGCAAAAGCTAGAAACAATCTGATAGCTTCCATTCTGGCTACCAGAGCAAATGTTTCATCATAATCAAGACCTTCAACCTGTGAATATCCCTTGCACACAAGTCTGGCTTTATTTCTGATTACATGTCCTTGTTCATTCATCTTATTCTTGAATACCCATTTTGAGCCAATGACATTTTTCTCACTGGGTCTTGGAACTAGTTCCCAGGTGTTGTTCTTCTCAATTTGGTCCAATTCTTCATTCATAGCATTCACCCAATGTTTGTCTTTGATGGCTTCTTCAAACTTCTTTGGCTCTATTTGTGATAACATTGCTAGGTATACCTCTTCTGTCTATTTAGTTAGTTGTCTTCTTGTCTGTACACCTACAATATTGTCCCCAATGATTTGATCTTCTGGATGGTTCTTTTGAGTGTATCTTGAGGGGCCTTTTGATCTCAGTTCAGTATCTTCTATTATCTTGCTTACTTCATCATCATCTTGATTCTCTTCTTCATGATCTTCTAGAGGGTTGTTGCAATCTGTACTTCTTGTCTTGTCTGATAGTTCTTCATCAAATCTTACATCAATACTTTCCACAATTTTGTGAAGCATTTTGTTGTAGCACTTGTAACCTTTACTCTTGGATGCATATCCTAAAAATATTCCTTCATCTGCTCTTGCATCAAACTTTCCCAGATTTTCATCATTATTTTTTATGAAACACTTACTTCCAAAGACTCTAAAGTGCTTGATTGATGTTGGTTTACCATGCCATAGTTCATAAGGAGTCTTGTCGTTGTTTGGTCTTAAATGAGTTTTGTTTAGGATATGCACAGTTGTGTGTACTGCTTCTACCCAAAAGGTTTGAGGAATGTTACTTTCTTACATCATGGCTCTGGAAATCTGTTGTACAGACTTGTTTTGTCTCTCTGCCACTTCATTTTGCTGAGGTGTTCCTGCAATTGTGAACTGTTGCTTTATCCCATGTTCATTACATAGATCTACAAAATCATAGTCTATGAATTCACCTCCTCTGTCTGATCTAATGCACTTTAGCTTGCATCCTGTTTGATTTTCTGCCAATGCCTTGAATATCTTGAATTTCTCAAATGCTTCTGATTTGTGTTTCAAAAATGAAACCCATGTCATTCTTGAAAAATCATCTATTATTAGCATGAAATAGGATTCTCCACTTGGTGTTTTGGTTCTTGAAGGTCCACATAGATCCATGTGAACAAGTTGAAGAGGTCTGCTTGTAGATAGCTTCTCTTTGGTTTTGAAGGATGTGCGAGTCTACTTACCTAGCTGACAGGATTAAATATTGTATTTGAAGGCTTCTTTATGGATGGCATATCTCTGACTGCATTCTTTTTGCTTAGAATTATGATATGATCAAAGTTTAGGTGTCCCAATCTCCTATGCCATAACCATGACTCCTCAAATTTGCTAAAGTGGCATGCTTCATTTTCTTCTTTCACTACGTAGACATTGCTTTCTGTTCAAACACCTTTGATCAGCGTCTTTCCAGTGGTGCTTGATCTTACTTCACAGTCTTGCGCTCTAAAAAGAACTTCACAGCCTTTATCACACATTTGACTAACACTCAGCGGATTTTCTTTCAGCCCATCCACAAATAGTACATCCTGGGCTTTTCCTCTGCCATTATCCAGACTGACTGAGCCTCTTCCTTTAATTTCTCCTGCTTTATCATTGCCAAAAGTAACATTTCCAGATTTATTTTCATCAAAGGTTATAAACTTGCTTCTATCTCCAGACATATGCTTTGAGCAGCCACTGTCCAAATACCATTGGCTTTTTAGATCTTAAGCTATTAGAGCCAAGTCACATTTATTCACCTTCTTTCTCCACTGCAAGCATCCTCTTGTTTGGTACCTTTCCTAAGGTGATGAACCACATTCTCTAAGAGGACATTTGGAAGACATATGTCCACTTTTATTGCATACACAGCATTTGAGTATATCTTTAGCAGAATTATAAGTATGAGTAAACTCTCCATGATTCATAAACCTCCTTGAGGTTTTGAATATCAGTCTTTGTCCATATTTTCTGCATTCTATGATTTTATGGCAAAATTCTTTACAGTAAAAACAGTATCCATAAAAACAATTTGCATACCTGATGAAAGATTGTCTTCTCCATTTGTTTGCTTGAGAAAAGCTTTCCACTGTTTGCATCCTTTGATGATTTGTATTTATTCTTCTTGTATGACAATATGCAGCAATATGTCCCAGTTTGTGACAGGCATAACAGGTGGTATTTTTCATAGGAGGAAAAAATATCCTTTGATGGCTTCCAAATTTAACATATTTAGGAGTATATGAGTCCTTTTTAGTTGAAATTTTATTTATTTCATCCTTTGTCATCTGTGATTCCTTCTGATTTCTATCTACTTCATTGCATATTTCTTCTTCTTTAGGAATCTCCTGAGATGCTTTTATATCCTCATCTACTTTTACAAAAATAATATTTTTGTTTTCTTTTTCTTTGCCTTTTCTTGATTCTCCTTCATAGCCTATCCTAGTTTTTATCAGAGGAGATCTTTGAGCATCTAGAATTTCATTCAACTTACCAGAGCTTGTCATTTGAGAAGTATCTATTTTCCTCTGGGAATTTTCTAATTTCTTCCTTAAGCATACTACTTCTTCTTCCAATTTCTCTTATTCCTAAGTTTTATCCTTGATTTGCTTAAGTAAAATGTCTTCTACCTTCTTGGCTTCTTCAAGCTCTACTTTCAACTGAATGAGGACTTTTGAATTTTGTTCTTCTCTTACATATTTGAGGAGAATGTCTTTCTGTTTTTTGCACTTCATTTTGAGTCTGTCAATTTCCTCCAAGGCACTTCTTAGCTCCCCCTCAAGGTCCACTTCACCTTCTTCCTCATCTTCTAGAAGGAATTATTCAAGCTCTTCTATAGCCATCAATACAAATTCAGATGTTCCTTCTTCACTTGAGAATTCAGCTAAGTCTTCAGATGCACTGCTGTCTTGCTGAGCATAGAAATATTTTCTATTGAATTTCTTCCCTTTCTGCCAGTTCTTTGATATGGTTTTTTCTGAATCCTAAGTCTGATTCTTTGCTTTCTTATAAGGACACTTAGAAGCATAGTTTCCAACTCTTCCACAATTGAAACATTTAAATGGAAGTTTACCTTTATATTTACCTGAACCTTTATCCAATTTTCTGATAAATTTGGCCTCTTCTTTATCAGAGCAAGAGCATATATCTTCTTTTTCTTCTTTCTTCTTCTCTGTCTTAAAGACTGCCTCCCTTAAATTTGACTTTCTCTGTGGCAGCCTCATCTCATAGGCTGTTAGCTTTCCAAGTAGCTGGTTCATGGTCAAAGTTTCCCAATTTTTTGTTTCTTCTATGGCAGAGACCTCGGGGTTAAAACTAGATGGAAAAGATCTTAGGATCTTTTGAACAATTACACATACTTGTATGGTTTCTCCTAGAGATTTCATATTATTTACAGTTTCTGCAACCCTTAAAAAGAAACTGGCAATTTCTTCATCATCATTCATCTTTAAATTTTCAAACTGGGCTCTATAGACTCGAAGTTTGGTTGTCTTCACCTTTTTGTGTCCCTCATGAATATTTTCTAGAGTTTCCCACATTTCTTTGGAAGTCTTGCTATGCATTACTTTGATGAATTCTGCCTCACATAGACCATTCAAGATTGCATTCATGGCTTTTTCATTAGACACCAAATATTGTTTGGCTTCTTTCTCTGAGACATTTGCCTTAGGGTCATATCCAAATTCCACAGCAGCCCAAACTTCTAATCCTAAAGACATTATTTATGTTCTCATTTTGATTTTCCAGAAAGCATAATTTGCACCAGTGAAAAAAGGGGCTTTATTAGTTGAGGATCCTTCTTGACTAGCCATCCTGGGGACCTAGGATCTCCTTTCAGTTGTTAAACTGCTACAAAAGGAACCCGCTCTAATACCAATTGTTAAAACCTTAGTTAAACTGAGAGGGGGGGGGGGGGTGAATCAGTTTAACACATTCATGAATTTTTTAAACTTTCAATTGAACTTATCTTCATGATCAACTTTATAAGTGAACAATCTTAATATATGAACAGAAGTGTTAAGATAATGTAACAACAAACTTGTTATGAGAGCAGCAAGTATTAAGCAGATTGAATAACCACATCAACACATAAAAATCACACACAGAGACAACAGATATAAATGGAAACCCATAAAGGGAGAAAAACACATCTTATTGTTGTTGTGATGCAAAGGCAAGCTCCAACTCCCTCTCACCACTAATTTTTTGTAGGCACCAACCTACAGGAGGCTCCAACCTCAATTCTGCAAGCTACAACTTGCAAGGAAGCTCCAACTCCCTTACTTTTTCATAAGATAAATACTTGCTGATTTACCTTGGATATCAGCTCTGTTCTATGCCCTTTTTTTTAACTACTGTCCTCCAATCTTCATATCTGATTTATTTATTTCTTCTGCTTCAATTCTGCATTCTCCTTTCTTTTGCCAGCTTGTTCAGAAAAATGCATTCATTTCAACTTTACAGTGGGATTTTGTCTTTCTTTAGAGACTTTCCAATTACATCACAAACAATGTAAAATAAATCAAAAATCTCTTCATTCAATTACAATATAAATTTCAAATCCATCTACCAACTTTGCACACTCTTTTTTCTTTTTTTCTTCTTTTTTTCACGCACATTCTGTTTTTTTCGTTTTTGCATTTTCCCTGTTCATTGCAGTTGTATAACTGTTGTATGTACAACTATCTTTTAATAGAACATAAATAACTCTCGACATTATTAAATTTTTTTTTAACAAAACAGGATCATATATATTCGAACTCACAATCTTCATTACATAATACGATCTCAACCATGAAAGATATAACCTTTGGTTTCATATTTAAAAGGAATGCTCATACTCATTAAATGTACATCCACGATTTGTCATTCTCATAAAACAAATATCCGCACCCCCATCAAATGTTATAAAAACTTCTTAATAAACCTTGGGTTTTATATTAATGAACCATAATTCGTATATTCCAAGAAGCCAAGGCTCTACGTGCATTTCTTTGACTTAGGACAAAGAACACAATTCTATGGGTCAGCCCTTCCACGCACTGAAATAGTCGGGCCCACATATGTTTGGTAAAGTCTGCACTTTTAATACATTCCAAATGACAACGCCCTTTGAACATATATATATAATGTTTGATAAGGTCCGCACCTCCTACTTTGATTAAATAAACATTAAAGTATTAACCTCATTATCACGACCACATGTGCTCACTATTTATTAACTTTATTGAAAATTTCTTACTCATGTGCCAAGTTCCCTTCTAACCTATTCACAATCGAAAAAGAATTTTCGATTGTCTTACCATACTGCTTGGTTAAATAACCCTCGCCAATTATGAATGCCCGACCTTCTTGTCATATATATATCAAAGCCTAAGTCAATCCTCGACCAAGGTTTTAACCCTAGGCATAACATAATGTATTAACGTGCATCAAAAATATAATCTGCACATAAACCATTCTTATATGCGCACTCAACTTTAATATATATCAAATATTGCAATAGATATCAAACCCGACGCATATTTTAATACATATATGTTCCCGGGGCCCAGCTCCATTAACACGCCTCTTGCATCCAATGGTGGACAGTTTATCGCATCGACTACGATGATCCAACGGATGTCATGCCATATCGCATTTTTTATTGAGCCGAGCTTTAACCGTTCAAGAGAACGCGATAAAAGTTGTTTTGTAAAACCGCCTTAGGACACGTGTTGGTTGAAGACATAGATCGCTTTCAAAATGAGAAATCCACATACCATTTTTAACACCGCGCGATACTGTCGGTTTACTTACCTCTGGTTTTACTGTTCACAATTAGGGTTCCGCTTACATTCATGGTTCCACATCATCACACTTAACTCTGTGGTTTCATTAACGCGCTCTATTGTATAATTGTTCTTAATATAGGGTAACTGCTTCCACAATTAATTATTCTTTGACCTAAACAGAATTCAATGCAGAGTTAAATAAGTTCAATAGTCGGGTGCTGCCATTACTTACATTCTCCACCCAAAAAGAACCAAATTTCAAGCCTTTCTCACCGAATTTCTATGCAGACAATCTGTGAACAACCCATGTATTCAAATGTGTTCCATTCACGATAGATATTTGTAATACAGGTACCTCCTCTGGCTTTAATAACTCAATCGATTATAATTCACTTCTATTGATTTCAACACTGGAAATAGAACTTGATGCCAGGGCATTTATACAAAGATTTAATATGTTTTAACTAACAGGGTCCACTATTGCATATGCTGAAAATACATGGTAAACCTCGCTAGTTCCTCTGGGTTTCACACAGCCATTTTCATCAGTTACATGCAAAACCCCAAAATGTCCCCTTACACAGAGCTTTCACCGTGCACAAATTCTTACATAAATTCTTATTGAAGATTAAGCCAACAATGTCTAACAATGCTGAAACAATTCATTTTATCTACACAATGAAATTTACTTGCAGTACTCTTCCTATCCTTGGCCTGATCTTCAAAATCGATGGCCCCTTCGACCTCTTACTCTGTTCCTAGCTCTCCAGATCTATTCTACTGCCCTGTCTCAATATTCTTGGTACATTCTGCTGCCCTGTCACTGTAAATAAACTTCTTGATACATCCTGCTGCCCTGTCACTGTAAATAAACTCTCTTGCTGCCCTTTTTTTGTCTTCTACTTTGTCTCTGCTACTGTCTTCTCCTTTGCCTCTATCTATTCTGCGCATAAACCATGTAATCTGCACATAAACCATTCTTATATGCGCACTCAACTTTAATATATATCAAATATTGCAATAGATATCAAACCCGATGCATATTTTAATACATATATGTTCCCGGGGCCCAGATCCATTAACACGCCTCTTGCATCCAACGGTGGACAGTTTATCGCATCGACTCCGATGATCCAACGGATGTCATGCCATATCGCATTTTTTATTGAGCCGAGCTTTAACCGCTCAAGAGAACGCGATAAAGTTGTTTTGTAAAACCGCCTTAGGACACGTGTTGGTTGAAGACGTAGATCGCTTTCAAAATGAGAAATCCACATACCATTTTTAACACCGCGCAATACTGTCGGTTTACTTACCTCTGGTTTTACTGCTCACAATTAGGGTTCCGCTTACATTCATGGTTCCACTTCATCACACTTAACTCTGTGGTTTCATTAACACGCTCTATTGTATAATTGTTCTTAATATAGGGTAACTGCTTCCAAAATTAATTATTCTTTGACCTAAACAGAATTCAGCGCAGCTTTAAATAAGTTCAACAGTCAGGTGCTGCCATTACTTACATTCTCCACCCAAAAAGAACCAAATTTCAAGCCTTTCTCACCGAATTTCTATGTAGACAATCTGTGAACAACCCATGTATTCAAATGTGTGCCATTCACGATAGATATTTGTAATACAGGTACCTCCTCTGGCTTTAATAACTCAATCGATTATAATTCACTTCTATTGATTTCAACACTGGAAATAGAACTCGATGCCAGGGCATTTATACAAGATTTAATATGTTTTAACTAACAGGGTCCACTATTGCATATGCCGAAAATACATGGTAAACCTCGCTAGTTCCTCTGGGTTTCACACAGCCATTTTCATCAGTTACATGCAAAACCCCAAAATGTCCCCTTACACAGAGCTTTCACCGTGCACAAACAGAGATTTCACCGTGCACAAATTCTTACTTAAATTCTTATTGAAGATTAAGCCAACAATGTCTATACAATGCTGAAACAATTCATTTTATCTACACAATGAAATTTACTTGCAGTACTCTTCCTGTCCCTGGCCTGATCTTCAAAATCGATGGCCCCTTCGACCTCTTACTCTGTTCCTAGCTCTCTAGATCTATTCTACTGCCCTGTCTCAATATTCTTGGTACATTCTGCTGCCCTGTCACTGTAAATAAACTTCTTGATACATCCTGCTGCCCTGTCACTGTAAATAAACTCTCTTGCTGCCCTTTTTCTGTCTTCTACTTTGTCTCTGCTATTGTCTTCTCCTTTGCCTCTGTCTATTCTGCTGCCCTCTTTATGTCTTCTACTTTGTCTTTGTTGTTGTCTTTGTCATCTCTTTTGCCATCAATGACAACATTTCTAACAATTTATCAGCTCGATCTTATGAATCTGGTTGTACTAGAATGGCGCGGACATGGCTATCCATCCTTTGTTGCAAGCTAGCATTCAGTTCCTTCAAGGTAGCCACTTCATTGTTTCTCTCCAGTAATGTTTTCGTTAGAAGATATTTTTCCTTGTCAACCTCAACTACCTCTAGGGCCATAACAATATCCACTGTAGGCAATTTTAACTTCTTTCTCAACACTTGAATTTTTGCCTCTTCCCCGTATAAAAGCTTCTGCACAGTAGACCTATGTTCAGGATTTACACCAATATTGAAAAAAAAAAATTTCAATTCTTCTTTTTGGGTAAACAAGGCTCATGATTTTGCCTTTTCCTTCTTCAAATGATTTATTACCTTCCCAAATAAGGATTTTGTTTTGCTTGCTGCTAGGGATGATTTTCTCAAATCACTGTAAAATAATTCTCCAATTTGCCTATGCATAATGATTTTTCCAGGCAATGGAATCTCCCTTGCATCCACAATTAGATTCACAATTTTGAAACCTACTGTCGAGGAAACAGTCAAAGGAGAGGGATGAGAAAAAGACAATTTAAGTTAATTTCTTTCCAAATCCATGGTTGATAGAAACATGGTGTGGTACTCTGATGCAGGTTGAGATACGAGCTGGCACATAACATTTTCCCTAATTTTCTTATTATTTTCTTCAATTTGACTATATAACTCCTTCAAAACAGAAACACAACTTTGAAGAGTGTCTTCAGGAATAAGAGAAGAAGGTGTGCATATCACTTATCTTATTTCTAATTGGAAACCAGCTGCAGTAGAAGAACTTTCAACCAGAAGCTCAAACTCCTTTTCTTTCCCATGTAAATTTGATTTCTTGGAACTGTGACTTGTTTCACCGTCCAGATCAATAAACTCTTCAATTCTTCTATTCAAGCCTTTTTTTGTATGATTGTGAGTTTCAACCTCCATTCACTTTTGTGCTTCAAATTTACCACCATTTTCTAACTTTTAAATTTATGGGCTTGCTTTATCTATATAGGGAGCATAATAATTCTCCACCATTATTTTTGAAATAATATGATGAGGGTCATAAGCCCATTTATTTCCTTGTTGAATTTGCATGTTTTGAAGCATTTTCTCAACTTTCTCCATGGACTCTCTATTATTAACAATAAAAGGCCCAACAATCTTAGGAAACTTGAATAAATTTTCCTTCTTTGTTGGCACAAAATGAACTTGATCTACATTCAAACTTTGTCTAATGAACTCTAAAGAAACAATCTCATTGGTACAAAAGAAGGAATCTTGTAAGGGGGAACCTCTGCTCCATACAATATGATCTCAACATAATCCTCAAACTGAACCAATCTCCCACTTTGACATCTTTGTTGATTTGTAATAGGGATTGGGATTTTGGAATGAGACATGGTGGATCAGAGTTGTTTATAATGGAATAAACAACTTACATAAAAGAAGCAGTGAAATATGCAAAACCTTCATGATTAGGGTGACTCCTTACAGTTTTTGTCCAATTAATTATTGATTGTTTCTTTTTGTGTGGATCCATTATGTTCAAGCCTAAATGCATTAATTTTTCTACATGGACATAAAGCAACAGGTAGACCAATAAAAATGGAAATCTGAAACAACCAGTAATATTTATATTTGACAATTGAGAGTTCATTAAACCTTCCTAGAAGGTTGGTGTATCAAGAACAATTTCAGGTTGCATTACTAAATTAAACATCCCTAGAACAACATGGTCAATAACAAAAGTATATTCCTTTCCCAAAACCCTGGATATTATTTATAAGATTGACCTGACATCCTCAACAAAGGTTTTTTGGGGAAACTGAGTTGGTTCTAGATGTAAATTTTCTCCTGTTGGCATAAGATAGAATGACAATTGGGCATAATATTTTCTAGACAACTTTTGAAAGCTTGCTAATAGGGTTTCTTCAGAAAATGTAGTACACCATTTTGAACGTGGAAAATCAAGATTCTATTGGATTAATAAAGTAGAGACTTGAAAAATATTTCCCCCCAGTAAATTCATCACAAAACATTTCTGAGGATACGTGGAAGAGACAACCCAGGAGATAAATTATGGATAAACATATGTCTGAGGGATAATGGAAAAAAATAGTCTCAATTTTACAACTACAAAATATACAGGAGAGTCTAATTGGGAAACTAAAATGCCTTGGTAGAGTTCCATGAGGTGTAGAAATTATACAAATAATATGTATTCCAATGGATTCAATCTGATCATGAAATATACTAGAGCAAGATAATGAATCCTTCTATAATTACTTCTGCGGAAATTAAACATGATCGCACAATCACACCAAGTAAAAGAAAGAATCAAATCAATCCAAAACACATATATTTTTCCTGGGGAAAGCTTGCTGCTCAAAACCCATCTATCTCTATTGTATAATTAACCAAGGAATCATGAAACAATACAATGCACTCTTCTCACAAGAGTCGGTTGTACTATCCTAACTGTCTCACACTGATCGAGACAAAATTGGGCTAGTACTTAGCCAATTCTCAACCTGCATTCAGCCTGCCTTGCTCACGCAATTCATGTGGAATGCAATCCCTATTCTTTATTAATTGCATCCTTCCTTGATTGTGGAAACATCATGGGCAATCTTATGGTGTTTTAACTGCATCTGGGAAGTTTGCTAAAAAAACAATTGATAGTTAACTTCCCTTTAACCTTTGTCTCAACTGGGTCTTCATCAAAACTGACATGCATGCAACTATTAATAGTAAATCATCAGTCACTTGACAGATCGCTGCATGTGAATTAAATCTGATTTAATTCAATTGACCTCTCACTAGTGCAACAATCAGTTACAACTAGTTAGACTCACTTTAACTCACTTAATTGAGTTAACTATTTTCTCATGCATTAAACTAATACACTAATTGCAACTTGGACTCTAAAACAAATAGAATCACTCTACCTGCCTTACCAACCACCCTCAACTCGAAATTCATGAGATAACTGAGTCTATCACACTCAGTTAACTATTAAAAGAGTTTACGAGATAAGATAACAATTTATTGTCCAATTTAATTAAGGGAAAATTAAATTAGACACATTTCCAATTTATTTAATAAATTGGCTTGCACACTAATGTATTGCTAGGACCCATCACTATGTGACCTGTGATCCCACACTAATGTGTATGCTGTCATGTTGTTTCTGGATGCAAATGTCACTGTTTCTTGTTGCAAATTTCAACATGAGGTTTAACGAGAAAATGGGGTCGAAGATGTATATTTTTGTGTCCACGAGGGGAATGTGGGTTGTGGAGCCTGCCATAGCAACTTTATTGGAATTTTAAATGACTAAGTGGGATAAACACAGTGGATAAGTAACTGGATATTCTTTGATGACCCGGGAGTACGAATTAATGATTTGGCGTGTTATCACCATGCTGGGACTAATTGGGCTATTCAACAGTCAATTTGATGTAACTATTTCAAACCACTTGGTGTTGGAAGTTATCCCTTCCAAACAGAGGCAACTCTCTCAAGAAAAAGGTAAGATATTCAAGAAACAAGATTATAATGAAGATGGCTAACTCTTATATGTTTTTAGATGATTTTTGCAGGTGGAAGATGAGTGAGGGCTACCATTGGGCGTGGAGTCAACATGGAAATTCAATTACAAAGGAGTATTATTCATGGAAACTGAGGCACATGAGCTTTTACAATAACTCTTACAGCTAACATAATACATAAAGGAAGTTGGAGCATAAGATTTTATGAATTCCAAGTAATCATGTATAAGAAATTTGAATCCATACTCAAAATATAAATGGACACAAACACATAAAATCTCAATACGAATCTCAGGTCTAAACAAACACTTCTGCAACTGTGTATTAACTGAATGACAAAAAAATACATAGTAGCCTGGCCATTTACATCCATACACCTCTAATTCTAAAAACCTCTCATTTATAGAGCGAGATCTCTTTTACATAGTTCTGCCACCTAGGCTAGACTCTCGAACCTGATCTAGAGATCTAATCCAAAAAGGATTCCATTACATTGAGAAAAAATAGATATATTCTATTTGAGGGAGTTTGTAGTAAAAAAGGACTCTATAACTATTAACTACATCAACAAAAACTGTTAATAACCCATGATAATGATGGCTACCAAACCAAACAACCATGTTTAGGTGGAAAACAATCATACAGGATTTAAGTCTTGATATACTGAATTTGATGATGAGTTGTCCATTGGTGAGGTGAAAAAGTGATGTGTTGTCAGCCATGTCAATACTATGAAGTGTATTGCTGAGTTGTCTTCATCAACAGATGTGCTAATGAAATTTCATAATCCCTTTTGATGACTCATCTCCTTCCTGGAATGCATTGAGTGCCTCAAAAAGACCAAAAATTTAGAACAATGGAAAAACAAAGCATTTAGAAAGTTTCGTAGCATCTTTGTAACACCACCTTCTGCAACTTTTTTGACTCTTTTGCTTGTGGGAGGATCTTCATTGGGTTTGATAAGGTAAATACATGCCTCCAGTTAACCCTGATGTGATATTTTTTAGGGAGTTTTGTCTTAAATATTTCTACAGTGATTTCGTAGCGAAAACTCAGCCTCAAGCTTGGAGCTCGCTACGAAATTTCCTAGTTTTACAAAATTTTGCAATTTTTTCTTCCTAACCCCAAAAACATCTTTGTAGCCCTGTATATGCCTTGCTATTATGTATTAAGACAAAAATTCGTCAAAAAGGTGTGAATTACCATCCTTCATGGATTAGTAGGTTCATCCTCCATCACAATCATCTTTAGACCTTTTTTCTTCAACTTTGATTGCACCATCTCCGTTTATATTTCCAATTCTCTGACCTGGCTTTGTAACTTCCTTCTTTCTGATTGCAACCACCTATTCCTCATGAAGAGATGTTTCATCATTTTGTGCAAAGGCAGTGTCCTCTTTAACATATTCATTAACCCCTTTGCAACCTCATTATAACAATATATTTGTTTGCTTACTTCTTTTCTAAAGTCTGTCATCTTTTGCCTCTCTTGTTTAAAGTCTGATAACTCCAACTTAGTTTCCAAAATCTCTTCTCTAGTTTCTTTAAGATGATATTTTAAGAGCTCCAGTTCATATTTTTCTTGAACTTTTTCCTTGCCCTTTCTTCCCTTGATCACCTCTACCTCTGTTGGAGATAATTCAAATGTTTCTTCCCTTGCTGGTTGTTTCTCCTTTTCTAGTTCCTTATGCAGTTTCTCAAATTTCTTTGCCTTTGATAACTGTGACCTTGTGAGTGACTTCCTAGGTTTGAAAATAAAACCTGAGTCTTCTTTGGAAAATTCTAATTTCTTAGCTTTAAGACTCTTTTTCTTGGTTTTTTCTTCCTTAACTTCCACAAACTTCACAATAGGAGATTCCTCAATGTCAGTTTCCTACAAGATATCTTCTTGCTTTCCTTTCCCTTTCGTCTAACTTCTAGTGATCCTTCTCTGGGTTCTTATGTTAGTTTTGACTTTACTGTTGATAGAGGTTTGTTTAGGCACCATTGTCTCCTACAATTGCTCAATTTCTACCTCCACGAGCTCCACCATGGGCTGCACCTTTGTTTTCACTTCCACCTCATGCTCAACCTCTGTTTAAGCCCTAGAGTCTTTATCTTTCTTTGGAGTATTTTCCTTTGATCTGGGTGTCTTTCTAGGAGTGAGGACATCAACCTCATACCCACTCAACAACAGAAAACTGGACCAATCCCCGTTTAGCTTTTTTAACTCCTCCATAATTAGCAATTTTATCAAACCGTGGTGGAAAATGGAAGTGTCACCGCTTTCAGGATTAGCTTGAACCTTGTCAGCCATTTTTCCTAAATTCCTAAACAAAAAATATGGTAAATCTAGTGATTTCCTACCTATGAAGTGAAGCAGCAATCTGAAGTGGTATTGATAGATCATGTGAAATATGCCTTCACAAGTGAAGTATTTCTGAATCACCGTGAGCAGTTTTGAATAATTTTCCTTGAGGCAAGTCCTGGAGATGCCTGAGCTCATGTCTATGCCTATGTGATCCTCCTTCAAATAATCATCACAGTTTTGCACCTTGAACCTTATTGCTTTAAACCACTCCTCTCCAGACCTTGGAATCTCGGTTGCCTGTGTAATTTTGTAAGGAGACACTGCAAAATTTAGGATGCCCACCTTTGAACCTGTACCAATGAAATTTATAACAAAGTATTTGGACACCTGTGCATGATACCCTTGAAGTTTCTAGCAGAAACGCATGCAACTTGCATTGGAAAAATCTTATGAGAAGTTGGGGTCTTCTACAATTAGCCTCATATCCATGGGCTCATATCTGACCACAATTCCACCCTTTTTTGGATTTTTATGTGAGGCCACACTTTCAAACACAACACTGGTCATCTCCTTCTTTGACACCCGCATAATTATTTTGAGACAACAAGCAACTCCCTTGACACAGGTAGCACTTAGCCTAATATGACTACAAGATAGAATTCGGGACTCTAGACTGTTGGCAAAAGCGTTCAAACAAATTACAAGGATGAAGGTGAGGTGTTGCTTTTCGAATTAGGAATCAAACTAAATTAGGAAAGAGGAAATGAGTGGGAAAAATGAAATGATGTGAGGAGTAATGATCATGCATATGACATATGATGAAAAATAATAGAATGGGACCATGATGACCACTTGTGCACTCACAAATGAAATCATGACAAAGCACAACCTTTACCACCGTTAGCAGAAAAAATAGATTTCGTAGCATTTCTAGAACTCGGGAGGGCAAATTAGCTACGGAACTGTTAGGCACTTTCATAGCGAAATCAGACTGTTTTACACTGACTACGCTGCGGAATTCAGGGCTTTAAAAAAAAAAAAAAAAAAAAGAAGATGCCAACTATCACAAAATGACCCTGTATTACCCACGCAATAAAATTTTCCAAATTTACCTTGACATGACCTTTATTTCATGACTAATGACTATTAAAACCTCTTAAGCTATGTATAATTTTTTTGAAAATTAATGAACTTCGTGACCTTATTTTCATCCAAATGACCCAACCTAACTTACCTATAACCAACATAGACAAACCTAGTTGTTACCATAGGTAACATGGCGAATGTAGATGTGCTTACAGATGCTTGAAAACTTGAACAAACAAGTGAACTTTGAGAGTAACAAACAGGGTTATGGGTAAAAGGGAAAAAATGGGGGAAAACATAATCAAATGCATAAGTGACGAGTGTACGAAATGACGTGGCGGTGATGCCGTGGATGATGTGGTGGACATGGATGACATGGTGGTGAGTTGTTAGTGACACAGGGAAATCACGCTCACTTGTTGTAAACCTAAATGGCATCCCCTTACTATTCACGGGATCATCCATGGTGGTAAGCGAGCCCATCAAAGGGTGATCTCATAATGATTCTCGACCGTTGGTCACAAGTTAGCGGTTTAGCACTAACTTCTTTATAGGGGCACCCACAACAATAAACCTCGCGCTTGTTCTGATGTCAATTTTCTTCTGTGGGGAAGGCCCAACATCTCCATTGACACCGCACACCAAACTTGCCTGAACATTATACTTTCAACCTTTTGACTCCCGTCAAACCCCACCAATCATATAAATTATTTAATCATGCGCTATCTCAGTCCAAAATTAATCCCCCTTTATTATTTTTAGAAAACAAAGTACTATCCTAAGAAATATTTATTTTTCTTTATGAGATTTTTTTTGTTTTTTGGAATATATAATTTTTTTTTCACATTTTGGACATAGTGAAAACGAGCGACAACAAGAGGGTTGACTTGGTACTTAGAGGAGGACTTGGTTTAGGATTTGAATCTTTGTTGTCTCATTTGAAGCAGATTCTATAGGAAGATGAGATTTTTTTTCTAGGTTTCCCCTTGGAGGGGTTTTTCTTTAGCTTGGAGCCTAATATTTGTGTCAATTATCTTTATTGTTTTGATCTTGATATTTGTTTGATGAAAAGATCTAATAAAGAAACACAAGAATATAAATAAGGTTCACAGGAAAGTATTAAGGAATAAAAAAAATTGGAATTAATAACCGCCACATTGCATTTTCCAACATGGTCTCAGATCGAAGGTGAACAAGAAGGCAGTTGGAAGCATCATCTTGTGGATACAAGAAATGCTTGTTAAGGGGAATCACTTGCAAAAGACTACGTCAAGCCCTCATCAAAGGAAAGCCTGAAGAGGAATATTACAAGAAGGTTGTTAATCTATATTAGAAAGAGATCAATTCAAAGGCTCATTGGAAGACATCTTTGAAGGGAGCATCAAGGATCTTAGCACTATTCATCACTCTTGGAATTTGTTGTTGAAGATATTCTAGAAGACATATCTCTATGACATCATTAACGTCTCGTTGAATATCATGAAAGCCTCAAGATATTTGGAGACATCATTAGAGAAGGAAAGAGTCTTGGTTAACAAGTAAGTATCATATTTTATGTTTGAATATACAAGTCATATGGGTTCTTCTTACAAGGAATGTAATAAGCTCTTTGGCTCAACAGATTTCCTAGCATGGAAGAAAAGGATTGACCTAACACTTACAAAACATGAAGTAATGGAATATGTTCTTAGGGAAGCCACTGAACCTAGCAAAGACAAGACTAAAGAGCTAGCTAAATAAAAGAAAGGAGAAGTAAGGGCACAAAGGATCATTGTTTAATCCATTAAGGACCATCTTGTTCCATTTGTTGCTAACTCGAATACTTCTAAGGCTATGTATGACAAGTTAGTAAATTTTTACTCTTTAAGTACATCAGGACAAAAGATGTATTTGAGGAATAAACAATATAAAATGAAGAAGTCGAAGGATGAGGAAATGGCCTCCTTTCTTATGAAGATTTCTCAAATAAGAGATCAATTGCAAGGGATTCAGGATACAATTTATGATTCTAAAATTACCATATTTGTACAAAATTATTTCCCACTAGAATGGAGTATATTTGTAACTAGACTCTACTCTAAGAAATTCTAAACTCCTTTTGATAAGTTGTGGGCTCTGCAGCTTTGAAGAAACAAGAATCAATGCAAAGGATTATATAAAATCAAATGAATAGCCTCAAGCCTTCAATGAAAGGACCAAGAAGCTAAAGAAGGGAGAGTTTGGGAAGTCTAAGAAGAAGCCATATATGTATAAGGTTCAATGCTTTGGGTGCAATGAATATGGACACTTTAAGAGGGACTGTCAAAACAAGCAGAATAACAAAAGAAAGGAAAGAAGAAAAGCTCACATAAATGAGGAGATGGGAGAACCTGAGAAGAGGCCAAACAAAGAATATGTCAAAGATATTTACTATTGAAGAAGGCATATTGTTGTTTTCTCTAAGAGAATCTCGGTTTTGTAAATGCATAGCATCATATATAGAAGCATGTGATAGCAACATATTTAGAGTCTACTTGATTTAGTTGCTTTTATAGGAATAATCTAGTCTTCAAGAATGAGAAGCTTGGGACCATGTTTCATAGTCTTCATCCATGCATTCTCTAACATTATGTCAAAGATAGTCATTTTGCCAAGGTGGATCATTATGATCCTATAAGAGCCATCATTTTAGAAGGTTATTGGAAGAAGCATTATGACAAGGTTAGTATATATTCTTGTGGGCTTGAGGGGTTCTGGCCCAGGTTCAGAGTTTATCGCGCAACTAACAAACCCTCCAACTACTGTCCCTTTCGACAATGACCTGATTGTGTAGATCAAAGTCTCACCCGAAGCAATATGGGGGGTGCTAGAAGCAGGTTTCCGCACCCTGAGGAAGAAATTGAAGTGGTGGCCCTAAACAAGTCTATAATAGAACTTATTGAAAATTGTAAACAGATGCGCACATATATAGATCAATACTTATCATATCGGCTTCATCGCAAACACAGATAATGCACATAACAGATAACAAAATCGCAGATCAACTTCGTCGCAGATATACAAATCTAATAGAACCATATCTTCAGAATGCACAATAACTTAAGCATATCGATACATGTACTTTACCATCAACAAATATTCATGCATAAAGGATAGATTTACTCGTGCAGATACAATTGATCATAACAGAAGTAAAACAATCTTAAATCACTTGAATAGTAAACAAATAGCTTAGATATCGAACATATAACACATTTGGTTCGCCAAAATAGTTCTTGTATTAGATCATAATAGTTCAATACAGTTAGAATTTCCCTTACAATTACCCTTCCGCGCACACAGCCAACGGAGTCTACGCACAGCCAGGACTAGGTCTCCGTGCACACAGCCAGCAGGAGCCTTTCTACCCAACCCACACTTACAAAATGTATCACAAAAGCATAAAAACTTACTTAGATCAATATATCATTCATATTTTTCTATCGACTAGACTCTATCTATATTTATATATATTCAGCATGCATATACTGTGGTCTCAAACCATGGTTTAAGGCCCACATTTACCCTTTACAACCCATTTACATAGAAGAGGGACTTTGACCCGCCCCAAAGCCCCTTGACCTTTCCGTGAAGCTTGCATATCCAAAAATACATACAAAAAGTTGCTCAAAATTCACCCCAATGGACCCCGTTCCAAAAATTCCATATATCATGGAAACAATACTCTTGAAGGATGAAGGAATGCAGTTGGTCAAGTTACAAACTCATTTTAGGGCACATAGTTAGACAATTGAATGAAATCATATGGTTGCATATTTAAATTATCTCTTGGGTATGTGTACAAAATATTGTAAAAGAAGTCGGTCATAAAATATGCTTGATATAGTTATATGATTCTTAAAACAAGAATTAGACTTACTCTAGAATGAATGAAGGATCAAGAATTTCTCACTAGATTATATAATAGTGATCAACATCCAGTATAGTCTCCAAAAGAAAATTACAACTTGGTAATCAAGTTCGATCCTTGGGCACTTTGATGCATGGAGGAAGGTTCTTATGGATATGGACCATGAGGATTTTGATGCCTTTTTGAGAAAACCATCACGATGAGGTAAGTCTAATAATTTTGTTATTGGTTATCTAGTTAAAATTTTATTTTGCTACTTGGAAGGATACTACAGGAATATATGATGAATGTTAATGCATGCTCAACATATGGTTTTGGAAATTATGAAGTGTAGAGCCTCGTGATTGCTTCATTTTGACACTTCCTTTCTCCCACTTTTCCTGCTTTTTGTCATCATCATTAGCTCAAATAAGCATTAAAATGAAATTTTTTGACATGGTAAGGTATTTAAATGACCTATATTTCATATTAAAAAATGTTCCTTATTATTAGATTAAAGTTTTTATTAGCTACAAAATCGACGTGATTTTGTAGCTTATCAGCGTTTCTGTAGCCATCCCCATGGTTCATCAGGTTTTGAGGTGTCAGCAGAGCAATGAATTGTGTGGACATGTGAATATTGATCCCCTTGTGGATTTCCTTCTATCCATCCGAGCCAAATCATGCAAGGAATTGTCGAGTTGCGTAGTCAAAGGAGCGGTCAACACATGTTGAACAAGCGAACGAGAGTCCAAGATAATCACGCTTCACAATTTGCTTTGGAAAATAACAAATCGTGAAGAGACACAATTCTGTTGTCTTTTGAAAAGTTTAAGATAGGATTTGTTTACTCTAAATAGGTGTAAAAGCCTTGAAACTGTTATACATAGCTTTTTATAAAGATAGGGCAAACAAATACCGAGACAGTGCGAAATTGTGATGTGATTGTGAAGTTTTTGAACTTTGTTTTTATTCCTTTGTAATGATGAAACATCTTGGATATTTGTGTGCAACTAGTTGTCCCTACTGAATAAGAGGAAGAATAAATCTACTTTAAAATACCATTGATAGAGGAACCAAAAGAACTAGAAGAAGAACAAACAATTCCAATGTTGGAGCCTGTTATTAGTTCCGAGGAATCCACAATGGCTGGGGAAGGGGAACTACACAACGTAAATGATGAACATTTAAGAAATGGAGGAGGTGGACCTAGGATTTGAGGTGGAGGTGGAGGAAGAGGACACAAAGGAGAACCAGATCCTGATGGATTTCCTATCCTCGATGAAGATACTACAGCCACAATGAAAAATATCTCACCCTCTGTCCTTCTTGACTTCCATGGATTAATAAATGAGGATCATGAAACATTTCTTTTTGAATTCGAAGTTTTATGTAGATCATATGATTACTTACTCGATTCTCAAAAGTTGAAATTGTTTCGAGAAACTCCTAAGGATGAAACATTATAATGGTTCATGGGTTTAATAACACACTCTATTAGAACATGGGAGGAAATGAACAATGCATTCTTATTAAAATACAAGGATTATTGCCTACCTCATAACTGAAAGGATGAAGTTTTTAAAATGATGCAGAGAGAAGATGAAAATCTTGAGGATTTAATTGAAAGATTCGGTTATAATCTTAAAAGGGCTAAAAATGGAAAATTTGGATGAAGATACTTTGAAATCTCTCCTACTTATTCCATTAGAGATGAATGGATAGATATCCTTAACATGATGGGAAAAGGAGATATTTCTCAGTTATCATTACCTGAAAATTTTGAATTATGCATGCATCTTTCAAGAGGTAAGTTAAGAGTTGGAAAGAGTTCAAAAGACCATGTTATCTCTAGAACTAGTAAATCTGCAGCTGGAATAGTAAGTAAGGCTAAAATAGGAAATTTTCTTGATGAATTTAAAACACACATTTTGGGGAGTCTTAGTGAACAAATAGACACCTTGAAATTAAAAAAGAAGTAAAGATTTGAAAGTGACGTCTTATCTATCTTTTGTATTAAGTGCAGAAAGAAGCATGCTTTTATAGAATGTCCTCTTGATTTGAAAAGTGTATAAACTTGTGTTATATGTACTGAAAATCATGATACCAAAAATGTTCTTCAATACCAAGTCTTAAAGTTGTCTACCAAGAGGAAGTGGTTCCAAATCAAATAGATGCTCTTTGTTTTGTTGCTAGAATACCATGGCAATGATCACAAACTTAAGGATTCAACACTCGAATGTATGCTCATCCCCCACATAATAACTGGACTACACCAATGTCATGGCATCCTTGGTCTCAATCTCAACCTTGGACACAAGGATGGAAAAATCATCATGGTAGATATTCTCAATATCATCAATATCCATAACCTTACCGAAACTTCGCACCACAACATTTTCCTCTGTCTAGTCAACTACCTCAAACTCAGTTTCAAAATCAAAATCCACAACTTCAATTACCACTTCCACAATGATCAAATCAATTTCCTGCTCAACCATTTCCAAAACAAAATAATAAAAAATCACAATCTGTTTAGAAAATGGAGGGACAAAATTTCTAGACTTGCATGATAACTCCATTAGATCTTAACAATGTTTAACTTATTATGGTATAGTATTAGAAAATAAATCACCATCTATTGTTATTTAGGAAAAAGAAAAGGATGATCATTCTAAAGAAGAGATATCTCTTCATCAAAATGATGATTCTCAAAAGAAAAATAATTATTTTGAAGAAGAGACATCTCTTCATAAAAAATAAATTCTCCAAAAACAAGCCACTCCTACACATGATACTCAAATAAACTCAACTCCCATTATGGAACAACCTTCAGTATTTGTCTCAAAATCACCTTTCCCTCAAAGATTACAAATTATTAAAGGGGTAGAAAAACAGATCATGATTCTTGATTATGATATGTATATGAGCTGAAGAATGTTTGCATAAAAATTCCTTTGCTACAAGATATCAAAGAAAGTCAAATCCTTGCAAAAACAATTGGGGAGTTAAGTATTAAAAAACCAAGAAGAAAAAGGAAAGAAGTCAAAAGAATTCAGTTAGTTGGAAAAATTGCAGATATCATGAAAAAACAACAATTCAGAAATATTTGGATCCAGGAAGTCCCATTGTGAAAACACACATCAATGGCGTTGAAATACCAAACACACTGGTTGATTTAGGAGCAACTATAAACATCACGAGTAAACAAAACTATGGATCAGCTAAAACTTCCTAATCTTCAATATACACCAACATTGTTACAACTAGCAAATAGATCTGTAATCAAACTTGATGGTGTGTGTTAAGGAGGTAAATCCCCTCTGCGGACAGAGGCGATCCCTACTAGCCCAGATTGAGTCTAGCAACAATCAAACATGCTACAGTGTAGGTTCCTAATTGCAAATAAACCGACTTGCGAGGAAGGCTTACCTGGAATCCAACACTGTCGTTTGTAGAAGAGGTGATGCTCCCATTCCTTCACCCTGGCAGATCACAATCCTCACGATCTCCGTGATCGGACACCTGCACATGCAAGAAACAACACAAACGCAAGCATAAAATCCAGTACATACAACTATATGTCAGTTGAAGAGGACATAACTCATGAACATGATCAAGAACAAGAGTGGAACCATAACCGATAGTCGCTTATCATTAAAGAGTCAAAAGAAGAATACAACCATAGCTTCGACGCAGCACTCTCCTTTAGCGGGTCGTCAGCACAACATGTCTCAATAAAGCCTGTCAGGGATGGGACAAGCCTCTCTCTCCGGATACTTGGCAATAGTCTCCTTGCTTGGATTTGGCCTTAAGGGAATCAAGAAGGCTCTTGCAGCATAAGGATGTAAAAGCTCTTGGGAACTTGGATATTAGCTTGCCATGGAGAAGAGCAAGCTTTTATAGAAGGAGGAAGGGGAGTTGGGATCCCTATAATTATGGGATTAGCCCTATAATCAAGGAAGCTTCCATGAGAGGTGGAAAACCACTTCCTCTCTATGGAAATTCGTAGCCAAACCTCCCAACTCAAGATAGAAATCAGTCCAGAAATTTGTTAGGACGAAACTTCCGCCATTTATTTAAAAAAAACACCTCTTAATATGGTTGGCGCGGGTGCGGCTCTATGACAGAGCGCCAATTGGTGCGCCCTCTTTGGAGGATTTTCCCCCTTGGCGCGAGGGCTGAACTGTGGAACCGCGCCAATGGAAAAAGAGCTATTTTTAGTGTTTTTTGCATGGAGATGTCTTCAAGGCAATTAAAGCTCATCTTCAGAGGGATGTAATGAAAGTATTTTCAAGTCTTGTCTCTGCTCACAGGTCACGGAATGAGCCCTCCATTGTGCGAGATGGGGAATGGCAGGGACGGTGATAAATTGTTGTGTAACAGATGCCCCCTAAAGCATGAGGCCCGAGAGAGAGAGAGGGGTGAAATGCTTTACGAGAACATGCCGACTAAAAACACTGCCATTGGAAAACCTGCGGAGCAAAGTACAACTGATGTCTCAGATACATGATATATATGTGCGGTATGGGCGCAGCCATCCATAACAGAGTATACAACGATCGAGATCCAAGGCATGGACGCAGCCATCCAGTGAGGATCGATAAATAGACTCAGGTATGGTCGCAGCCACCCAATCAGTGAGTCATGCAAATAATCATAATAATCCAGATAATATCGTTAAATGAATTACAAATGTACACAACTTTGTCTTATGCCCATCTCGACTCCGAACAAAGTACAAGTTCAAGCATGCGAATATGAGATGAAGTCAAATATACAAGAACATCGTCTCTGATTACTATCCAATGATGAAAGCAGTTAATGACGCTAGAGGAACCACCAATAATGACTGTGGCCCTTGCTGTACAGCAAGGCACGCATGTGAACAGTGAGTCGACGTCGAACACCCGTAGAATCACTCGATCGGAGGCCAATGATGAAAACCTCACGTCGAATGCGACGAACCTACCATTGAGGCATGCAGGCTCCAAGGTACCATGAAAGAGTCTCTAGACCATCTTCCTGGATAATGAGCTGAAGTAGACAGGAAGTGACCTTGATCGAAGGTGGGCCATAGTGCTTCCCACATCATCGACACGAGACAGAGGAACATGATGTTTTTTGTGAATCAGGATCATATGAGAATCAGAGGAAGGTTGATACTTGCATAGGTCAACTTCTCTTGAACATGTAAACAACACGACAGTGGACTTGGCAGTATTTGACATCAACGGATCAGAGGTCATGGTGATGAGGCAACGAGGAGATGAGAGGTCAAAAGGGATTACAAGAAAACCCACGGAGGCAAGTGAAAAACGAGATGAGATTTCCCCAACCCAGGGATAATTTTAAGAACCCCCCTAAATTTATATATATAATAAATAGGTGAATCCCCATGATACATAGGAAAAATGAAAGGCGATTTTATTAATAATATAATATGTATATATATTTTTTTGGCGAATCTCTCACGAGATTATATTATCTTGTAAAATCATGGCGAATCACTAGTACAAAATGGTGAATCATTGTCTAGTGGAGTTCAGGGTGTTGGTTCTAATGAAGATATGGTAGTTGAACCAGGAGTTGAAGGAAGTGAACCACCGAGACCAAGCATGGCACATGGTGACTAGTGAGGGAAGTAGTTCTTGTGCAGTTTGGAAAATGCATTCTAGTTCTACTAAGCGTAGTGTTGTTTCTCATGCTACTACTAGCACTAATATGGAGGTTGGAGAGGAGTTTGAGGAAGAATGGAAGGTATCAGTGGTGGAGAATTACAAAGAGAACCCCATGATGGGCTTCATTTTTCCCTTTGGTATTTGGGCCTACAAGATCTTATGTCCATTGAACCAACAATTAACCGTTCAACCAACAATCAACTTGACCTAGTTGATTAGGTAATTTAGTCACTAGACTAATCTTCAAACTATGCTTGGACTATCCCATATTTATCACACTAATGCTACACAACATTGTGCATTTGCACCTAACTTCAATAACCTTTTTCCAAGAAAAATCTATAATAAGAAAAATATTTTACTATATTCTAAAAGGTGAAGATGTTGAAATCATGCCACAAAGCGAAAGGAAATGAAATATCTTTCCTCAAACCACCAAGTATATAAAGAAAACAATAATGATTATAATAATAGAACTATATCTATCGATCTATTGATCTATGCATGATATGAGAACCATAAGCATTCAAGAGACTAATTTTAAATTCTTAAAGTAAATGGATGAAAATGAAAAATAAAGGAAATGTCACGTTTACTTTAAGAATTTAAATACTTCATGAAAAGTCAATGCTTCCCTTATCCACATCAGCCCCAAAACCCATTTCTGGCCGTTTTATCCGGGAGTAGCCAGAGCGACCGCTGGCCGAGTCGCTTTTCTCCCGGCGTTTAAAAAACGCTCTCCCGGCGTTAAACACCTAAGCGTCAGGAGCGTTCGCTCCAGTTGGCTCCGAAACACTAAAAGCACAGGAGTATTTTAACAAAGCTGGGAAATTCGGCCTCCGAAACGTCCTCAGTAGCCACTTTTCGAAGCTGCTTTCTCGAGCATTTCAAAACGCTCTCCCGCATCTTAGCTGTCAGAAACTGAATAGAGGGGGTTTAAGTCAGCAACCTTGATCCTGAGTGAATTGTTCACTTGCCTTCTTCTATAATATGTGTCAGGTTCAGCTAGCAGTGGAACAAGATTTTTTGAGAAACTTCTTATAGGTTATATCCTTCTTGAAATTCCTTCAAGTAGAGTCGCCATACTAATCTTCTAACTTTATCATTTTTCTTTATTATGGGAATAGTCTACCACTGTTTACCCAGTTGGACTATGGACTTGAGGCCAATGATCAAGAGGGTTTGAATGGGAGGAACTAAGGCGTAGTTAGGTTTTTAATAGCATGATTCAACTAGGTACATGGATCTTCTTTAATATTCAAATACAGACAACCTTTTCCAAACCTTCCGCAAGTTTAGCTGGCGTAACTGCTGCATTTGTCAAACCCTTGCATCCTACCTTCAGGCTGAAAATTGTTTATGTTGATCCATGTGATTGCAAAATTATCTTCTCCATTAAGGATACTTATGTTTACCTATTTAGATGACATGGCATGAGTTTGGATATTGCATTGAAGTTGGGTTCACACCCCAAATCTGGTGAAGCTTAGTTGATACAAATTTCTCATCATTGATTTAGAAACTTGAAAGATTTTGAAACCATATGTGGCTAGAGCCACTCCATGGGGTTCTCGGATTACATTTAAAAGCAAAACAACAATTTACTATAGAAAATCAACTTAAGAAAGGATCAAATCTCATAGTCCCTTGACTCGAAGTCAGAGTGTAAAATCTACCTATAAAAATGGGTTTGAGGAAGTTGAAGAAATTAAACCTGACATTTACAGCCTCTTGTCTTTTTTCCCTCCACAACTTGGGTTCTCTGTTGTGCACTAAGCTTTAATATTCCTTGTGTCTTGAGTTATGATTTTTATTTTATTAATGTAAAGAAAAAAGTTGTGTTTGTGTTTGTGGAAGCCCCAAATATTTAGTGGGACTAGCAAGAACATCCTGCTTTCAAATTTATGGGCAAGGGGAGTACGTAGGGAATATCACATTCTATACAATACATGGAGATATACTATAAAAGAGATATTGGAAAGAAATATGATATTGTTCATTAACTAAAAAGAAAACAAATAAGTCCTGCTTTCTAATTTATTTCCTCGTCTTATCATCTTTCGATTTGTACAATTTATGAGAAAAATAATATTGCAAAAGTTATAGACATAGCACATACGTTTGATTTAGAGTGCTCATGGACTAATATTTTTGCATCATATTTACCCAAAATTGTTGGTGATTTCCAACACGATCAGTTTTGCAAACCCGAAAGCACCTTTGTATCCACGTCGTGCGCATGGAGAGTTGTGGAATGAGGTATGTGACAAGTCTATCTTTCTTGACTGAGTTCTAGAATATAGACCATTATGAGTAGCATTTATTCCACAGCTTTGGAAAATCTTCCATTGAATAATCAAGTGTTTGATGAATTATGTTTATCTACATGTTATTCTGAAATTCTTTTTGCCTTTTAAAAGCATAGCAAGAAACAATAATTGAATCATATACATTTATACCAAGAGCTTCATACCTTGGATGGACTGACTAATATAAATTATATTTGTGCTTCACTTTACTGGTTGATAACATCGTACAATTCTATGATCTATGAATAAATCTCTTTAGCTCTTTCTAGTATCTATTGGAAATTGTACCATTGATATTATCTTTGATGTTCAATTCTATGAATAAGAGATACCTAATCAATAGGAATTTTTACAACAAAATCTATAAAGGCCCATATGATATAAAGTCCCAAGCATCAAAGGGCTAGTCTTCTGCAGCTGAAAAAGGCTATCCATTATCACCACAATAGCTCTTCCTCTCACTTTTCGTTGGTTCTTCTCCAACTCAAAGGAGGTTTCCATAAGGATATGATTGCTAACTTGTAATGCTATAGAGTAGAGATAAAAAGTGATTTATTGAAAAGTTAACCTAATTGAAGAATGAATGGTGTGAGGAGAGAAAGACAAAGGAAAACTCCCAAGATCAAGTGCCTTATCATACCTTGGAAAATGCACCAAGGAAACATAGATGAAAGAGTTTGAATGCATGAAGATGTGGGGCGAAACAGGGGATCATACTGTATGCCACAAATCGCCCAGTTGTTGATTTTTAGTAACAGAAACTTACCTTGGAAACACAATTCACTTACAACACCACAATCACGACACCCAAAATTCAAACAAATGAACATCACAATAACAACACCTAAAACCAAATGTTGATAAGAGACTTAAATGTAATGCTCCATGTAACCCAAAGAGTATGACATTGAAGCACATTACAACCTCTACCCTTTTCTCGAGGATCAAGTGCCTTTGCGACCAATTATATCATTCTTGCTTGTTGAATTGATTAAAAATGTCAACAAATCAATCAAAATTTTATTCTTGTAAAAATTAATAACTGATCTGGTGCATGAGACTAATTGATATGGTACGTGAGGATAAAAATTTGGTGTTCTGGCATACTGTGGAATTCAATGGATGAAAATCGTGTTTCTTATCTCTTGTAGTGGTCGATTCTGCACTGGCACAATCAAGTAAGTTGTAACTGCTCTAAGGTTATAGGAATGGTGTAAAGTCATGATTACTGAAGTGTATGGTCAAAGATTCGTTATTCTAATGTGATGAGGGAGTTTAGTCACATTAATATTCTGTTTTGGTGCATTCAAGCATTTTTCCTGTGATTTTTTTGTATTGATTCAATGGCATTTGCTCGAGAGTATAACAATGTGATTTGTATTGATTCAATGGCATCTTCTCAAGAGTATAACAATGTGATGGTTAACCAATGTGTAGAACCTGGATCGTATCGCCTTGAACCTATGCCAGTAGAGGTCGATCCATGTTGATGCAACATGTAAGTGCTTGAGGGCGCAGTACCACAAGATTTTTGAAAAATCTGAAGGGCCAAGGGCTTGACTCCAGAGGCTTTCATGCCTAGGTTTTTACCATAGTAATTGAGGAATGGATAAGGCTCATGGGAGAGGAGAGGGGCATCCAAATCTTATTCAAATCGTCATGCTATCCCAAGGTGAAGAGACTCGAAACTGTCGTTTTTTCAGGTGAAAAGGCTCCTGTCTTGACTGCATATCGGATATCCACATATATAACATGTGTATGCACAGCTGACCAGTAGCTAGACCAGCATGGATGCTTGATATGATTACAATTTTCCCTGGCAGACCCAACAATGATTCAAAACAAAAGAACGTATATACAAAATTGGCAATTTGTACCAAAAATATGACTATACAAGTTGTATCCAACAAGGTTTCTGCAGTCAAGCAAAGCTACGAAATAGTAATGCTTGGAGTACTTACCAATATGCTTGACAATGGAAGCGGATTTAAGCCCAGTTGTTGTTAAACCTGTAGACATTTTTGTTCCTTTTATTTTGCAAACCTTTCATTGAAGTCATAAATCAATACCTAGAATCCAAGTTGATACTTGCCCTCAAATTGTTGGTGTATTTGTGGGGATGCTTAAGACCATTTCCATTAGCAACATTCATCCACATTGCCTCTGTTTTATTGCTTGGTTTAGTGTTGTCACTATAAATCAAGGGATAACTAACTATTTTTACTAGTTTCTGCCCAAGTAGGTGAGGTCATGATGCTAGAGCTCTGCTAAATTATTGTAAAACACTGAACTTTGAAGTAAAATATCTACTTTAGTTTTACAACCAAGAAAACATGTTGAGCTAAGCATCCTTTTTTATTTGGAAATATAAGTCATCTGTAAACAGTAAATCTCTACTACAATGTACCATGCCAAAAGATAGACTTACAAGTAGCTAGCCTCAGTTTATAAACCATTAATGAGAAAATTTGAATTATTGCATCGTATAAAGGAAAATTGCAATCTTTTATGTGTACTCTTACAAGGACTTATTTTCTCATATAAACCACTCGTATAGAGGATGTTGTTTCTTGACCCATATCAGAGACTTCTCAACTTATTTGGAAACTTGACAGAAGTGGTCAAAATTATCCATTTCAACTAAACTTGTCCAGAATTTTGAATCCCTAGGAAAGGTCATAAACAAATGGTCGAGTAGCATTAATTCCCTATTTTCTTCATGAATTGGTGTAAAGTTATGAAGTGAACCAATTTTTCTTGTCTCATGTCTAAAGAAATTCTCTTCTTAACATCTTTCAGTATTTTACATTTCAACACTGTTTCATAATAGAATTTCTGTCATTCCATAACATACATATGCCTCTAGTATATATGAATACAAAAATATCTACCAATAGGGTAGACACATTGGAAAAAACTGTATAATCAAATACCTATGCAAACAAGTTGCTGAAGACATTGAAGAAAATGAGACAAATATATTGTAGAATTAAGTAGATACTTATTAGAGATGCATAAAAGCTACAAAGCTATTTTGATCTGACTGGAATTAGATTGCTATGCTATCGACTATGCGATACTAGTTCAGTTCTGGTGTATCTATGGCATCATGCCCCTTATGCAATTGCTACGCAAATTTCTTACTCTCCAAATCTTGGCCCAAACCATTTCAATGTCATATGAACTCCGTTGTAATTGACAAAATATTAAATTGGAAAACATTAGTAATAGTATTTCTCCGTCATTCTATCTAAAATGACAAATGTGTCCACAGCTCCATGAGAGTTATCCACAACTCATCTACAAATTTGTGTTACGTACTTGAATTACAGTTCTCATTTCAAGTCCTTGTAAGAGTACACATAAAAGATTGCAATTTTCCTTTTATTCCTTTGTCTCCATTTAAATTCTATACATATAAGGAGTGAAATCCTTCATTTAACTTTCAAATTTCAATCATGATGTTCCATTACTAATCTATAAACATGAATATAGAGAATAGTGCATCATTAAGATTGGGTTTTCCCTCCCTAGATAAGGTTGACAAGCATCTCCACTTTGGCTATGATATCACACAGAATCTATATCCTTCCTATAAATATTCGTCTTGGCCAAGAATGTAAACAAGAATCCATAGCCATTTTCATAATCAGAGAGCCCAGAAAGTAACTAGCTCTTTGCTCAGGTAGGTGAGGTCCTGATGCTAGAGCTCTGCTAAATTATTTTAAAACACTGAACTTTGAAGTAAAATATATACTTTAGTTTGACCAACAAGAAAACATGTTGAGCTAATCATCCTTTTTCATTTGGAAATATAAGTCATCTGTAAACAGTAAATCTCTGCTATAATGTGCCATGCCAAAAGCCAGACTTACAAGCAGCTAGCCTCGATTTATAAACCATTAATGAGAAAATTTGAATTACAGAATCGTATAAAAAAAAATTACAATCTTTTATGTGTACTCTTACAAGGACTTATTTTCTCGTATAAACCACTCGTATAAAGGATGCTTTTTTTTTACCCATATCGAAGACTTCTCAACTTATTTGGCAACTTGACAAAAGTGGTTACAATTATCCATTTCAACTAAACTTGTCCATAATTTTGAATCCCTGGGAAAGGTCATCAACAAATGGTAGAGTAGCATTAATTCCCTATTTTCTTCATGAATTGGTGTAAAGTTATGAAGTGAACCAATTTGTCTTGTCCCATGTCTAAATAAATTCGCTTCTTAACATCTTTCAGTATTTTACATTTCAACACTATTTTAGAATAGCATTTATGTAATTCCATAACATGCATATGCCTCTAGTATATATGAATACCAAAATAACTACCAATAGGGTAGACACATTGGAAGAAACTATATAATCAAACACATTTGCAAACAAGTTACTGAATACATTGAAGAAAATAAGACAAATATATTGCACAATTAAGTAGATACTTATTAGAGACGCATAAAAGATACAAATATATCTTGAGCTGACTGAAATTATATTGCCATGCTACCGACTATGGGATAGTAGTTTAGTTCTAGTGTAGCTATGGCATCATGCCCCTTTATGCAATTGCTACGCAAAGTTTCATCTAAATCTTGGCCCAAACCATTTCAATGTCGTATGAACCTATTGTAATTGACAAAGATTAAATTGGAAAACATTTAGTAATTGTCTTTCTCTCTTTCATTCTATCTAAAATGACAAAAAGGTCCAATAGCCCGTAGAGATTTATCCACAACTCATCTACAAATTTGAATTACAGACTTGAATTTACAGTTCTCATTTCAAGTCCTTGTAAGAGTACACATAAAAGATTGCAATTTTCCTTTTAGTTCTTTATCTCCATTTAAATTCTATACATATAAGAAGTGAAATCATTCATTTAACTTTCAAATTTCAATCATGATGTTCCATTACTAATCAATAAACATGAATATAGAGAATAGTGCATCATGAAGATAGGGTTTTCCCTCCCTAGATAAGGTTGACAAGCAGCTCCAATTTGGCTTTGATATCACAAAGAATCTATATCCTTCCTATAAATATTCATCTTAATGGTAGCTAAAACAAGAATCCATAGACATTTTCATAATCAGAGAGCCCAGAAAGTAACTAGTATGTAACTCTAACTCCTTGATACCTTATAATTTCTCCAATAATCTCACCTCTGCCAGAACCCACATACCTTTCACGGATCTTGTAGTCCCGGATAAAAAGGAAAGTGGACACTTTTGTGACATTCATATGTCTCAGAAGCTCCATGAATTCTTCATTCTCATTTCCATTCATCCTTGCAAAAAACCACATTTTAAGTCATTCTCTTGGTCAGCCTGAATACAATTGGGTAAAATTTGACACAAGGCCCACAATTCTTCAGTCTAACATCTAGAACAACCAACGTTTTGTCCTTTGTATGTTCTTTGAGAAATGCTTCCACATCTTGCATATTATGGAGCTGATGAATAGGAGCATCATTGTCACCATAGTAGAGGACATCACCTTCCAACTGGTTTGGGCCAATGACTTCTTCTTCATGAATCTTCACCATGTTCTTGTAAAAGCTAAAAGGGGGACATATGTTATGTTTTTTTTTTTCCCTTTTTCTTTCTTCGATAGAGCTCGTTAGTCTGCTGAGACTCATCTCCAATTACTAGAATGAATCTCACTTCTAGGAAAATTCTGCTGAGGCCAGCCATGAATAGGTATATTCTTTTGTTGTAATAGTTGTGACTTGATGCATATTCCACCACTACAAGCTTGTTCTCTGCAAGCCTGACGAATTCATCAAATTCATGTATTGTATGAACCTTCAACACCCTATCATCATTTATGTTAATGTCAATCTCAATCAATTGGGCACCGCTCAAAGAAGCTTTGAAAATGGGCTCCTAATTGAATTTAAAATTGTCCACGATGATGCCATCTATGGTTGAATCATCAATAACTCTACCGATTCCTTGATACCTTATAATTTCTCCAATAAGCTCATCTCTACCAGAATCCACATACCTTCCACAGATCTTGTAGTCCTGGATAAAAAGGAAAGTGGGCACTTTTGTGACATTAATCTGTCTCAGAAGCTCCATGCATTCTTCATTCTCATCTCCATTCATCCTTGCAAAAAACCACATTGTAAGTTATTCTCTTGGTCAGTCTAACTACAATTGGGTAAAATTTAACACAAGGCCTGCAATTCTTTAGTCTAACATCTAGAACAACCAACTTGTGGTCCTCTGTATGTTCTTTGAGAAATGCTTCCACATCTTGCGTATTATGGAGCTGATGAATAGGAGCATCATTGTCACCATAGTAGAGGACATCACCCTCCAACTAGTTTGGGCCAATGACTTCTTCTTCATGAATCTTCACCATGTTCTTGTAAAAGCTAAAAGGGGGACATATTTTATGTTGTTTTTTTTCTTTTTCTTCTTGCACAGAGCTCGTTAGTCTGCTCAGAATCATCTCCAATTACTAGAATGAATCTCACTTCTCGAAAAATCCTGCTGAGGTCAGCCATGAATAGGTATATTCTTTTGTTGTAATAGTTGTGACTTGCTGCATATTCCACCACTACAAGCTTGTTCTCTACAAGCCTGAGGGCTTCATCAAATTCATGTAATGTATGAACCTTCAGCACCCTATCATCATTTATGTTAATTTCAATCTCAATCAATTGGGCACCACTCAAAGCAACTCTGAAAATGGGCTCCTAATTGAATTTAAAATTTTCCACGATGAGGCCATCTATGGTTGAATCGTCAATAACTCGACTCTGACTCCTTGATACCTTAGAATTTCTCCAAGAAGCTCACCTCTGCCAGAACAACATACCTTCCACGGATCTTGTAGTCCCGGATAAAAAGGAAAATGGGCACTTTTGTGACATTCATCTGTCTCAGAAGCTCCATGCATTCTTCATTCTCATCTCCATTCATCCTTGCAAAAAACCACATTGTAAGTCATTCTCTTGACAATCGAGATGCGTTTGATTGTCACCATATTCAACCTCCGTCCATGGCCAATACCACAGCACTTCTCTCTGGATAAAGGTTCTGGCTAAATGCGCACCATAACTGTGTGGAGGAAGGAAATATTGCATAATGAGGAATGTATACCACATATCACTTCAAGGCTCAGAATACTGCTTTGAACTCTACAATCTTTGAGAAACACCCAAATTTTATACATATACCCCTTAAAAATATATTCAATACCCCACCATGATGTATTTAGCTTATCTATGTAAAAATATATATACTTAGCACAAAGCCATTTTAGCCCTAGTGTAGGATGCACCAAAGATTTAGACAAAGGTTACATATGTAGACTTTCTCAGTATTTGATGCATGCAAAGAACCGCTACATGTTATTTAATCCCGCAACTAATCTTATCCTCACGCATGATAATTTTACCCACCAACTTCACTAAGATGAATCTATGTAGATGGAAATCTAATTTAAAGGGTCATGTATTTTTTGGTTACTGGTATGGTTAAAATGGGGTACTGCAAATTTTGTGCTGCATTTTCATTTCACCGACATGTGTGGTGCATCTACTGATTATTTAGTGGGAATTTCAACAACAAAACTAGTCGAATCCTTGAGGGCATCCAAATCCAAACCTGATTGTTAGTGAAGGCCCCTCGGTGCTGAGGAGGATCATTGTGATCAAGCAAGCTTGCAGCAGTGGCCCCTGGGACAACTTCATATCCCACTAGATTTCCAATATTTGTCTTCTTTGATGGATTGATCACATGAAACTTAGATGGTTGATAGAGGCTCAGCTTAATTTGGGCATCCTTCTCTATTTTTGCTATGTGTCTCTCTGCTTTCCAAAAAAAAATTCTTGGATTTTGTCCATTCTTCACCGTTTTCTTGGCCATCTTGACCTGAACAAAGGAATTGTTTGTACCATCAACATCCATGTCCAGGTGGAAAGTAATACAATGGTAATGGATGACACCAATTGTATTCTGAGCAAGCAAAGTCCCATGAATCTCATCCTCGGATCTGATCTAGTGGACATTCTCTTATTTTGTACCTTTGATCATCAAGATCCCACTTAGTCCAGCCTGTGTGCCAAATAAAATGGTCAAAATCTTAGCCCTTCTAATCTGCGCTTGAGTAAAAATAACTTGACAAGTTTCTCTCTCAAGGAAATATTTCAGAGTTTCCTACCTTAATTCGGATAAGGCCATCAGTCTGAAATTCCCAATCCACAATATAACCATAGTTTGCAACAGATCTGCCATGCGGGCTACTAAGGTAACCTTTGGTCTGACTTCTCAAATCTGTCACACAATAGATTTCACAAATTAGAAATACAAACAATATGCCAGTGAAAATAGAAGCAAGAAACTTTTTCAAGGTTTATACATGTGCCAAGGAAACAATATACCAGTGCAAACAAAAGCATCATCTTTTTTTCTACGTTTATACAAGTGCCAAGCAAACATCTAAATGCCAAGGAGATTGTCAATGAGTACCAAGTAGCGACCTAATCTTACCCACCAAGAAAACAATATACCAGTGCAAGAAAAAGCATCAATTTTTTTCAACGTTTATACAAGTGCCAAGCACATATCTAAATGTGAAGGAGCTTGTCACTGAGTACCAAGCAACGACCTAATTTTACCCATCCTAACTTATTTTATGGAGATTGGAAGGATATATATGGACAACCAAGCATGAGATGTATTCATATTTATTCTAGTCTTTATAAGAACATTTATTACTGCCATAAGTTATAGTCTGTCCATGGAGATTTGATACTTCCTGAAACGATTCCTAATCACGTGGATCAACAAAAGTTAGAAGACACATTTATGGAGAAAGCATGCTTATACCAAACAAGACTATAACTCTAAAAGAAGTCAACGGGGCTCAAATTATAAAGCCGTGGAATAAGAGAAAGAGGAATGCAGAAGCAGCTCCTCCCTATGAGGTCCTAAGTCACAATAATTGCAAGAGGAATGCAAAATCAACTCCACCCTAAGTCACAATAATTGCAAGAGGAATGCAAAAGCAGCTCTACCCTATGAGGTCCTAAGTCACATGGTTTGGGTTCCACAATGATTAGGTTTACATAAAATTTGAATGTTTTTATAAGGTTTAGATGAGGTTTGCCATTATGTTTCTCTATACACTTTATCTATATTTACTTCAAACTGAAATATAACATACTAGCAATTGCACCTAATGTTTCGAAGGAAACGTCGTAAGGAAAATGTTAGAAATATCCCAAATCTATACCTCTATTGCTTGCCAAGCTTTGTTGTGGGACAATGGGGCACAAAGACCCTAAAACTAAAACTATTAAGAAGATGTATTAAAAAACAGAGTTGCTGGAGCAAGGATCATGTAGCTAAATCTATTAAAACTATTAAGAAGATGTATTCTGCTGCTGTAAATTTAGTGCACTTGTTATTCCATTCACTTGAGTATTGTCATTCTGGTAGCTTTCTTATTGCACTTGTTATTCCAACTAATATGAAAAGGGCAAAGTAAATCCAGTATAGAACCTATATGTCAAGATGGAAAAGAGTCATCATCATCACTCCAAAAGATTTGTTGTGGGACAGTGTGGCACAAAGACCCTAAAAATAACACTATTAAAACTATTAAGAAGATGTATTAAGAACATAGTTGCTGGAGCAAGGATGCTTTGGTGTTAGTTAATAGCCTAAACTGGGTGTTAGAACGTTTCTTTTGCAACCATGTGAATCCACTATTGATGTGAGGTTGCTTTGTAAATTTGATGGAAGGTATGAGTGCTGCAATGTCAAGATGGAAGAGAGTCACTGTATTACTCCAATCCCAAATCTATACCTCTGTGAATCTGCCAAGCTACTGTGGGACAAAGCTGAGGGCACAAAGACCTCAAGACTAAAACTATTAAAACTATTAAGAAGATGTATTAAAAAATAGAGTTGCTGGAGCAAGGATCATGAGCTAAAACTATTAAAACTATTAAGAAGATGTATTCTGCTGTTGTAAATTCAGCTGATTGTTAGTCCAACCATGCTTATTGCACCTTTTATTCCAACCAATATGACAAGGGCAGAGTAAGGTTGTATTTTAGATATTTCGGCTTTGCCCTTTATTGTTGAAAGATCTTCTGCTGATGTAAATTCAGCTAATTTAGGTAGTACAAAAAAACATATGCACCAAGTGGTTGTGCATACAAGCTCTTCCAAAATTGTCCCTAGTCAACAGTATTGTCATTCCACTTGCTTGCTTAATGCACCTGTTATTCCATTCACTTGTTAATGAACTTGTTATTACACTCCATTATTCCATGCTCAGACCTTATTACAAACTCCAAAAATGTTTGTCGCTACTTAGATTTCCCATTTGACATAACTCATGAAAGTTTCCAGTTGCAGAATATTGAATGGGATAAAGGCTTCATGGTTTTAGAAGGGGTTACTTATGGAGAAGAGAATGTGACCTGCATAATGTTACGGTTTAATAAAATTAATTAACCAAATTAAAAAATAAATAAAACTCTGAGCACTTTTCATAGTTTGGAAGGTCGTGCTTTGAAAGGGAACCTTTCTATATACTATGATAGGATCAGGAAATATTCTAGTGTCCACATTTACATGTAGCCTTCAAAACTACCCTATTTCACAAGGTTCAATAGGGAAATATCCCAACGACATACCCTTGGAAATGAGGATATCAAGGGACATCCCCCATCTACAAGACATAACAGGAAATCCCCATAAATGCTAATATGAGATATCTTTGAATTAGATTTCACAGACAAATTCTCGACTATGGTGTAATGATAAATACTGACAACATTTGCAACTGAATACAAAATGCCATAAATACACACCAATCCACAGTCAGCTCGGGATGAAAACCATAAATCTCTACCCACCATCATAATGGTAAAATATAGCACTATGGATGGAAACCATAAATCTCACCCCACCATCATAATGGTAAAATTTAACACTATGGATGAAAACCAAATCTCACCCCACCATCATATTGGTAAAGTGCTCTTTGAATAAAGCATGCCCAACAAAATTCTATAATTTGAATAAAGCATGCCCAACAAAATTTAAACTCCATGGGAGGATGCGCACCATAAGAGTAATGGGTTTGTGGTTTGTAATACGTAACCCGCTTTATTTCTTATTGCATGTTACCTTCACAATGTATTGGCGTATGGTTGATAATTATGGTTTTCAAAAAGTAGGGGTTGAAGACTTTATATATTACATTCACATAGTTGTGAGTTATGAGTTATGGCTGCTACCACTACGTAAAACCGTGCTTGCAATTCCAACTTCATTAAAAAAACTGCATGGTATTAGAAAGACACCAAATATATTCATGGTGAGTTATGCGTTATGGTTGTCACTCACAGAGAGTTATGAGTTATGGTTGGCAGTCACTCACAGAAAACTAGGCTTGCAATTCCAATCCATTAAATAAACTGGAGAAGAATGATACCATATATATTCACATGGCGGTGAGTTATGAGTACCGTAGTTATCACATACCACAGAGTTGTGCTTGCAATTCCACTAAACAAATCGAATAAGACCAAAGAAAAAATCTACTAATCCACATACATTAATTCATTGTAATAACTACATTGATTCACGGTGCAAATAGTGAGACTCATCTATCCTAACAACTGTGTTAACAAAAAAAAAAAAAAAAGCTAAAGAGAAAGAAGAAAATATCTACATGATAAGTGATAATCCACATTGATTCGCAGGCAATAGAGGAATCTCTATTCATCTGAACATCAATCTAAGCAGTTGTAATGTACATACCCACAACGACCATCAAAAATCTCCTACACACAAACATAACTCTCTATTCACCTCACCAGAATGGATTGGATGCAAGCTCTGAGAGTTCATGGGAAATAACACTAATCATGCCATCCACACCAACGTTACTATTATGGGACTTGAAGGGCTTCATACCAATCATGTATGTAGGGATTGAGAAAGGGTATGCACAGACATCTAGGCATTGTGTTCCAGAGTTCCCTACCATTAAAAATAGAGTTGCTGGAGCAAGGATGATGTAGCTAAAACTATTAAAACTATTAATAATATCTATTCTACTGTTGTAAATTTAGCTAATTGTTAGTCCAACCATGCTTATTGCACCTTTTATTCCAACCAATATGACAAGGGAAGAGTAAGGTTGTATTTTATATAGTTCGGCTTTTCCCTTTATTGTTGAAAGATCTTCTGCTAATGTAAATTTAGCTAATTTAAGCAGTACAAAAAAACCTATGCACCAAGTGGTTGTGCATACAAGCTCTTCCAAAATTGTCCCTAGTCAATAGTATTGTCATTCCACTTGCTTGCTTAATGCACTTGTTATTCCATTCACTTGTTAATGCACTTGTTATTACACTCCATTATTCCATGCTCAGAATTTTTACAAACTCCAAAACTATTTTTCGCTACCTAGATTTCCCATTTGATGTAACTCATGAAAGTTTCCAGTTGCAGAATATTGAATGGGATAAAGGCTTCATGGTTTTAGGAGGGGTTACTTATGGAGAAGATAATGCGACCTACATAATTTTACAGTTTAATAAAATTAATTAACAAAATTAAAAAATAAATAAAACTCTGAGCACTTTTCATAGTTTGGAAGGTGGTGCTTTGAAAGGGAACCTTGCTATATACTGTGATAGGATCAAGAAATATTATAGTGTCCACATTTACATGTAGCCTTCAAAACAACCCTATTTCACAAGGTTCAATAGGGAAATATCCCCACGACATACCCTTCGAAATGAGAACATCAAGGGACATCCCCCATCTACAAGACATAACAGGCAATCCCCATAAATGCTAATATGAGATATCATTGAATTAGATTTCACACACAAATTCTTGACTATGATTTAATGATAAATAATGAAAAAATTTGCAACTGAATACATAATTCCGTAAATACACACCAATCCACAGTCAGCTCAGGATGAAAACCATAAATCTCTGCCCACCATCATAATGGTAAAATTTAACACTATGGATGGAAACCATAAATCTCACCCCACCATCATAATGGTAAATCAGCTTTGAATAAATCATGCCTGTACTGTACTTAAATCAAGACTATGGAAGAGTGTGAATGTTTTTTGTATTTTTAATACAAGTAACCCAGTTTATTTCCTATTGCATGTTACCTTCACAATGTATTACAGATGGTTGATAATTATGGTTTTCAAAAGGAGGGTTGATTACTTTATAATATTATATATTCACATAGTTGTGAGTTATGAGTTATGGTTGTCACTCACTCACAGAAAACCAGGCTTGCAATTCCAATCCATTAAATAAACTGCAGAAGAAATATACCATATATATTCACATGGTGGTGAGTTATGAGTTATGGTTGTCACTCACAAAGAGTTATGAGTTATGGTTGTCAGTCACTCACAGAAAACCAGGCTTGCAATTCCAATCCATTAAATAAACTGCAGAAGAATGATACCATATATATTCACATGGTGGTGAGTTATGAGTTAATGAGTTATGGTTTTCACTCACAGAGAGCCAGGCTTGCAATTCCAATTAAACAAACTGAATAAGACCAGAAGAAAAAAAAATCTACGTGATAAATTATAATCCACATACATTAATTCATAGGTAATAATCCACATTGATTGACAGGTAACGATGGAGACTCTACCTATTTGAACATCAATCAGGTTAAAAAAAAAGCTAAATAGGAAGAAAATATGTACATGATAAGTGATAATCCACATTTATTCACAGGAAATAGAGGAATATCTATTCATCTGAACATCAATCTAAGCAGTTGTAATGTACATACCCACAACGACCATCAACAATCTCCTGCACACAAACATCACTCTCTATTCACCTCACCATAATGGATTAGATGCAAGGTCTGAGAGTTCATGGGAAATAAAACTGATCATGCCATCCACACCAATGTTACTTTTAGGGGACTTGAAGGGCTGCATACCAGTCATGTATGAAGAGATTGAGAAAGGGTATGAATAGACATCTGGGCACTGTTTTCTAGAGTGCCCTACCCAAGCATAGGGAAGGGTATACCCTACAGTGGAAGGGAAGGTAAAATAATGAAACCCACAAACTTCCCTACAGAAATATTGGACTGCTGCATCAGTAGAAGTGAGCAAGAGATGGCGAAGGGCTGTTTCTGCACTCTTAATCACAGCCTGGATTGAGAGGCGAGTGAGTGACTTTACATGAGAGTAATAGCGATCATTCACTTCAGATCCCACCACAATATTCTTGCTGATGTTGGACCCAGTCTGGTATATGTAAAGCTACACAATCCTCCACCATTCTGCAACAGAGGGGGTTTTACTGCTCCTCACGCTTCTATTGTTGTCTGAGAGGGCAAGCAAGAAAGCCTTTGTGATCCTCTTGTCATTGAAAGTCCAGTTGCCATACCAAATTGTATGAATGGTGATATTTTCTGTGAGGCTTGAGCACAGGACCATTGTGGTATCTCATGTGGAAAAATTCTAAGGAGCCTTCATATCTCTTTGAGCTCCCAATTTCATTTCCCATGGATACATCTGCAGCTTTTGTTATGTTGAAGTTGGAAGGCCATGGCCCCCAGGCTTCAACAACTATAAAAGCCAGAATACAGAATAAAAATATAGAACCCACATGGAATGAAGCAGCAGAAAACCCAACTCTCTCCATTTATAAAAAAAATACAATAACTATTTCATGACTATTCCAAAGCCTCTAAACAAGTCCCTGATGTGCATTATCTCTTCATATTCTAGTTTGCGTGGTCAGGATTTGGATGAAGGAACCGGTTTGCAGTTTGATGTTGGTGAGCATTATGCTCATCCTCTTTTTTTCCCTCACCGATCCTGCGCACAACATGGCAAACCCCCGCTACATGGAGAACACCAGGTATGCTGAGAATAGAAGGTAATATGCATTGATGGCATATTTTATTATTGTCATCGAATCCAGAACGACCGAGAGTCCCATTAATGAAATAGCTTGATGATATAGTCGTAGCTTGATGATATAGTCGACATGAGCAAGGTTCTCGACACAACCTATTTTCCTTATAATGAGGATTGATGTCTATGTGAGCATGACCACACAATGAAAGAAAATTCATTACCATGCATTGTCTGGTAACCAACATTCAACCTCTGTCTTAACACGCATTGGCTAATCAAAGAAAATAGCTAACATTCAACCCTTCAATGCTGGAATCCTGAGCAACGCATTCAAATAAAAATGCCAACAAGAAATGAGGATGAATCTGATCGTTTCAATTTATATATATTTTTAGATAGGTTAATATATAATAATTAATTATTTTTTAAAATAATTATTGGGCGAATTTTATAAAACTATAGAAAATAGGCTTATATAAAAAATTCGCCCTATTAAAATTCTAAAATCTCTGTACCCGCCTTTGGCCAAAATTCGCCCTAAAATTTTCCGCCCAACCCGACACGAACGCAGACAAGTACCATGTTCAAGAGCAACATACTGCCGACATGACGATGATACCAGTTCCATTTTCCCCCACCATTTCTGGCAAGTACCTCTTTATTTTTACACAAGCATGAAGAGGATACCATATGCTTGTCATATAAGTTCATCCTTCGGACGAATCCATCCTAGTACATTTAACGAGCCCTAGGAAGGGGGAACTCGAATAACGTCATGATTGACAATTTCCGATGTCATTTAGGTTTAACAAGCCTGACAAAGGAAGAACTCGGTGTCTTTTCATGTTTAGAGAGTTTGGAAAGATAGCATAAAAGTAAACTCCAACGGTCCCTTTTCGTAAATAGTTCCTCAGATCCGGAAAGGTAGAAAACTATGTCTGAGAAAACCTCCTAGTCGCGATAGGCTAGGGTATTCCTTTTTCGTAAATAATCTATCCCAGCCCGAAAAAGGGGTAAACGTATACTGGGTAGATGTCGATTCGTGTCCACTTTAACAAGATCGAAATGACAAGGGCCTCGGCAATATTTTCATGTTTAGAGAGTCAGAAAAGAGCTGAAAGATGACTCCTCCTGGAGGAACGAGTGGTATAAAGGGAAGCAAATGGTTCCGGTGATGGTGGAACTGCTCAGAACAAGTAAAGGTTGAGAGGCTGGCTAGCAAGACCACTCATCACAGTGGTTCCTCAGGAATGGGTAAAACAACCAAGTGAAGGCATATAATCAGCCAAGCAGATAATGACGATGGAGTGAGAAAAAACCAGGGCTCATCTGGCAGAAATAGGCTTATAAAATGGAAATCATAAGAGGTAAAATGGGAATGGTTTCATTTTTACACAAGCTTGAAACAAAGATAAACTACGCTTGAAACCGGTTTCATTTTTACACAAGCTTGAAACGGAAAAAAACTATGCTTGAAAAAGTAAGCATGCCCCCAGCATGGTGACTCAATTCGAGGTACATGCCCCCCAAGCTTCAGTCCATATGAAAGGAAGATGGAGTGAAGGTTCAAGTTACGAGATCAAGATAAAGACTCGACTGGGATTTTACGAGATCTTATCAAAGACTTGAATTGAACAGGAACGTGTTTCATTATTTTAACGAGGTTGACACATTAAAAGAACTATCTTCGTGACACCTTGTTTCATGGTTTAAGGAGCTTGGCACAAGACAACAAACTATGTTCGATAACCTGTTTCATTTTTTTAAAGAGCTCGACACAGAAAACGAACTCGCTCCGAATTCAAATTTGTTTCATTTTTTAAGGAGCTTGACACAAGAAAAGAACCATGCTCCGAACGACCTCATCATAATGAACAAGAAGTCATCGCTTCCAAGAGTTCCACTCCCGATGGAAGGAAAACATCCTGGAAGTCAGGACCCAATGCCCCCAGCACCTGATGCACAACGGCACTATCACTGAGTATAGGCACGGGGTAGGTAGCCACATAGTTGACCTGCGGTGGGGCAGATACAACGGGTGGATAAAAACCAGGAAGGGATGATGGCGGGCCAGCTGCCACATCGGGACCAAAGAACGAAAGCTGATCAATGGTCACGATCCACCCTTCATGTGGAAAACAGACCACACGAAAAAGGGAGGAGACAAGCGCTCCCATGGCATAGGTGTAATCGCGCCCCAAGAGAAGATTGAAATCCAAGGGGCCTGGAACAACCATCACGTCCATATGGACGGTTTTACCTCCCAAAGTAACAGGTAACCTTGGAAGGATCCCTAACGGTTGACTCGTTCTTCTGTTAAATGTCAACAGATTCTGTGTAATAGGGGCAAGCAGTGGCGAAACGAAAGCTTGCCAGATAGTTGAGGATAGAACACTAACAGACGCGCCTTCATCTATAATGGTGCTGGGTACGACCAGACCAAAAGCCTGCACTGTGATCTCGAAAGGCACATAAGACGGAAGGCGATATCCTGCAAATCGACTCCAATCAAAGGAAGCGACCAAACTACTCGGAGGGGCTACCATCGAAATGCGAAGGTATTCCCCTGATGTTACGGAAGAAGAAGCACCCTCCGTGACCTCCATCTCGAAGGTAGGAGGGATATCCTCTAGGACTTCGACCACAGGAGGTGGAGGAGCAACTTCTGAAAGTGAATAGACAGGAGAATCTTTCTCCAAGTCCAAGGAATCTGAAGAAACCAGAAGCACATGAGGGTTGTGAGATCCACTCTCCATGGAAAATACCTGGTGCACCGAAGAAGGGACCAGCTCAACCGATCCCACGACCAATGGTTGGTCGAGGATGGATTCTTGAATTTGAATTTCCGAGGGAGCGGGAACGACCAAGGATGACTCTTGACCGATCAAAGGATCAGCTGGTGGAGGACTCAAAGAAAGCCGATTATAACCAGCTGGAAGGCATGGTGTAGAACCAGTTGAGTTTTCCAAGACTCGCTTAGCTTCATCCATATACGGACAAAGGTGAATGGCATGGTGCCCTTCACACAACTTACAGGGATTGGTGAGCTTACCCTGCTTCTTAGGAGCCTTACCAACACCAGTTGAATACGTGCCCCCAACTTGACTCCTGGAAGCCAAAGGCAACGGCGGGCGACCGTTGGACCATACTTCGAGTACCTTGGGAATGCCAAGGAAGTCTCAAAGAAGATGATCTCCCATGCACAACATGCAAGGGAACTTGAATTTCCGTGGAGGGTTGGAAGGTTTATCAAGAGGAGACTTCTTAGGCGCAATAGCCGCAGAGCTAGCCTCTCCTTTATCGGACTTCTTCTTCTTTGTCTTCTTCTTCTTCTTCTTAGCCACCTGGTTACTCGAATCCAGACTTTCACCAGGCGAAGTAGAAGATGAGGATGCAGAAACAGGCGAAGAAGGGGAGAGGTCCATCTTGGAATCAACATGATGTTGTTCGGGCGAAGGAACTGATTGAACAGTAGCCGAGACATTCGGGACCACAGAGGTTGAAAACAACCAAACAGGCAACCCAACAGTTAACCCAGGAAGGGACAACATTGCCATATAAGGAGCACCAACATTTCCAAAAGGAGGAAAAGGACTAGGATTCCCATCAGAGGGGATTCCTTGGTTGGTGAACTCCGGAAAATTTGCCATCAAAAGCGATCTTCAAAACAACACCCTAAGGAAACTAACTTTAACCAGGAATATTTCGTGGGCAGTTAATTTTTAAAACATTGAAACAAAACTCTACCGTTTCATATTTTAAGAGTCGAGAAACAGGCAAAAGGTGACTCTATCACTTTCAGATTGGAAACAAGCGTGAAAGGACAAGCGCTTGATGACCTTTTCAAATTTAAAGAGTTAGAAAATATCAAATGATCGTCAGAATGCTAGGCAAGCAGTGTACTAAATAAACTGAATCGTAATATACACCTTGGTTTCAAAATGAAAGAGAAATCAACCAAGGACTTAACGTATGTGCAGGCAATCTCCCCGAATGTTGTGTTCGGTGTATCACGGGTATAGGGCGGCAGACTCGGCTTCCTATGGATAAAGGATTAAAACCTAGTGGGGTCTCCCTTTATATACGCGACGGTACGGGGAGCACAAGTCTGTACTAGCGCTGTCTAAAGCCAAGAGGCGAACGACAGCTACTAGGTTTAAAGACGTCGGAACACGTCTCTAACCTAGACCTCGAAATGTTTCGTTAATGTTTCAATGCTTCCTTAAGTTAATCCAATGAATTTTAAGGTTGATCTTCAATTATGTCTCGGTTTCAAGGCCCTACCGAGTGTCATATGACAATCTCCTATATGCAGCTATATGAGAAAATAAAACTTTTCAATTCGATGAATGCTATCTAGTAAAGGGAAGAGCTTAAAACAATGACGCAACAAACAACAACACTACAAACGAAATATTTCCAAACTAGATGAATTTCACTATCCAAAAGTAATTTCAAACATTCAACGATGCGAATAATGCAATGTAATTTATGCAAAATCCTTTTTTTCGAAAACTATGCAATTGTAATCTATGCACAATTTCCTTTTTTTTCAAATGATAAGAATGCACTCAATGCATTTTTCGATGAAATGAGAATCTACTCAATGCAAGCTTTCAGTGAAAGAGAATGCACTCAAAGCGATTTCTAGTTTTCAATCATTAAACAATGTAATCTAAGTTCAATGATGGATCTCAAAAAATACTTTTCAATGCAATGTGATCTAATGCATTTTAACAAAAAGAACACTTTGAGACGAAAACTAAATAAACGCAAATCTTCTTAATGAAGGATGAATGCAAAAGAGATGTAAACAAACACTAAGAATGCAATCGTTGTTCCAAACACTTTGTAACGAAATCCCTCAAAAGGCGACAAGACATATAAGGTCAAACACAAAGAGGACTTCCAAAGCAAGAGATCAAAACAAGGCATTCATTCCCTTTTACATCAAACAGTCATGGAAAGAAGACATCCCAAACAATGAGCAATGTAATCTATGCTCATACAGGGAAAAGACCGGAAGGGAAAGACACACTAGTGAAGGATTCAGGGAAAAAGTCTCAGTTTTCACACACCCTGAAATTGGCTCGACTTGTACATTGACAACTAGCGCCAATTGGCGCGACTTGCACACTGACAACTAGCGCCAATGGCTAATTGGCGCGGGTTGCTAACTGACAACAAGTGCCAACGCCTAAAAATGAAAAAACAAAGAATTTATCCCAACCAAGACCAGACTCACCACTTCAAGCAGAATCTCCAAGACTCAAATGAACCATGTAATCTAGGCTCAAAGCGAGACACACACAGATCAAGCTCAGAAAGCTCAGAACAAAGCAAACCCTAGTACCTCACAGGATTGGCGCGACTGTGAGGCTGAAACTAGCGCCAGCACAGAATTGGCGCGGGTCATACACTAGCAACCTGCGCCAATGGGCGCGACTGTCAAGCTAAAAAGCGCGCCAGTTGAGTTTACCAGTCAAAAATAAAAAAGAGCAATCCAACAAGCAGACTAGTGATGATAAAGCTATCCAAAAACCAAATTCACAGAAAGAACCAGCCCAAAAGAGCTGATCAAGCAAGGAGGATCAAGGAGTTGACCGAAAAGAGAAGACAATACTCTAAGTTGTTCAGTCTGTAAACTAAACCGGAGATTGACTGAAGCAGCGTTGATCTACTCCGCTAATGCAGAGCAAAAGTGTTTCGAAGGCTATCTGGTTGTGCTTCAGGCTCCGTCTATAGCTTACAAATCAAACAACAAGCTGAGTCCCCAGCGGAGTCGCCAAATTGTTGAGGAGGTAAATGCCCTCTGCGGACAAAGGCGATCCCTACTAGCCCAGATCGGGGCTAGCAACAATCAAACACGCTACAGTGCAGGTTCCTAATTGCAAATAAACCGACTTGCGAGGAAGGCTTACCTGGAATCCAACGCTGTCGTTTGTAGAAGAGGTGATGCTCCCGTTCCTTCACCCTGGCAGATCACAATCCTCACTATCTCTGTGATCGGACACCTGCACATGCAAGAAACAACACAAACGCAAGCATAAAATCCAGTACATACAACTATATGTCAGTCTCAGAGGACATAACTCATGAACATGATCGAGAACAAGAGTGGAACCATAACCAATAGTCGCTTATCATTAAAGAGTCAAAAGAAGAATACAACCATAGCTTCGACGCAGCACTCTCCGTTAGCGGGTCGTCAACACAACATGTCTCGATAAAGCCTGTCAGGGATGGGACAAGCCTCTCTCTCCGGATACTTGGCAATAGTCTCCTTGCTTGGATTTGGCCTTAAGGGAATCAAGAAGGCTCTTGTAGCATAAGGATGTAAAAGCTCTTGGGAACTTGGAGATTAGCTTGCCATGGAGAAGAGCAAGCTTTTATAGAAGGAGGAAGGGGAGTTGGGATCCCTATAATTATGGGATTAGCCCTATCATCAAGGAAGCTTCCATGAGAGGTGGCAAACCACTTCATCTCTATGGAAATCTGTAGCCAAACCTCCCAACTCAAGATAGAAATCAGTCCAAGAATTTGTTAGGACAAAACTTCCGCCATTTATTTAAAAAAAAACACCTCTTAGTATGGTTGGCGTGGGTGCGGCTCTATGACAGAGCGCCAATTGGCGCGCCCTCTTTGGAGGATTTGCCCCCTTGGCGCGAGGGCTGAACTGTGGAACCGCGCCAATGGAAAAAGAGCTATTTTTAGGGTTTTTTGCATGGAGATGTCTTCAGGGAAATTAAAGCTCATCTTCAGAGGGATGTAATGAAAGTATTTTCAAGTCTTGTCTCTGCTCACAGGTCACGGAATGAGCCCTCCATTGTGCGAGATGGGGAATGGCAGGGACGGTGACAAATTGCTGTGTAACAGTGTGTTAGAGGAAATTTATGTATCCTTAGAGTCTTGGAAATATCCAATTGATTTATGATCTTGACACCTAAGAATAACTTAGGGGGACATCCATTAATCTTAGGGAGATGCTTGGCTACATTTGATGCTTTTATCAATTGTAGATCCAGTGATATGTTTATCTCACATGAAAGCTCAACAAAGAAATTCACAATGTATCCACCTGCAAAAAAAAATGATAGAGGTAGAAAATGAAGAATGGATGGATGATGATAATGATATACAACCTATTTTTACTATCTCACAAGTTAGTGAAGAAGATCAAATTTTAAATTCAATAGAAAATAATGAATCATCTTCATACTGTGAGGCTAGTGAAAATTTTCAAGAATAGTGCAACATTGAATATTTATCACTGAGACAGATGTCTTTATATTTTATGGAAGAATTTGGCAATTCTTCAATAGAAATGTTTCCAGGAAAAAATTTAAATGTAAACAAAAATCAGGAAGAATTTCAAAGGAAGAAATTAATAGAAACATTGCAAAAACACTCTTTTGCATATGCATGGGAATACATTGACATGAAAGAAATTAATCCTAAAACTTGCATGCATCATATATATATATATATATAGAGAGAGAGAGAGAGAGAGCCCATCCAGCAACCTCAAAGAAGAATGCATCCAAACTTAAGGGAAATTGTTAAGGATGAACTACAAAATATGTTAAATGTAAATTTTAGCTATCCAATATCAAACAGTCAATGGGTTTCACCTTTAGTAATTGTTACTAAAAATAATGGAAAATGGAGCGTGTGTTTGATTATAGGGAGCCGAATAAGGCCACTTTGAAAGATCATTTTTCACTCACTTTCATAGATCAAGTTTTAGATACATTAGCAGGGAAGAAATACTTCTCATTCTTGGATGGTTTTAGTGGGTATAACCAAATTCAGGTTGCACCAGAAGATCAAGACAAAATCACTTTTACCTATCCATGGGGAACTTATGCTTATCGAATACTTCCTTTTGGGTTATGTAATGCATCAACAACATTCCAAAGAGAAATATTGGGTATTTTCTCTGATCTAATCCATGATTGTGTGGAAGTTTATATGGATGATTTTACAGTTTATGGAAATGCTTTTGAATAAGCTCTTAACAATTTAGAACAAGTTCTCATAAGATGTAAAGAAGCAAATCTTTCATTAAGTCATGAAAATTTTTTTATGATGTTTACTGAGGGGATTGTTTTAGGACACCACATTTCAAGAAATGGAATTAAGGTGGACTCATCTAAAGTAGAATTTATTTCTAAATTAGTAGTTCCAATTTCTCAAAGAGATGTTAGGAGTATTCTTGGTTTCAATGGATACTATAGAATATTTATAGAAAACTTCACAAAAATTGCATCTCCACTCTTCAAATTGCTTACAAAAGATTGTGAATTCAGTTGGAATCCTGATTACCAAAAAGCCTTTGAAACTTTGAAAGAGAAGATTTCTGAAGCACCTGTTTTGAGAGGACTAAACTAGAAATTTTTCATATTTCAACTGATGCTTCAAATACAACTATGGGAGCTATATTAGGACAAATAGACTTGAATCCTTATGCCATTTACTATACAAATAAAAATTTGACTCCTACAGAGTTAATTATATTGTTAATGAAAAGGATTTTTTCATTGTTGTCCATGCCATTAACAAATTCAGACATTACATCACTCGCTATGAAACTTTCATTCATACATACCATTATGTAATTAGATATCTAATGAATAAACCAATTACTAATGGCAGAGTCACAAGATGGTTATTATTGTTACAAGAATTTAATATCACTATTTTGGATCGACCTGGAAAACAAAATACATTTGCTCATTTTTTATCTAGAATTCAAAATGATAACAATGATATACCTGTAGAAGATCATTTTCCTAATGAATATATCTTTGCAATATCCACTAAATCTTCATGGTTTGTAGATATTGCTAACTATTTGGCTACAGGGAAATTACCATCATATTTGTTTCCTAAAGAGAGAAGAAATATAATTCAAATGAGTGCATCTTATTCATGGATAAATGAGGATTTGCACAACACAGGTCTAGATCTCATCATTCAAAGATGTGTAAGAGAAGATGAAATACCTAAGATACTAAAAGCATGTCATGATGAACCATGTGGAGGACACTTTGGTGATAAAAGAACTGCCTATAAAGTCCTTCTCTTGGGATATTATTGGCCTTCCCTTTTTAAGGATGCCAAAGAATATGTTAAGAGATGTGATAGTTGTCAAAGAACGTAGAAACCTGTTCCTTAAGATGAAATGCCTCTATAACCTCAGGTACTTATTAAACTTTTCAAAAAGTGGGCTCTAGATTTTGTCGGACCAATTAATCCACCATCAAGACAAAAGAGGTATATTCTTGTGTGTAATTATTATGTTACTAAATGGGTAGAAGCTAAAGCACTTTCTTTTGCTACTGAAAATGTTGTAGTTTAATTTCTTTTTGATGATATTTTTACTCTTTTTAGTGTCCCAACGGAAATTGTGACAAATTAGGGTACTTAAGTCACATCCAAGATGGTGCAAAAGACAGTAGAGGAATAAAAATCAAGCATAGAAAGTCTACTCCATATCATCCACAAGCAAATGGACAAGTAGAATATACTAACAAAGTGATTGAAGCAATCCTTACCAAGATTGTACATTTTCATAGAAGGGACTAGGTAGAAAATCTTCCAGAAGCTTTATGGGCCTACCAAACTACATGGAGACGCACTTCATGGCATACTCCCTATGAACTTGTTTATGGGAAGCAAGTCATATTTCCTATTGAGTTCCAAATAAAAACTTTCAAGGAAAAAATTAAATTGGGACTTGACCTATCAAAAGCACAAAAACATAGAATGGAACAACTCAATGAGCTTGATGAAATAAGACAAGATGTTATTCAAAATACCAGTCTAGTTCAACAACAAAGATCCAAGTGGCATGATAAATATATCAAAGAAAGAAAATTTCAAGTTGGATATTGGGCATTACTCTTTGATTCAAAGTTCAAGGATTTTCAAGGAAAATTCCAGACTCATTGGCTTGGGCCTCATGAGATTGAAAAAGTCTTTGATAATGGAGCAGTCAGGATTAGGACCATTGATGAAGAAAAATTCCCTCTCCTTGTAAATGGACATCGACTAAGGATCTATGACAAGCCATTAACAAAGGAGGAAGTTGTTGAGATATTTAAAAACAATTCTGATTTGAATTTGGTTGAGAAGAGTTCTTCTCCTCTATCTTAGAGCATTCTTTTGCTTTTATTTTATTTTTTTCTTCTTACCTATTCTATAAATCCAATTTTCTTTGCATCCCTTTATTTTCTTTCTAGAATAAAGACAGCTACAAAATTACTGAGATTCTGCAGCTCTAAAATATTTTCGCAACTAATGTTTGATAGGAACCTTTTTAACTGAAGCAATTGAAGAATTAAGGTGATCTACCACTGAAAGCACCTGAAGACAAAAAAAAAAGGAACAACCAAGTGTTAGCAACATCAATTCAAAGGTATCCAAATGCAAAAATTTAATTTGATAATAAGGGTTTAAACAATAGTGTATGAATCATATGGGAATTATACCACCAGTTCAAAAGCATTATTGCTAAGATTTTATCGTGTCAAATCAAATCAAAACTAAAATTCACAATTCACACCTCATCATTACATAAATGATCCAATATTAAATCTCGATTTCATTGTTAATATCGCCTAACTCATTCTCTAACGATCAATTCCTCTCGGCCTCACTCACACTCTCGTTAATTCTGAAGCCCTCATTCATACCACATCTGAAACCCTCACTCATACCCTACCAAGAAGAAGTCTTGAGGTGAAACTTCTCATCCATGGGAGTCATAGTGAAAACAGAACCAAAAGGGAGGAAGTTCATGGAGGGGTACCCACAGGTGAAAGAGGTGTTGCAGAACTCACAGTGGCTCAATTTCGTGGAGAAATTTGAAGGCTTTAACAAGAAATTAACAAAGTCATTTTCCAGAGATTTCGATGGAATGGAGGTTGGAATTGAAGATGTCAAATTTGCAGTGATAGAGTATTTTATTGTTGAAGCTACCAGATTGTCGAGAAATGGAGAGAGGTGGTTCAAGAACAGAGGCATTGAAGACAAAGAATGGAAGGTTTGATTGTTGATGAATTTTCTTGAAGGCAATGAGTTAAATCTTCCATACTTCTTGTTGAATAGTTTAAGAAAGATGTTAGGGAATGTTCATAGGAGAATCTAATTTATAGAGAACACCATGTATCACCATGGGTTTATTAAAATTCTCATCGAGTTTCACCTCGAAAGTATAGGTGATAATTGGGATAACTTCCTAATTATGAATCATTTCAAAGAGGGAGACCAAGAGCAACCCAACAGTAGAAAACCAAAAAGAGGGAGAAAAAGAAAAAAATTGAAAACCCTGTTGAAAATGTACAACAACCACCACAAGCGCAGTCAGAAGATGAGGTTCCCATTTTATAAATTTTAGGAAACATTAAGAAGCAAAGTGTTAGAAGGAAGAAAGACAACACAAAAGAACGAAATACATCCAAGAAAACAGAGGAACCTAAAACAGGGAAGAAAAGGGAAAAAACTCAAAGCCCTCCTCCATCAATAAGAAGAAGTGCCAGGATCAACCAATCAATGAAAGAACCATCTCCAAAGATTACATAATATGTTGATCTAGAAGAGGAGCTAAGGGTTCCATCGCCCATCGTTATCAGCCATTCATAGCCCAGGCCGGAAAACACTAGAAATTAATCCTATGCAGTAGCAAATTTATGATTACATTGAATCTCTCGAGAAGAGAGATACAGGGAAAACATCGGTCTTGAACCAGAGGGAAGAAGCTCAGTCTAGTATTCCACAAGAACCTCGAGTTGTAAACACCTTAAGACAAGAAATATTTGAGTTGGAGACACTAAATAGACATATACAACAAGAGCACGAGGCCTTAAGGTTGCAAAAAAAAAATGATAAAACCAAGAATGACAATATTCTTTTGCATTTGGGCCTGTGGTACAATAAAAAAAATAAGTTAAAGAAAAAGAATAGAAGTCTTAAGATGCATGCCATAAATTTGAAGTACAAAATCTTGATGAGAAAGCCAAGGATGGCAATGACTAAAAAGAAGGTGAAGAAGATAAATTTGGATGTTTTGGCAGAAGTCTCAAGACAAATGCAGTAGCTCACAAGGGTCATCGACTTTTCATTTTTGCATCAGGACATGCAATAACCTTCGTGTGGGGGAATGTAGAGCCTTATGATTGCTTCATTTTGACACTTCCTTTCTCTTACTTCTCCTCCTTTTTGTCATCATAATCATCTCAAATAAGCATTAAAATACAATTTTTTGATATGGTAAGGTATTTAAATGACCTTTCTTTCATATTCAGTAATGTTCCCTATTATTAGATTAAATTTTGTATTAGCTAGATATTTTACGTGATTCTGTAGTTGATCCGCATTACTGTAGCCATCTCCATGGTTTGTTGGGTTCTAAGGTGCCAACAAAGCAATGAAGTGTGTGGATAGGTGGAGATTGATCCCCTCATAGATTCCCTTATATCCATTCAAGACAAATCATGCAAGGAATCATCCAATGGTGTAGTCAAAGGAGCGGTCAACACATGCTGAACAAGCGAGCAAGAGTCCAAGACAATCATGCTTCACGATTTTCTATGCCAAGTGGAAAATCGTGAAGAAACACAATTTTGTTATCTGTTGAAAAGTTTAAGATAGGATTTGTTTAGTCTAAATAGGTGTAAAAGCCTCAAAACTATTATACATAAGCTTTTATAAATACATGGAAAACAAATACCTCGACAGTGCAAAATTGTGATGCGACTGTGAAGTTTTTAAACTATGTTTTAATTCCCTTTAAATGAAGAAACATATTGGAGATTTGATGCACATCTAGTTGTTATAGTAGATCGTTGAAACCACTTGTTTGTGGAGGGCCCCTGCAAACATAGAAGGTTCTACATTTCGTGTATTTCATGTACATGTTTTCAAAGTTTTATTTTATCATTTGATGTAGTTTCAATTCGTGTTTTCATTTTGTCAAAAGCTGTATTTATTTCCAGAATTCTACTTTGTCATTTGAAGCAGATGTTACATAGTTTTTCTTTGTCATTTGTTGTAGATTCGACTCCCTTTTAAATTATTAAAATGCAGAAGTGATTCATATCTTTCTTTCCCATGCAACAATATTTTATTGTAGACTAGTTTTACAGATTCATGTGTGATTTATTTCATTATTTCAAAGAACATTGAAAGATTTCTTTTCTAGTTTTGAGTGAGTTCCTTTCAAAAGTACAAGCGATTTATTTCCAAGCAATAGTGATTTAGTGATTTATTTTCGGCATATGAGTGAATGCTTTTTAGTTTAAGAGTGATTTTTGTCTAGGACAATAGTGACTTATTTATTTCTTTACTCAATTCCATTTACATAACATTTCATTTTAAAAACATAAAATATCCTTCTTCTTTTTTTTCCTCTAGAATTTGATTTTATTTTCATACATTAGACTGTTATAATTCTTAAAGACTAACAAATACATTAGTTAAGACTTCTTCATAAGATAGAGAAAGATTTGTTTCATTTTTTGCAGAGTAGAAACTTAGTTGATTTCTGCAGAGTTGATTTTTAGAAATTAGTTGTTATTTAATCCATCAATTTCATTGAGGACATAAGAATAAAAACATCCTTAGAAGCAATCTCTACAAATATAGTCATCACACCAACAAACTGAATTAAAATAGGCTTCTAGCATATATAGTGCACTTTCACTTCACAAGTTTACCAACTCCGGTCAATAATTTATGTCCGCAATTTAAGAAAATTAAATTGGCTAAACATGAAGTCAAGATGTGTTCATCTTGGGATTAAGAGGTAGTAGTGCGAGAAAATAACTTTAAGGCCATGTTCATACAACAACAAGGAGATCACTTTAGTGAGGAAGTTATGATCAACTTGAAGTTTGGAAAGGCTCAATAATAATGCCTTCATTTGTGATGGCGGGATGAAAGTGATGTGCAATATTGATGACCTAATTCCTGTCACAAGATTGAATAAAGGATATGGCTCCATGATACCTCAGAAGGAAGGAAGCTCGATACAATTAGATGTAAAGGAAAGAGGGAGGCATGCAAATATAAATAACAATAAGTTAATTCTCTTATGGAGACAATCTGTAAGGCTTGTGGTGTTGAATTCACAAATAGAAAAGAAGTCTAGAATCTCCTCTATATTTGAGAGGGAGTAAAGGAGTCTCCTTGATTAGGAGCAAGGATATATTTCCTAAATCAAGAGGGAATGGGGATATCCTCTCTGGTTGAGAGGGAGCGATGTTGGAAATCACATGTGCATTATCTTCTTCATGTGTCAAGCACTTGACCAAAACTAACAACCGTGAGTCTAAGTGAAGGCCTTGGAGAGAGCATGGTGGAGGATTAGATAGGCATCTACAGTTTCCTTGAGGATAAAGCATCCAAGAAAAGAAAATTATCGACACTCTTTGAGGATAGGACATGTATCCAAGATAAGAGTGGTCGAAGAGGATGCATATTCTTTGAGGATTGGGAATCTAAAATTAGAATAGTCCTAAAAGGACATACCTTGTGAACATCCAGATGGGGTATGTGCCTTGCAGACATAGTGCAATATCACACATAAATCCTCTAACACAATGAACTTGAATGAAGTTTAGCTTGTCTATTTAGGCCCCAAAGGCAGTGTTGGTCATAATTGTTGATGCTTGCAATTGGCTTATCAATCCGACTCTTCTTATGATAACTTTTCAGTTTGAGAATGACGTGGTAATGGTTGTACAATTATGAATACCTCCCTAGTTAAGAGTGAGTGTTGGAAATGTAACTAATTTCGGTCTTCATAAATGTTTTTGTACTCATTTCAATATGTATCTTATGCAACAAACAAAAAGAAGAAAGAAAAGATATTATTTTAAATCATGGGTTTCATGCTCCTTATTGATGGTATTCTAGGTAAAAGCATGTTCTTCATGCTTCTAGGGTTTTTTAGGTCATAAAATATATTATCATGAGTCAATAGAGTCAACATCATGTTTATAAGACCCTTCCGGGCAAAATTTAAAGTGAAAAATAATTTATTTTATGTCTAGAAAGTCTTGGAAACCTCCAAAGTACAAGTCAAACGTGGCAGCTACTCAGCCTAAAAAAGGGAATTTGACCCCTTGGAAAGGATATAGAAAGGATAAAATTCGACCTCGTTTGGTACTCACTCATACACCTCATTTGGTACTCACTCATACACAAGTTCGATCTCTGAAGGAAAATTTAAATCTATAGTTGAGAAGCAAGATGAAAAGGAGAGTGAAGATCTAAAAGGCAAGAAGAAGCAATAATATTTGTTTTGGGCTCTATCTCTCTCACACATGAGAAGATCTAAGGTTTCTGCAACTTCCATGAAGGCCTAAATTGCAGGATAGTGAGTTGCAGTATCAAGTTGTTAAAAGAACATGTATTACGCGTTGACCTTGTTAACCTTGGAAGGATATGCCTTGCTTAAAGGAGGATCTCTTGAAGAGCCTAATTAGGGTTTTTGTAACAAATATAGGACGAATTTAGGGATCAAAATTTGGTTGAAGCAGGATCAAGCCTTATTTATCTAATCTACTTGAAAGGGTTTCTTGGAGGGTTGACTTGGTACTTGGAGGAGGACTTGGTTTAGGGTTAGGGTCTTTGTTATCTCATTTGAAGCAGATTCTATAACAAGAGAAGAGTTTTTATGGGTTTTCTCCTTGGACGAGTTTTTCCCTGGCTTGGAGCCTAATATCTCTATCCATTGTCTTTACTGTTTTGATCTTGGTATTTGTTTGATGAAAATATCTAATAAAGAAACACAAGAATATAAATAAGATTCACCAGCAAGTATTAGGGAATAAGGAAAATATGAATTAATAGCTGCCACATTTCATTTTCCAATGGTCATCAAGCAGTTTGACCTACTAACGACACCACACCCACAACCATACACAATTAGGTGGATTCACCAAGGGAGAAATCTTTGTGTCAACTAACAATGTTGCATGCCCTACGACATCAAGCCCTTTAAGGATGATGGATTGTGTGATATTGCCCCCCTTGAAGCTTGTCATGTTCTTTTAGACCAACCATACTTGTGGAAGCGTAATGTTATATATGAGTCTAGACCTTGCGATGTCATTATTACTTTGGGTAGATAACTATATAGGATACCAAAAGTAGCTCTGCCTACTGCCATTTCTTTGATCTTTGTTGAGTAATGCAGGAAGGTCATCTCCTAGATTGGTAAATTTTTCTTCTTCCTAATTCGATATCAAAGTGAGAAGAAGGCCATAACCACATCCATGACTGCTATAAAAGGCTTCTCCACGCAACAAAATCAAGTGGACCCACTAAGGCACCTATGCAATGCCAGGTCAATCTTTTAATCAATCTAACCCTCGACGCAGCTCTACTCAATGGGCTAGTTTATTATTGATCTCTACTAGAAAATGAGGAAATCGAGGGATAGATCTAAGAGTTTCTTCAAAAAGGGCACATCCAACCAAGCTCCTCACCTTGCGGAAGCCCAATTATACTCATGCAAAAGAAAGATAAGACCTAGCGTCCCTACATTGATTATGTGGCCTTGAAAAAAATCACAACAACAAATTTGGCCCATCTTTGTGTTCCTTCAAGCGAGTGTGTAAATTTGATTTGGAAAGCTCACTAAAATTGGATGGCAGACCACTTTGGCATGCAAAATACAATGGCCATGCTAAAAAAATATTTATATTGGCTAAAAATTCCACAATATGTCAACAAGTATATCATGTTTTACAATGCCTGCACCAACACCAAATTAATCGTTAAAAAGTGAGGCCTATACACTCCTTTTCCTACTCCTAGTAGGCCCTAGGAATCCATCTTGATGGACCACATGTATAATCTTCCTTTAACCAAGTAGGGTAATGATTGTGTTTTTGTGGTTATTGTTCGATTTTCTAAAATGGCCATTCTCGCAGCTTTCGAAAGGAATATTATAACAGAGACCATTACCAAGCTCTTCTTCGAACAAGTGTGGGTACATTTTGGGATACCTTATACCATCATATTAGATCGAGACAGTAGGTTCCTCAACACAATGTGGTCAATCCTCTAGTCACTATTGGACACCAATTTCACCAAATCCACTACCTTCCACTCCCAAATTGATGGCCAAACTGAGGTTGTCAACATGACAATCGCACATATCTTGTGCATGTACAACTCCAAACACCGACACACATGGGATGAAATTCTCCCCTATGTTTAACAAATCTACAATAGAGCTCCCCATAGCTCGATTAACCACAATCCCTTTTAGGCGGGCCTGAGATTTCAACCATTGGATCCAATTGATGTAGCATTATCCCCCACATCCACAGAGGAAAAATATTTGCATGCTCAATATGAGGCCGACAAAGCCACCAAATTCATTGAATGGATTCAACACATCCATCAACAAGTCCATTATATTTGATAGAAAGCCAATACTAAGCATAAGAAATGTTATGATCAACATCGAGAGCCACATAAGTTTCAGGTGGGAGACAAGGGTTGGTTGCATTTGCAAAAAGAGCGACGTACAATACCCCATCGAAAGCTTCATCTACTTTGATACGGACCTTACATCGTCACCAAGGCTGCGGGTGACAATGCTTTTGAGCTAAGTATTCTCTGTTCCTTAGCTTACACCCAATGTTCAATGTGGACCTCCTTTGGCTATCCTTTCCACCATTATTCGACACATCAAAGTAACAGAGTAGTTGACACCAAAAAAGCTCAAATTTGACTGAATGGAACAAGAAACCACTGATCACATCATGGAAACACATATAAATTCCACTCGTCTACAAAGGATCCAACTTTATTGGGTTGTCAAAATAGGGCAGCTCCCGCACCAAGGAAAATGGCTCACCCAGGGACAAGTTAAGTAGAAGTTTCCCCATCTAATTAGGGCACTCAACACAATGGGGACCATTTCTTCCTAACGCAGAAGGATTTATCCAAGTGGAAATTGGTGGCTATCCACATTTTCCATCAAATCACCATGGTCAATAATTATTCTTCTACTGTTGGTGGTTTCTAAGTTATGGTTTTGGTAAACCATGGTATCCACCCATGGTATTTGAGAGGTGGAAGAAAACAAAGTAAAAATTTAATTGTACAATTAGCTTTTACAATATACAAATATTTGTTAGTTTTTTTACCACAGTGATTTAAGGCATTAACCAATGGTATTTGACATAGGACGAAAGTGAAATGACTCTAGGTGAAAAGGCACTATAAATAATATAAATATGAACCTTCACTATTGTAAAAACATGAAAGTTTTTATCATGACATAGTCGGGTGAAATTTTGTACCATTTAATTAAACTCTTTTCACATGACTTTACTCTACATGTTTTTTTAATGCACCTATCACATTTTTTTAATGGCAATATTTTGTCTCATTCCTCAAACATTCCAAATCATAAGTGAAATGCAAAAAATGAAACAACATTCACAAATGTACACCAGCCAAACAAAAAACACAATATTTATCCCAGGAACCTTGGGAGAAAACATAGTTGGGAGGTGACAATTACATTCGATGCTATTTTCTTTAGTTGTAAAATGCATATATAAAAGAATGGAACTCATTATGTATTTAACTTTCGGCATTGTCAACTAAGTATAAAATCCTCCTCCTCCTTTGTTATTCTCACAAAATACCATTCTTAGATGTTTTACTTTGCTATGGAACAAGATATAATGCTAAGGGATGGAACCCCTTCTCCTCTTAGTGGTCCAATATTTAACATAGCTTGGAAACCATTTAGAGGTGGGGTTTTGACTTCCTCAACCCTTAATTGTGATAAGGTTTTCGACCTTATATAATATTTTCAAAGGTCCACATGTGGCTAACCTCACATGTGTGATTAGTGTGGGGTTGATGTGGCACCCACTTGTACCATGGTGGTAAAAAAGATAGGTCAACCCGGGGGAGGCATAACTTTTGCATATAAGCTCCAATGAGGTGATTTTCATATTGTTGCAAAGTAGATTAAAATTGAGGGTGTGCACAAGTTTTAGACATTTAAACCCCCAAAAAACATCATTTGATGCCTTAATGGCTAAGGAAGGTTCCAGCCCGCAATTTTCTAAAATGGAACTTGAGACTAAAATGGGCCCTACATGTCAATCCCTCCAATTTGTCCACCCAAAGAGTACTAAAATAGATGAAAAATTATATAATGATATAATCCAAATCACTTAGAGTAGTCATGAGCATAATGTATATATTCACGTCATTGCTTATATTTGAACAAGATATACTTGTTGTCCAAATTTATAACATGCACCTAGTCTTTTTGTTGGAGTTACTGGCTTTTATTTGTTTAGTTCTAACTCCAAACATATTCTAAGGCAAGACTAGGTTCCTCCTTTTGGCTCCAAAAATCTACAATTACTCTAAGCATGTGTTATATCACTTCAAGAGTTGATTTTGCCTACAACATTAAGGGCACCAAAGGAAATCTGAGTCATGCCAATGTATGAGGATTTCCTTTGTATGGTCAAATGTCAAAGATCACATGTTTAGGTAGATTATGCTTGTTCTAAAAAACCAAGGTCCTTAAGGAAAAACTTGGTCTTTTCCTTCCTCATGCTCAAAGAGGAAAGAATTAAATACTTTTCCACAATGATAGAACTTGATTACCCCAACCATAAGATCCATTCACAAATTTTGTATTAAGGCATCTAGGTTATTTGGAGATGGCTAAGACTCATTATAAATTTTCGAAACATTGTCCTTTTAGAGAACATGTGGCATTATCTTATGGGACTTACATGGATTTCTTTGGCAATGGAGTTAATATAATAATTTAACAAAATATGGAGATCTTGTTGCATTTCACCACTTACCTTTCTTAGAGATTTTTTTTTGTTTTTTTTGTCAATTTAGTAGTGCCTTGCTATTTTCTATTTATGTTTTGAAAGCAGGTTACAAAAAATAATATTAAGTCTGTGGCCTCAACCTGCCCGAAGGATACCAGGTCTGTTGGCCACCTTAATGCGTTAAAATGTTGGAAATGTTGTCATTGATGGCAAAGGAGCACAAAGGAGCAGCACCTGAACCAGCAATAAGGCAAAGTAGAAGACAAGGAACAGAGGCAGTAAAAAGAGAAGCAAGGAGCAGCATCAGTCAAGGAGCAGAGGAAGCAGTGAATTGAAGCACAGACCTGTTGAGGGCTGCGTAGAGCTGTAGGAGAGATCTGGAGAGAATAGGTTGCAGAAGGGCCAATTGATCGAAAATTTGACAAGTTAATTTTTGTGTGAGAATGTTTGAATCCCCGTGTTCACTGTATGAGTGGCTTGCACTTTAGAAGCCAGTGTAATAGAAGTGTCTGATAAAACCCTGTGTTATGGTAATTTCAGTATGTTGATTCTTTGTGAGAAGCAACATAAAGGTTGCCCATATAACATGATGAGAGTTCCTGGTTGGAACCACGAAGGAGGATGATTTAGTTGATAATGGCAATCGAAGGCTGGAGGGGTCGAAGGCATGTTCGGCTTTACGGTGAGATCGAGCCTTGACATGAAATTAAAAAATGCAGAGTTGAATGAAGCCTGCGCGGAATGACGATTCAGTGGCAGAGCGATGAAGGAAACAGAATAAAAGGTGGAGCTATGTATCAAAGGGAGAAGAACCGAAACGAGAAGTTATAAATCAAATAAATTAATTTTTGATAATACGCGAGATGGAACCATGTGAAAACTGGAACCGTGAAGGAACAGTGACAGTGGGTTTGGAACACCTGACGGTTTTCATCGCACCACTTTTGTACGGTAAGTGGTATTTACAATTTGAACGCGATCAATGCCATCGGTTGACACATGGCCTCAAGAGGTTTGGAGATACCACCCTAATCCCGTGCCATCGCGCGTTAACTGTCGACTGTGGACTCCACGCGATATCGACGTACGCCGTCCGATCTAAGGCGGGTCCATCGAACGGTGGTTGCACGTCAATCAACACGGAAGATAACTCAAGGCGCTGATGTATATGTTTAAAGGCGTCGGATTAGTGGATGAGTGCGCGATAAGCCTACAACCATAGGATGAGAAGGGGAGTTAAGCATTGGGAACCGCTTCATTGCGTGAACTCGGATAATTAAACGACGTGCAGTTTGGTTGCGCGATTATCGTTGGATCATCTGAAGCAGCGCGACGGGCTTATAACCGTTGGATCGTGATCGAAGTTACATAGAGGTATGTTAAATGTTGGGGCCATTTATTTCAATGGTTGTATTGAGTTTGTCAATGTTCCGGGGTCGGAGTTAATATAAAGTGAACGCCAATTATATTGGGATTGTTTTATGCGCAGTGACTATATCATAGACAGGGAACCTTAATATAAGGTCTAAACTATAGAAACCCTTCTACTGTTAAAAGTCTATCATCGTATATCTAAATGCCCAGGATTGCTATAAGCGCAGGTGTATGAAAATTAAAAGAGCTGGAACCATTTGTAGCTTTAAGACTAAGGTTAGAATAAAAAACATGGCTAAGTCTATGCTGGGAGCAGAAACATTAAACGAACCACGGAGCCCGAGAGATTATATAAATGTATATATACATTAATGCTGGGTAGAGTTATTTGTGTTCGATTAAAAGACAGTTGTACGGGCAGGAGTTATACAACTGCAATGAACAGGGAAAATGAATATAGTGAAACGAAAAAGAGAGGCGTGGTTGTTGATGAACGAGAGAGGAAGACAGAGAGAGAGCAGTGTTGTTCAAAATTTATACTGTAATTGAATGAAATTTTTTAACTATTTACATTGTTTGTGATGTAATTTGCAAGGCTCCGGAGAAAGATAAAATCCCACTGAAAAGTTGAAATGGATACATTTCTCTAAGTGAATTGATAAAAGAGAAGAGAATGCAGAATTGAAGAAAAAAAAATAATCAAACAAATATGAAGATTGGGTTACAGTAGAAAAAAACAAAGGTATAGAATAGAGTTGATATCCAAGATAAATCAGCAAATGTTTATTTTATGAAAAAGAGGGAGTTGAAGCTTCCTTGCAAGTTGTATCTTGCAGAATTTGAGGTTGGAGCCTCTTGTAGGTTGGTGCTTACAGAAAATCAGTGGTGAGAGGGAGTCGGAGTTTGCCTTTACATCACAACAATAATAAGATGTGGTTTTATCCCTTTATGGGTTTCCACATATATTTGTTGTCTCTGTGTGTGATGTCTATGTGTTGATATGGTTATTCAGTCTGCTTAATACTTACTGCTCTTGTCATAATTCTGTTGTTACATTGTCTTAACATTTCTGCACATATAAGTTTGGTTCCATATAAAATTGATCATGAAAGATAAATTGTAAATAAGTTTAATTGAAAAGTTTAAAAAAAATTCTTGAAGGTGTTAAACTGATTCACCCCCCCCCCTCTCAGTTTAACTAAGGTTTCAACAATTGGTATCGGAGTCGGTTCCTGTTTGTAGCAGTTTAACAACTGAAAGGAGATCCTAGGTTCTTGGGATGGCTAGTCAAGAAGGATCCTCAACGAACAAAGCCCCTTTTTCACTGTTGAAAATTGTGCCTTCTGGAAAATCAGAATGAGAACATACATAATGTCCTTAGGAATAGAATTTTGGGCTGCTGTGGAATTTGGATATGACTCTAAGGCAAATGTCTCAGAGAAAGAAGCCAAACAAGATTTTGTGGCTAATGCAAAGGCAATGAACGCAATCTTGAATGGACTGTGTGAGGCATAATTCATCAAAGTAATGCACAGCGAGACTGCCAAAGAAATGTGGGAAACTCTAGAAAATATTCATGAGGGAGACAAAAAGGTGAAGACAGCTAAACTTCAAGTCTATAGAGCCCAGTTTGAAAGTTTAAAGATGGATGATGATGAAGATATTGCTAGTTTTTTTTTAAGGGTTGCAGAAATTGTCAATAATATGAAAGCACTAGGTGAAACCATGCAAGAATGTGTAATTGTTCAAAAGATTCTAAGATCTTTGCCATCTAGTTTTAATCCCAAGGTCTCTGCCATAGAAGAAACAACAGATTGGGAAACCTTGACCATGAACCAGCTTCTTGGAAAACTAATAGCTTATGAGATGAGACTGCCACAGAGGAAGTCAAATGTAAGGGAGGCAGCTTTTAAGGCAGAGAAGAAGAAAGAAGAAAAAGAAGATATATGCTCTTGTTCTGATGACGAAGAGGCTAAGTTTATCAGGAAGTTGGATAAAGGCTCAGGTAAGTATAAAGGTAAACTTCCATTTAAATGTTTCAATTGTGGAAGAGTTGGACACTATGCTTCTAAGTGTCCTTATAAGAAAACAAAGAATCAGGCTCAGGAATCAGAGAATACCATATCTAAGAACTGGCAGAAAGGAAAGAGTTTCAATAGAAAATCTTTCTATGCTCAGCAAGACAACAGTGCATCTGAAGACTCAGCTGAATTCTCAAGTGAAGAAGGAACATCAGAATTCGTTTTGATGGCTATAGGAGAGCTGGAAGAATGTCTTTTAGAAGATGAGGAAGAAGGTGAAGTGGACCTTGAGGGGGAGCTAAGAAGTGCCTTGGAGGAAATTGATAGACTAAAACTGAAATGCAGAAAACAGAAAGACATTCTTCTCAAATATGTAAGAGAGGAACAAAATTTAGAAGCCCTCATTCAGTTGAAAGTAGAGCTTGAAGAAGCCAAGAATGTAGAGGATATTCTACTTAAGCAGATCAAGGATAAAACTTAGGAACAAGAGAAGTTGGAAGAAGAAGTAGTTTGCTTAAGGAAGAAATTAGAAAATGCCCAGAGGAAAATAGATACTTCTCAAATAACAAGCTTTGGTAAGTTAAATGAGATTCTAAATGCTCAAAGATCTCCTCTGATAAAAACTGGGATAGGCTATGAAGGAGAATCAAGCAAAGGCAAAGAAAAAGAAAACAAAAATATTATTTTTGTAAAAGCAGATGAGAATATCCAAGCAGCTCAGAAGATTTCAAAGGAAGAAGAATCTTGCAATAAAGTAGATAAAAACCAGGAGGAAGCTCAAATGACAAAGGATGAAGTAAATAAATTGTCAACTGAAAAAAGCTCGTATACTCCTGAATATGTCAAATTTGGAAGTCATCAAAGGAGATTTTTTCCTCCTATGAAAAATGCTACTTGTTATGCTTGCCACAAATTAGGACACATTGCTGCATATTGTCGTACGAGAAGAATAAATACAAACCAGCAAAGGATGCAAACAGTAAAAAGTTTTACTCAAGCAAGAAAATGGAGAAGACAACCTTTTATCAGGTATGCAAATTGTTTTTATGGTTACTATTTTTATTGTAATGAATTTGGCCATAAAATCATAGAATGCAGGAAATATGGACAAAGACTGATGTTCAGAACCTCAAGGAGGTTTATGACTCATGGAGAGTTTATTCCTACTTATAATTCTACCAAAGATATATCCAAATGTTGTGTATGCAATAAAAGTGGACATATGTCTTCCAAATGTCCTCTAAGAGAATATGGTTCATCGTCTCAGAAAAGGTATCAAGCAAGAGGATGCTTGCAGTGGAAAAAGAAAGTGAATAAATGTGACTTGGCCCTAATAGCTCAAGATCTAAAAAGCCAATGGTATTTGGACAGCGGTTGCTCAAAGCATATGTCAGGAGATAGAAGCAAGTTTATAACCTTTGATGAAAAGAAATCTGGAAATGTTACTTTTGGCAATGATAAAGCAGGAAAGATCAAAGGAAGAGGCTCAGTCAGTCTAGAAAATGGTAGAGGAAAAGCCCAGGATGTACTATTTGTGGATGGGCTGAAAGAAAATCTGTTGAGTGTTAGTCAAATGTGTGATAAAGGCTGTGAATTTCTTTTTAGAGCTCAAGACTGTGAAGTAAGATCAAGCACTACTGGAAAAACCATGATTAAAGGTGTTCGAACAGAAAGCAATGTCTATGTAGTAAAAGAAGAAAATGAAGCATGTCATATTAGTAAATGTGAGGAGTCTTGGTTATGGCATAGGAGATTGGGACACCTAAACTTTGATCATATCATAAGTCTAAGCAAAAAGAATGCAGTCAGAAATATGCCAGCCATAAAGAAGCCTTCAAATACAATATGTAAATCCTGTCAGCTAGGTAAGCAAACCCGTACATCCTTCAAAACCAAAGAGAAGCTATCTACAAGAAGACCTCTTCAACTTGTTCACATGGATCTGTGTGGGCCTTCGAGAACTAAAACACCAAGTGGAGAATCCTATTTCATGCTAATAATAGATGATTTTTCCAGAATGACATGGGTTGCATTTCTCAAGCACAAATCGGAAGCACTTGAGAAATTCAAAATATTCAAGGCTTTGGCAGAAAATCAAACATGATGCAAGCTAAAGTGCATCAGATCAGATAGAGGGGGTGAATTTACAGATTATGATTTTGCAGATCTGTGCTATGAGCATGGGATAAAGCAACAGTTCACAATTGCAGGAACACCTCAGCAAAATGGAGTGGCAGAGAGACAAAATAGGTCTGTACAACAGATTTCCAGAGCCATGATGCAAGAAAGTAACATTCCTCAAACCTTTTGGGCAGAAGCAGTACACACAGTTGTGCATATCCTGAACAAATCTCATTTAAGACCAAATAGTGACAAGACTCCTTATGAATTATGGCATGGTAAACCAGCATCAATCAAGCATTTTAGAGTTTTTGGAAGTAAGTGTTTTATAAAAAATAATGATGAAAAATTGGGAAAGTTTGATGCAAGAGCATATGAAGGAATATTCTTAGGATATGCATCCAAGAGTAAAGGTTACAGGTGCTACAACAAAATACTTCACAAAATTGTAGAAAGTATTGATGTAAGATTTGATGAAGAACTATCAAACAAGTTAAGAAGTACATATTGCAGCAATCCTCCAGAAGTTCATGAAGAAGAGAATCAAGATGATGATGAAATAAACAAGCCAATAGAAGATACAGATCTAAGATCAAAAATCTCCTCAAGATACACTCAGAAGAACCATCCAGAAGATCAAATCATTGGGGACAAGAGTGTAGGTGTACAAACAAGAAGGCAGCTAACTGAACAGACTGAAGAGGTATACCTAGCAATGTTGTCACAAATAGAGCCAAAGAAGTTTGAAGAAGCCAGCAAAGACAAACATTGGGTGAATGCCATGAATGAAGAATTGCACCAAATTGAGAAGAACAACACTTGGGAACTAGTTCCAAGACCCAGTGAGAAAAATGTCATTGGCTCAGAATGGGTATTCAAAAATAAGATGAATGAACAAGGACAGGTAATGAGAAATAAAGCTAGATTTGTGTGCAAGGGATATTCACAGGTTGAAGGACTTGATTATGATGAAACATTTGCTCCTGTAGCTAGAATGGAAGCTATCAGACTGTTTTTAGCTTTTGCTTGCTATCATGACTTCAAGGTATACCAAATGGATGTGAAGTCTGCCTTCCCGAATGGAGATTTAGAGGAAGAAGTCTACATGGAGCAACCAGAAGGGTTATCCTTAACAGATAATGTAGACTATATTTGCAGATTAAAGAAAGCATTATATGGGTTGAAACAAGCTCCTCGAGCATGGTATTCAAGACTGGACAAATACTTGCAAAAACAAGGGTTCAAGAAAGGAGGAGTAGACAGTAACTTGTACATAAAAGCAAATTAAGATGAAATTCTGATTGTAGTAGTGTATGTAGATGATATCATGTTTGGAAGCAGCAAAGATGAGTTAACAAAAGGATTTGCTGAAGAGATGAAGTCAGAGTTTGAAATGTCTATGATTGGAGAGCTTACCTTCTATCTAGGACTAAAAATTCAACAAAAGAGCACAGGCACATTTATCTCACAAGAAAAATACCTAAAAGAGATGCTGAAAAGATTCAAAATGGAAGATTGCAAACCTGTGTCAACTCCCATGACTACTGGATGCAAGCTTTGTGCAGATGATGGAACAACTGATGTAGATCAAACACTTTACAGATCCATGGTTGGAAGTCTGTTATACCTAATAGCTTCTAGACCAGACATTGTGTTGGCTGTAGGACTTGTTGTAAGGTATCAAGCAGCACCAAAACAAAATCACTTACTAGCAATTAAAAGAATATTCAGATATCTACAAGGGACTGCACATTATGGGCTATGGTATCCAAAAGGAAAAAGCTTCATTTTGACAACATATATAGACGCAGATTGGGCCAGCTGTGTTGATGATAGGAAAAGCACAAGTGGAGGTGCATTCTATTTAGGAGAGAGCCTGGTGGCATGGCTAAGCAAGAAACAAACATCTATTTCTCTATCTACAACATAAGCAAAATACATAGCAGCAGCAACATGTTGCACACAATTCATGTGGATGAAACAAACCCTCCAAGACATGAAGGTACACATTGATGAACCTATCTCTATCAAATGTGATAATACAAGTGCCATAAGCATATCAAAAAATCCTGTGCTTCATTCAAAAACTAAACATATTCCAATCAAGTATCATTTTCTCAGAGAACAAGTAGCTCAAAAGGTATTGAAGTTGGAATATGTGCCAACAAAAGAATAGACAACAAATGTATTTACAAAACCTCTTGCTGAAGAACCATTTGAATATCTGAGAGATAGACTAGGGGTAGTGTCTGTAGATTCTACTCTCTGATATAAAGAGAAAGCATCGTTTCAGGGGGAGAATAGAAGAGAAAATATCATTCCAAGGGGAGATCCACAAAGAGCATGAAACAGGTCCTCAAGATTAGAATATCAGCCCATGAACATTTATAGAAAAGAAGTTGAAGATGCCTTCGTAAAGATCTTTATATCAGAACTGTTGAGTTTATTTTTAAGGCAACATGTCTATCAACAGAATATCAAGAGTTATGGCAAAAGTACATCAAGATAGTATTATCAACATCCAAGCTCATAGCACCAACAACAGACAGGAAAAGTGTACCACAACAATAAAAAATATATTGAATTCATCACAATTGAACAGATGCTGTACTGCAGATGAGTATTGCAGAAGAAGACATATTTCATCCATAATCCTCCTCAACAGAAATGTATTGGCGCACTACATCAGATAGAGACTGAAATCCAAAGTTTGGAGCAGCAGGGTACAAAGTCAGAAGATCTCAGAGAGAGGAAATGAAGAGATAGAAAGCACACTAGGAAATGTGCAACCCTTTGCCATTGATGTCAAAGGGGGAGGAAAAGCAAGTAACAGAAGATAGGATCTTCTAAAATAAGCCAGGCAGAGGAAGCATTGGATTATTGGTGGATGTGTTGCCATCAATGCCAAAGGGGGAGACTATTGGAAATGTTGTCATTGATGGAAAAGGAGCACAAAGGAGCAGCACCTGAACCAGCAATAAGGCAAAGTAGAAGACAGGGAACAGAGGCAGCAGAGAGGTAGCAGAGGAATCAAAAAGAGAAGCAAGGAGCAGCATCAGTCAAGGAACAGAGGAAGCAGTGAATTGAAGCATAGATAAGCAGTGAATTGAAGCACAAACCTGCTGAGGGCTGCATAGAGCTGTAGGAGAGATTTGGAGAGAATAGGTTGCAGAAGGGCCAATTGATCGAAAATTTGACAAGTTAATTTTTGTGTGAGAATGTTTGAATCCCCGTGTTCACTGTATGAGTGGCTTGCACTTTAGAAGCCAGTGTAAGAGAAGTGTGTGATAAAACCCTGTGTTAAGGTAATTTCAGTATGTTGATTCTTTGTGAGAAGCAACATAAAGGTTTCCCATATAACATGATGAGAGTTCCTGGTTGGAACCACGAAGGAGGATGATTTAGTTGATAATGGCAATCGAAGGCTGAAGGGGTCGAAGGCATGTTCGGCTTTACGGTGAGATCAAGCCTTGACATGAAATTAAAAAACGCAGAGTTGAATGAAGCCTGCGCGGAATGACGATTCAGTGGCAGAGCGATGAAGGAAACAAAATAAAAGGTGGAGCTATGTATCAAAGGGAGAAGAACCGAAACGAGAAGTTATAAATCAAATAAATGAATTTTTGATAATACGTGGGACAAAACCATGTGCAAATCGGAACCGTGAAGGAACAGTGACAGTGGGTTTGGAACACCTGACGGTTTTCATCGCACCTCTTTTGTACGGTAAGCGGTATTTATAATTCGAATGCAATCAATGCCATCGGCTGACATGTGGCCTTAAGCGGTTTGGAGATACCGCCCTAATCCCGTGCCATCACGCGTTAACTGTCAACTGTGGACTTTGCGCGATATCGACATACGCTGTCCGATCTGAGGCGGGTCCATCAAACGGTGGTCGCACGTCAATCAACATAGAAGATAACTCAAGGCATTGATGTATATGTTTAAAGGCGTCGGATTAGTGGATGAGTGCGCGATAAGCCTACAATCGTAGGATGAGAAGGGGAGTTAAGCATTGGGACCCGCTCCATTGCATGAACTCGGAGAATTAAACGACGTGTAGTTTGGTTGCGTGATTATCGTTGGATCATCTGAAGCAGCGCGATGGGCTTATAACCGTTGGATCGTGATCGAAGTTACATAGAGGTATGTTAAATGCCGGGGCCATTTATTGCAATGGTTGTATTAATTTTGTCAATGTTCCGGGGTCGGAGTTAATATAAAGTGAATGCCAATTATATTGGGATTGTTTTATGCGCAGTCAATATATCATAGACAGGGAACCTTAATATAAGGTTTGAACTATAGAAACTCTTCGGCTGTTAAAAGTCTATCATCATATATCTAAATGCCCAGGATTTCTATAAGCGCGGGTGTATGAAAATTAAAAGAGTTGGAACCATTTGTAGCTTTAAGATTAAGGTTCGAATAAAGAACATGGCTAAGTCTATGCTGGGAGCAGAAAGAACCACGGAGCCCGAGAGATTATATAAATGTATATATACATTAATGCTGGGTAGAGTTATTTGTGTTCGATTAAAAGACAGTTGTACAGGCAGCAGTTATACAACTGCAATGAACAGGGAAAATGAATATAGTGAAACGAAAAAGAGAGGCGTGGTTGTTGATGAATGAGAGAGGAAGACAGAGAGAGAGCAGTGTTGTTCAAAATTTATCCTGTAATTGAATGAAAGTTTTTAACTGTTTACATTTTTTGTGATGTAATTGGCAAGGCTCCGGAGAAAGATAAAATCCCACCGAAAAGTTGAAATGGATACATTTCTCTGAGTAAATTGATAAAAGAGAAGAGATTGCATAATTGAAGAAAAAGAAATAATCAAGCAAATATGAAGATTGGGTTACAGTAAAAAAAAACAAAGGTACATAACAGAGCTGATATCCAAGATAAATCAGCAAATGTTTCTTTTATGAAAAAGAGGGAGTTGAAGCTTCCTTGCAAGTTGTAGCTTGCAGAATTTGAGGTTGGAGCCTCTTGTAGGTTGGTGCTTACAGAAAATCAGTGGCGAGAGGGAGTTGGAGCTTGCCTTTACATCACAACAATAATAAGATGTGGTTTTCTCCCTTTATGGGTTTCCACGTATATCTGTTGTCTCTGTGTGTGATTTCTATGTGTTGATATGGGTATTCAGTCTGCTCAATACTTACTGCTCTTGTCATAATTCTGCTGTTACATTATCTTAACATTTATGCACATATAAGTTTGGTTCCATATAAAATTGATCATGAAAGATAAATTGTAAATAAGTTTAATTGAAAAGTTTTAAAAAAATTCTTGAAGGTGGTAAACTGATTCAGCCCCCCCCCCCCTCTTAGTTTAACTAATTTTTCAACATAAAAGCCATCCAAAATTGAAAAAGTTTCATTCTACCATTTGCTTCTTTAGCTAACTGACTATTTAATCTATCTCTACATATCCATTGAATGATATATGCCTTTGCATAAAACAAAAATACATATTATATACATGTCAAAGCTTCTATCCATCTGAAGAATCAGTCGGGGCTAGATCCTTTGATGTAGATCCATCGGGGCTGCATCTGTTGGATTTGCTTCTCAATTCTTCCAATACGATCATCAAGTCGAATGATACGATCAGTGGCCTGGTACTATGTGACTTTGATGTGCTTCAGCTGAATGTCAATGTCTTGTAACAAATCCATTATTTTTGGTTTTGTCTTCTCTCTGTTAGGGTGAAAACTCTGCATAGCCTTAGCCAATAGGCATTTGACAATCCAGTAAATGTGAACTGTTTGATTAAACAATGATAAGTGACCTCGAGTATTGCCAGGATCTGTAATGAAGTCCATAATTTCTGCTTCTGTTGATTGTCTTCCTCATTGTTCTGAATTTCTCTTTCCCAACCTTGAATTTCCTGTCTGACCTGTGATGAATTTCCAAGGGCGTAGGTGGCTAAGAGGTTCATTAAAACCTCTTGTTTTGTCTTCCTTCCTCTCTTCCTGTGCTTATCTCCAGGCTATAAATTCTTCTGTTTCCCTTTCTCTGAATTATGGGCCAAGGAATTTCTTGTTTGCCTCTTAACCATGGTGGTGAGCTGACTTATATTAGTGAGCTCTGGAATAAGAATAAGCAAATACAAGAAATAGATAACAATTAAAGTTTGAACTTTGTCATCAAGAATACCATTTGGATAATTCTATTTCCCCTCGATTGCATAAGACATGTTTATCCCTCCGATAGTAGCAAAGATAATACAGTGATCCCACACCTAGAAATAATAGAGGGTCCTGGTATATGAAGAAAACCAGCAAACAGTTGGGGCTAGCCAGAGGTAGAGCCGATCTTGAAGGTTATGATTCGGATTAGCAAGCAGGCATTGACAGGGAAAGCGAGTCAGAGTAAAACCAAAACAGACGTGAGGGTTTTTAGTTTGGGTTCCACCAGCTTTCTTAGAGAAATTTTATTGGCTACTAGATAGTTGTAATAACATCTTATGATCAAGAAAGTGCAAAAAATGATGAGAGGGAGCCAATACCACACTAGAAGCAACATGAAATGAAAGTAAAGACAATTATTATAAAATCCTAACAAAATAACCTTAATTTAAAGTTAATAACTATTTAAAAATAACTATATATATATATATATATATATATATATATATATATATATATATATATATATATATATATATATATATATATATATATATATATATATTGAGTTTTACTTATATAATTTTAAGAACTGATATATATATATATATATATATATAAAAATATATATATATATATATATATATATATATATATATATATATATATATATATATATATATATCAGTCTTAAAAATTATATAAAAGTTAAAACTCAAAAAAACATTGTTTGGAGAGTAAATAACTAATTAAAACTCACAAAATCTTGTTTGGAGAGTAAATAAGTGTGTAAGATTGAATGGCATTATAAATAAACATGAAGCCATTCTAATTAATTCATTCAAATAAATCAAATCTAATTCTATATTTATACTCGAAATAGATTACACAACAAACATAAATTAATAAATTATAAAATATTTTATTTTATTTTATATATATATATATTTTAATGTTTAGAGAAATAAAAAACGGAGTTGATTTTGAATATTGATCGATTCTGATTGCTACAACTATAATTCTTAGGTGAACCCACTATTTCTTAGTATAAGATTTGAATTCAGATTGATTCTCATTGCTACCACTATAATTCTTAGGTGAACCCACTCCTGCTTAGCACAAGGCCACAAATAAGCATTGAGCAATTTGAATATGGAACCTTTATACTCACATTTGCTTTACATTTTTTTAGACTTACCAAGTACTTTCTCTAGAAAAAATTACGTTTCAAAATTTATTATTAATCAATTATAAAATAGTTTTGTATTTCAAATTTTTTTTTGCCTTTAAAAAAATATAGTAACTATATTTTATTAAGATTTTAGATTTAAGAATTTATTGCGTCTTACAACATGAGATAATAATCAAAGAATTTTTATTAATATAATGATATTACTTTTATCCCTGATCAAGGAGGAAAACGAGGGAAATCAAGTGATTGGGAGACGAGCCTCCACCCCATCACCTCACAAAACATTTAAGAGGTGGGTAGCGTGACCAACCCCCCACATGCATACGCATGTGAACTCTCACTATTGGATTTACAAATATGACAAGCTCACATTCTCGCTACACCTTTGATTGTAGAGCTTCTACGGTACAATCCTTATGGTGTGATTCAATCCCTTCCTTGTCAGAGGTGGGATTTCTCGGGCCTTACAACGTTTAGGAGCCTATACACGGAAATCCATCTACTTTTTTGGGGAGCTTCCTTCTACTCCCATCGACTTTGTGCTTGTATGTTCATGATTACGAAGTTGATGAATTCTGGTTATGCTTCTATGCTATAATGGTGTATGGCGTCTAGATGATTAGGGGATTAAGGAATGAGAAGGATAGTGTTCTAACAAAGCTGGTTGCTTATGTCGATGATTTAATGCCTTGGATGTTGCAGCTCCCTCTAGGCTTGGATTTTAACTTAGCAACGACCACCTCTCCTTCTTCAATTCGACATCCTTTGAAAGACTCAATAATTTGGGATGCTTTCTTCGGGGTAATTTTTTAGAATCCTGACTTTATTTCTATCCTTTTTGGTGTTGAATTCATTGGTTGTAGCTAAAGTTGGTGTGCAACTCTCTTTGGTTTTTAGTTGCATGACCTGTAGATTTAGGGCCAATAATTGAAAATTCATCCTGCTCAAGGGTCTCCTTCTACCCCCTTGTTTCTCGAATTTTTTTCTTTGTGTTAGTTTTTCCCCTTTGGGCCTCCTCTAATCCTCATGTTGGATTTCTATTAAGCATCTTATATTCCTACTTATCCTTCTTTGGCGATTGGTTTCTCTTGTAATTGAATCTGTATTCTCCTAAAAAACATGCCTCAACAACACATGCATATCTATTGGTGGGGGGGTGGGGTGTAGGAGTGGTCCAGGACTACAAAGGCAGAACTTTTGGTTTCCCATGTCCCTTGTAATTGTATTTGTATTTTCATAAACAACATGCCTTGGTAGTGCATGTGCAACCGCCGAGGGGGGGTGGTTGTAGACCATAAGGTAGAACTCGTGCCTAGGCCAAGACAGAGGAGGCTATGTCCATTTACAATTTGGCTACCGCTTCATACATTCATGCTGAAAATTTTCATCTTGAGTCCTTATTCGCTGAAGATCGTCAAGCATTCTCAGATTATGACATCCTTGAAGAGGTAGCCCAATGGGTTCCTGACCCTGGTCAAACTAGGGGAAAACGAAAACAATACCTCAACTCTATCACCCTTCATTAGCACTTAAAAACCCTCTTGGGCATAAATACGAAGGAGAAACAAGAGGAGCAACATGGCATCTTCTCTACCCTAAATGACATCAAACGCACCCAATGTTACCAACGTTTGTGCTTGGACAATTTGGATACTAGGATAGCTCACTTGGAGAGCCATCTTTAGTGATATGAAAAGCCACTAGCTCCTTTAGGTTCCATTGCCAAAGATCCTGCCCCTGACTTCCTCAATTTCTTGATTTCTATCATGTACTCCAATAGTATGTATATATGCAGTTAAGTAGTAGATAACTTATTTATTTTCAACAACTGTTTTATTTTGCTTACACTTTAACATCAACAGACGGCCAATAAACCTGATTTCCCTTGTGGCAAATTAAATTCGTCTACGACTTGCTTAATTAAACATGGACATCACACAATTGCATCGATATTTTGAAGTAACACTAATATCAATTCACAAACAAATTAATATTACATTTTATTTCTCAAAGTGTTTCTTATATATATTTTTATATTTTATTATTTTTTTTAGTACAAACTTTATTATAAAACTTAAAATTGCTTATAAAATATATAATTTCTACTGCTGTAAATCATATTACACAACCTTAAATTGTTTGGAGATTATGAAAGTCTTCTTGTTTTAAGCTCACACTAACCTCTTCTCCATATCGTCTCCCAACTAAAAGTCTATTTTTCCCCTCCATAAAAACAAAACTAGGGGTGAATGGAAAAATATATCTCCAACGCGTGTAGCATGACAATCGTTTAGAAAGAATGGAAGGTTAAGGGCATGTACCTTTTTCACTTTTGGGGCAGTGGAATTGGAAAAGCATTTCATTTCGAAATATGATGTTTTTAGAGACATTAGGGACAATTATGATAGTATGTAACATCAATTCAGTGGCATTGTCTTTTCACTTAAAAAATTGCTAGAGAATTGAGTGAGTTCATCATCAATTTAAACAAAAAAAAAAAAAATGATTGAATTACAAAACATCAAATTAAATAAAAAAATAATTAAATTACAAAAGAAAAAAAAAAAAAATAATCCCATAAACTATTTTTAGTATTAAAAACATTAAAATCTCCTTTATTGCCATGATAGAGGATTTGAATGAAATTGCACCAATACAGAGAGTAGCATGACAATTTTTTGAATCGAAGGTTAATTGTCGTGTGTTTCTGTCCCGTTTCATGTATATATATGGCATTTCAAATTTATTGCCGTGGTCGTGGATTTGAATAAAATTGCACCACTCCAGAGCTCGAGTTTGAAGACTTGCGGTGGACGGTACTACTTTATAATAGCAAAGGGGAAGGGAGCGCAGGGTTTGGAAGGATGGAGTTCCTCACGATAATAATCAGCCTGGTGCTTGGATTAGCCCTCTTACCCTTGCTGCTATGGCGTCGTCGTCAACAAAGCCTTCAACAAAGCCGTCCAGCTGAGGAGGTTAAAATTACCTCAATATCACTCAATATTGCCCTAACATTTTTGCTTTCCAAGCATATTGGCTTCCCCTTGACTGTTAAATTTTGTTCTTCAAGAGTAATGTTTAATTCAGTACAGGCCTCATGTTTTAACCTGATTGCCTCTGACACTGAAAATTAAATTCGCTGCACAGTATTCTAATAAGTTGAAAATTTTCGTTATTACTGCCCTAAAAAAATTGACATATATATATATATATATATATATATATATATATATATATTTTTTTTTTTTTTCCATTAAGGCAATTTTTATTAGGTGAAGAATTTAGTACAATTATATAGAGTGTTGTTATACATTGATCAGACATTTCATATTAGATTTAATGAGATTGCCCCATATTTGTAGGAAAACAATAAAAACAGGACGGATACATTAACCTGGCCGATCCAATAAAAAATTCTCTGTTCTGTAAAATGGGATTGCTCTATATCTCTTTTGTTAAACCATGTTTCTGTAATTTTAGCTAACCACTCAAGATTTGGAACATGATATAATATACTGGATAGCTTTTGGATGATGCAGTTGTCTGTTATTATGAATGAATCTGTTATTATGAATGAATGAATGAAATTTTAACGTCTATGAGACTAAAAATAGTCTATAGGACAACCAGCTTCCTTGTTTTTTGCCTTTTGTAATTCAATTATTTTTTTACTCAAATTGATGATGAGCTGACCTAATCTTCTAACAGTTCCATCACTGAAAAAAAATTGCCACGGAATTGATGCTAACATATCGTAGTAACTGTCCCTGATATCTCTGAAAACGTCACATTCCAAAATGAAATGTTTTTCTGATTCCATTGCCATAAAATGCAAAAAGTACATACCCTTTGTTTGTAAATTAGTAAAATTTGATAGAAAAAACCATGCAAAATTATTTTAGAAAATATACGGTATTGTTTATCATATATAGAAAATATGACTTGGAGGAGATGTTTTTGTTGTTTGATACACGAATTGAATTGGTAGTTCACAGCAGAGGATAATTCTGAACTGAATGACGATCATTTGAGCAAAATTATTTTTGAGTCTTGGAATTAATATAAGTAAAAACTCGAGGTAATTTAATTTTATATAATTTGAAGTCCGCGGTCAATATGTTCACCAAAGCCATGACATGACAGAAAATTAAAGAGAAGGCATGTAAATTTTTCTTTCTTTCTTAAAGTAGGTAGTGACTTTGGGGGAAAACTTCCTGACCCTTCCCCTTATTCTGAGAATGATATTGAGGTTAGACCCTAGATTTTTGAAGGTACAAAGTCAAGTCAACAACAGAGCTCAAAAGTCGTTCTTCCCCTTATCATGAGGATGATATTCAGGTTAGACCCTAGATTTTTGAGGGCACAAAGTCAGGTCAACAACAGAGCTCAAAAGTTGTTACACTAACATAGTTGTTAAAAGTTTAATATGTCACTTAAGAGTTTAATATGTGACTTCTAGGAATTGAAACTAAGATATGTGACTTAACTCTAGGAATTGAAACTAAGATATGTGACTTAACTCTCTTCTCAACCACATGAACTGGACACAATTAAAAAAAACACATGTAAAATGATTTCTAAACCCTTTTTTAAAGATTTAAAATTTATTGAAAGTTGATATACGTCTCTGATGGAATGGAATTTAGTATTTACCTGTTATTGATGATATACTTTCCCTGCTATCCATCTATATATCCAAATTTGTCTTTTGATTGGTCAGTTGCAATGATTATTATTTGTTTTGGAGGATCAGTGCTCTTTTGGGGGAAGCGTTTGAGTTTGTTTTGCCTGGTCAACGGTGATAATATTATTCTAACGGTTTATTAATGTGGCCAAATTAGTGCTCCTGCCTGTTTTATATTTAGTGTCTATGTTGTGGTGGAAACATTAATTTTGGAGGACGGTTTTGGTAAGACTTAGGATCGAATCACAAAGGCTGTTACTATTCATCTCAATATCACAAAGGTTGCGAATATTGACCTCAATATTAAAATATGGAGATGTTCAAATGTTTTGCTTTTAGGTTTATAAAAATTACTTGTCAAATTTTTAACATATTTAAATTTTTGTCATACAAACTAACACATCTAGAATAACACGTCTACAGAGAATAGAACTTAATACGTCTACAGGGAATAGAACCGGGATAGATAAAAAGAAATTAAACCCGATAAAAGGGAATTAAACCCGCTAACTACCACTCCAGAGCTATTGTCCTTTTACATGTTGAGCTATTGAGAGAGTTTTACAAGTTTTGATTAGACGGAAACATTACAGCTTTCAATTTCCAGTGCCACTGCTAACTACTTTGAAAGTATAGTTGCAATATGCATACTACAAATAGCGTCAATTGGCAGTGTGGAATTTTTAAACTGTAGCTGCAAATGTAAGCATTAGAAACGGTTCAGAGCTTATGCGGAAATTGATACGACCATTTGTATTTTGCTTTCTTCCATGGCTTATTTTTGTTTCTTCCACTGAAAAGACATCTGTTTTTAGAAATTATATCGTTTGGTTTCTTTGCTTCAAAGTAGTTAAGGTGTTACATATCTTTTTATACTTCTTTCCACAGGCTCTATTTATTGCATATTGACTTGTGTCATGCTTGTAGTGATGTGATAAATACTGGACTATGCAAATTTTTTTAGAAGTGGTTGCCTTGGACCAATACTCCGTTCTCATCACAACTTGATTCAAGGATAACATCAAAATAATAATCATGTTTAGCCTGCAAAGACGTGACAGTAAGGAGAAAATTCAAGTGTGAAATGATAGTTTTGCTAATCCTTAGTTGAATTGAACGCTTAAAAATATCATTTATTGGTTATTGATATGTTAGTCCTATTGGTTATTGATATGTTAGTCCTATTGCAATTATTGAATTTAACCAAAGGCTTTTATTTGGCCTATGAAGGCAATTGGGACCCATTACTACCTTCTAAAAATGGTTTAATGCAACTTAATATTGTTCAGTTGCGTTTTTAAATGCTTTCCTAAATTTCCATTCTTAATATATTTATTATTTATTAGAAAATGAATTGGAAGTAATTTTGGGAGATTTGTGAATTCAGATGGATTATGAGATTGAAAACACTGTTAACTGCTTTCATGGCGTATATACTTAACTCAATTGGGAATTCAGGTTCCTGTTGTCAATACAACGGTCAGGCAACCTGGAACTCGGCGGATGCGAAGGCGTCATGTTGGAAGCACTTCATCTTCAGCTTTCGCTTCAGAAGGTATATGATGCCTCACAAACATTCACTCTTCATGTAATTTTTAACATATGGGTTAAACGTTTATTATCTAGTTAGTGCACCAAAGATTTTGCTGTATGCAGCTTCCGCATTTTATTTTTTATTTTATATGATTTTTCTTTCTGGAACAATATGTGATAATTTAATACAGGAAGGAACAGACGTTCTCTATTGTTGTGAGATAGGAAATTGTAACGCACCCTAAGCTCACTTCTGGGGGCATATCACTGAAATTCAACCTCGGACACGGGGCAATTTCAAAGTTCCCTGAATTGGGCTCTATTTAGCTTTGATACCATGAATAATTATGCCCAACAGGGCTCTCATACCAATCTGTAATAATATATCCCGCATATGACACACTTATGCAAACCAAATAATATGCAATCTCATGCATAACAGATAATACATTACAGAATTATACACATGCACAACATAACAGAACTAAACATGTAAATATATCTTAATGCTCAGCATAAAAACACATATCATAAGGAACACTTATCTTTTATGCAATCATTAACTGGCTGCATATCTCAGATGTTCCACAACTTCCACCTAGCCATTGACAATGCTGTTTTGGCTCTATCAACAGCAGGTCACCCTCATGCCAGGGCTATGACTCCACCAGGGCAAAGGCTACCTAAGACAACTAGGTCTCATAGTTAGCACAAACAATGGCTAAGCCAAGGTACCAAACTCCAGCAGCAATTCCAACCACACTCTCCTTTCCCCTTGGTTTGAACAACCCAAGGGAGTGTACACCCTTATTTGCTCTGCAGTTCCTCAAGCTGTCCCAACTCCCACTTCCCTTCAAGAGCTCCAACACATGCTGGCAAGGAGTCCTAGAGTTGTGGCTTGAGTAACTTGATCTGCTTTAATGGAGTCTACATGCACCCATCAAGCCCCCTACCAAGGGAAACCTATCTCAGACAATTCTCCCTCCAAGCCTCAAGGCTTCAACCTTTCCCAAGGCAAAGCAAGTAGAATTGTTCATTCATGTCCACTTAGGATTCTTAGGGTTCACAAAGAAATAGGGTTATAGTGGCTCACTAGCTCATGTCCAAACAACCCAGCGCAAGTATGGAATGAGAATCCTCACTAAGCTCAAACTTCATATATGCACGCTCACTTTTTGACAAGTGGCACCTAAAGAACTATTTCCACACCACTTTGGTGTGAAAATTTATGAGCACAGAAATCCTACTGCTAACTACTCCTACTTGATTTATTTACACAAGTTATTTCACTGAATATTCATGAAAACTTCGAAGTAAACACAAATAGCAACCTACACAAATACAAATCATTTAATGAACATCACGCACATATGACAAATGACACAGATTTTTCGGACAAATGTCCCTGGAAAAATCCAATGCGGGAAAATCGGTGCAACAGATATGAGAGTTTATTATTATTAACCAACAGTTTTTGAGTACATCTAGGGTGCCATAAACGCGGCTCACCCAACAGAGAAGACTTCGACAAACTGAGAAAATGTGAGATATACCTCACTTTCGCAAGTCTCGACTGATCCGGATGAGCAACTGGTGAAACCCTAGCTGGCTCTGCGCAACCTCTGTAGCCTTGGCTTAGGGACTGCGTCACCCTAGCTCTGCGTGGATCTGCTTCTCCCAGATCTCGGTTTTAGCCTTGCTAGCTTAGAAACCCTTGCTTCCGGCAGAATTTTAGACTTCTGCTTGGAGATAATGTGTTGCCCCTGCGTGGGCCTGCGTCACACCCTTTGATGGCTGCACTGCCTCCACTACGTCTTTGCTGCCCTTGCTCTGCGCTGTACTCTTGACCCTCCTGGCCAATCACTGCATCTGCTCCTCACTGCAACTCTGAGTCACTCAGATCTGATCTTCGTCCGAGCATTGCTCCGTCAAAAGAATTCGATCATTGCTCCGTCAAAAGAATTCTATCACTTGGACTCTGTGTTTCTGTTCTCCAACAGACCCCAAGCCTTTCCTTTATACTTTTCTCGATGACACATTAACGACCATGATCTAATCTCTAATCAATGGCTAAGATTAAAAGAATGCTTGATCCACGTCACTTAGAACATTCTCATCACATGTGTAAATTAATTCACTTTAATTTTTTAATTTCCCTAAGTTAGGCTTAGGGTCCCCATTGAAAAATTTAATTATTTGAATAACTTTTACACCAAATGGAATTTCTCCAAATGCTTTTTGGGCCTTCGAGATCTCATGTGTTCCAGCCCTCCACAAAGTTTCGGAGCTAGAGCACACTCAATGCTACCCCATAATCTCAACACTCCCTCTTAGCGAGGAGTGTGATCTAGCAATACTTCCACACTGAAGCATTTCCCTGATCTCTGGCATTGGTCTCCGCGTTGATGCTTGGCATGTTACCCTTCATCCACTGCACTACTGCCCATGTCATTATCACTGACACTGCCACATATGTACTGTAACTCCCTCTCAAATTGTTGCATCGTGCTGCCAACTGTTGCACTGCAACTCAGTTGCTGAGAAGTAAGCAACTGAAGGACCCCTGCCCAATCACTGACAGACAAGTCGGACGGGTTGCATTTCATCACTGAAGCTCCATCGGGTGCTGCACTGCACTGTCTCTCTAGACCCTCTACGCTGTTGCTACTCTACACTGCGTAAGCACTGCCCCTCTGCGCTGCCAAATTCCCATCAACCTTTGCGCTGCTGCTGTCATTGCACTGCGCTGCTCCAATCTACAATGTCTGAGCTCTGCCTCTGCTTCATCATGATCTTCTGCACCCACTGCTCCAATCATCCTGCTACTGTCTTAAGGCTCCCATAGCTAGTATGTGATCCAAGAGTTTGGGCACCTCAAGGATCTTGCCTTCCACATCTGTAATTCTCTACAGATCAATATCGCCCCACCTCTTCTCTTGAGGCACATGAGCACTCATCGCCACATCATCCTCACTACCACTATCCCCTCTAGCTGCTGCTGCCTTGGAGTCAGAAGATTCCTTGTCCTTCCTCTTAGGACAAGTGCTGGTGAAGTGTCCAAGTTCGCCACATCTAAAGCACCAGACCTTTGATAGGTTCTTCTTCTTCCCTTGCTGCCGCTGTCCCTTTGATGCAAGGGCCGCATCCTACTCCTTCCCCTTCTTCACCTTGCTACTTGTTGAATTCTCTCTTGGTCATTCGCCGGATCTCTTCTTGTCGAAGGATAGCCCACATGTCAACCCAATTAGGGAGTTGTGCTATGCCCAAAATTCTTTGGACAAAGGTCTCCCACTCATCAGTGACTGCATTCAGGGTAGTCCTTACCAAGAGCCCCTCATCCGGAGTAGACCCCATGGCAATCAACTGATCACGGATCGTCTGTAATTTGGAGAGGAATGGATCGATCTCTTCCCCCTTATGCATCTGGAACATCCTCATGTGGTTCTCTAGAAGCATCTTCTGTTGGACGGAGTTGCCTTGATACATCATGGTCAAGGATGTCCACATCTTATGTGCTGTCCTCTTTTCAACAATGTGTGGGACCACGTGATCCTTCACCCCATCCATGATCAAGTGCTTTGTCCGCGCCTGATTCTCTGATTCCGTAATCTTCCAGGACTGTCAGGATTCTGGCCTTCCAGATTGCGAAGTTGGACACCCCGCCCAACCTATCCTGATCACACAGTCCGTACGAGGCCATGTAGCTCAAAATCTGTCGAAGCAGGTACTCCTTTCCCTTATAGTGTTGCAACACTCAACAAAAGACCGAATCTGGGTTTCTTGGCGATAGAAACCCTCTAGAGTAGCTGCTCCCTCTGACAACTGATTTCCCTCCTGGAAATCCTCTGCCAAATCTCCTGATAGTCCTCTACGATCACCCTCCTGATCGAATCTCAGATTTCTTTGGCACAAATCTGCTGAGCGATTGTTCTCCTCCCGATTTTTTCACCTTTTCTAGGCACTGTTCTGCATCAACATAACCTATGTCACACCAACAACTTTTGAAGATCAGAAACTGCACTTCTGTCCTCGGAAAACTGTACAACAACTCACCAACTTGGACTGCGTCACCCTCCTAGTGCTGCATTAGCCTCTGCGTGAGCAGACTGGCTCAGCGTCCCTCTCCTGGTGTTGCGTAAGCCTCTGCCTGAACAGACTGGCTTTGCGTCACCTCTCTGGAGCTGCGTCAGCCTCTGCGTGAGCAGACTGACTTTGCATCACCCTTGCAGGGTCTGTTATCCCTCTGGTGCTGCGCTGCCTTCTTCTGAATCAGTGCTGCTTCAGCTACCTTTTCTGCAGCAAATATCTTCAGCCGTTTTGCTAATGGTTCAACTTGATCTGCAATGCTCTGATACCATGTGAAAATTTCTGAGCACATAAATCCTACTTCTAACTATTGATTTACTTCTCCTACTTGATTTATTTACACAAGTTATTTAACTTAATATTCAGAAAAACTTCGAAGTAAACACAAATAATAGCCTACACAAATACATATCATTTACTGAACATCACGCACATATGACAAATGACACACAGATTTTTCGGACAAATGTCCCCGGAAAAACCTAATGCGAGAAAACCGATGCAACGGATATGAGGGTTTATTATTATTAAGTAGTAGTTTCCAAGTACATCTAGGGTGCCATGAACTTGGCTTACCCAACAGAGAAAACCTCGGCAAATAGAGAAAATGTGAGATATACCTCACTCTTGAAAGTCCCGGCTGATTCGGATGAGCAACTGGTGAAACCCTAGCTTGCTCTGTGCAGCTACTGCATTAGCCTGCGTAGCCTTGGCTAAGGGACTGCGTCACCCTAGCTCTGTGTGGATTTGCTTCTCCTTGATCTCGGTTTCAGCCCTGTTGGCTTAGAAACCCTTGCTTTCGGCAGAATTTCGGACTTCTGCTTGGAGACACTGCGCTGCCCCTGCGTCACCCTCTTGAGGGACTGCGTCACACCCTCTGATGGCTGTGCTGCCTCCACTGCATCTCTGCTGCCCTTGCTTTGCGCTGTACTCTTGGCCCTCCTGGCCAATCACTGCATCTGCCCCTCACTGCAACTCTGAGTCACTCAGATTTGATCTTAGTTCGAGCATTGCTCCGTTAGAAGAATTCGATCACTTAGACTTTGTGTGTCTGTTCTCCAACTAACCCCAAGCCCTTCCTTTATACTTTTCTCGTTGACACATCAACGACCGTGGTCTAATCTCTAATCAACGGCTAAGATTAAAAAATGCTTGATCCACGTCACTTAGAACATTCTTATCACATGTGTAAATTAATTCACTTTAATTTTTTATTGGCCCTAAGTTAGACTTAGGGTCCCTATTAAAAAATTTAATTATTTGAAAAACTTTTACACTAGATGGAATTTCTCCAAATGCTTTCTGGGGCTTGGAGATCTCTTGTGTTCCAGCCCCTCCACAAAGTTTCGGAGCTAGAGCACACACAATGCTACCCCAAAATCTCAACATTTGGAACTTATCCCACCACTTTTGAACTTAGGATATAATCTTGTAATAAGACTCAAGATTAATTTAATGTTCTTGGCTTTGCTCCCTATGTGCCCTTACCCCCCTTCCCTCTTGTGGAGTCCTAATCGCCCATGCTCTTTTGTTTGACTTGGGTTGTAGCCGTGATGTATTTTATTAATGTATATGAGTGTGATTACAATTTACATTACTAGGCTGATTGACCTTTTAGCATACAGAGTCTCTGTCCTAATATCACACAGGCACTCCGATGCAAAACATAATACATAGGCGTGCCAGCCCAAAAACCATATTGGCTCCATAGTTATTAAAACCGGAACCGGTGACTGGACCGGTGGACCTAATGAGCCGAGTTTTGAACCGGAACTGGTCTAACCGGTAGCGGTCAGATCTCAATGAACCGGTTTAAAAAAAAATACATTAAATAATTATTTTTTAATAAAAAAAACTATTTTTAAGATTTGCAACCATGATTCCAAGCCAATAGAGACAAAATATGCAAAGTTTGCTCATTTATATACCATGCAAAGGTGAATATATCAAAATGGCACCGAGTGCAATATGGATAATCGAAAAATACATAAGCAATGAGGCTCCAAATGGCCCATAAAGTCCAAAAACAATGCTACAAGCTATGAGGCCATTGGCCTAATACAAGACTACACATGAATGATGATCAATCATCAAATTCATCACCGCTACTAGACACAGGATCAACATCGGCTGCTAGCGCTGCATAGACATCATCTGGATCAGAGTCTGAGGATGCCTCAGCCTCAGGCTCATCTGCAACCTTAGTACCCCTGCCACCAATAACAATAGAAGTGGACCTAATGGAAGCACGAGTTACTTGAGGTGCATGACTAGTGTCGTCCATTGGTTGTTTGCCTTTGCTTGATGCAACTACCAATCCTGGGTCTGCGTCTGATGGCGCCACCAAATCTGCTTCAAATTCACCCCTCGCTACTGTTGCATCAAAATCAAAATCAGCCTCAAACACTGGATCTTCAGTCTCCTCCACCCATTCTGATGTTGGATCAATATCATCCAACACAATGGGATCTAGATCAGGTGTTTTTCTCATCAGTTGGTTCCGCCTCAAGCGAAGGTTGTATTGCACAAACACAAGATCATTTAACCGTTTATGTTCCAAACGGTTTCTCTTCTTTGTGTGTATGCGCTCAAAAACAGACCAATTGCGCTCACAACCTGAAGCATTGCAAGTTTGGCTGAGGATTCTAATTGCAAACTTTTGCAATTGAGGACATTGGCCGCCAAATGACTCCCACCAATGCGCTGCAAATAAAAAGACATTCATTAGTAACATAGTTCATTTCATTACTTATTTACAAACAATTTAACATGAAAAGAAAAACAAATTGGAATTGCTTACCTGGTTGATCCACATCTCTTGCCATTTTTGCCAAGTTCTTTCCAAAGGTACCAGCTGCCATACTGAAAAGAGTAAGTTGTTTATGTGTTTCCAAAAGGTTTGCACGGTTAGGGACCATGCGCTCCAAGCAATCAATCAATCCATATCTGACCTCCCCATCTTGCGGATCTCCTAGCCGAGCTCTATAATAATACTTTGGGTTCAAAAAATACCCAGCTGCATGTATAGGACGATGGAGTTGATTGTTCCATCTGTTATCAATGATCTCCCATATCTGGCCATATTTAGCTAACCTGTCCCTGTAAGCTGCTCGTATCTGCTTCTTGGCCTGATCCATAGCCTCATAAATGTATCCCATTGCCATCTTTTCCCCATCCACCATCCTTAGCACCTTAACAAGGGGCTCAATAATTTTTACCAGCTCTGAAGACCTTTTCCAAAAATTAATGTCAAAGACTTTCTTTTTGGTGTCTTCATCTTGTCTACGAGCCCACCGGGATTCAGTCCAATCATCAGAAGAAAACGTTTTCTGTAGGTTTTTCTGTTGAGAATTGAGACATTGCAACATGAGGAAGTGAGTTGCAAATCTCATAATGGCAGGCCTAACAAGCTCTTTGCCCCTTGTGTTTTTCCTCATTAGGCTCAATACCCATGAGTGGTTGTAAATGTATTTTGTAATGCACTTGCCATGCTCTACAATGTTTTTTACCCATTCCACTTTGCCTATGTCCTCAAGCATGAGGTCTATGCAATGTGCAACACATGGAGTCCAAAATATGGTATTATACTTGGACTCAAGCATCTTTCCAGCAAGAACATAGTTTGAGGCATTATCTGTGATGACTTGCACAACATTCTGCTCTCCCACTTCTTGAATAATCTCATCCAAAAGCTCAAATAGAAGGGTTGCATCCTTCACCTTATCAGATGCATCAACTGATCTCAAAAACATTGTTCCTCGAGGGCCAGCAACAAGGAAGTTAATGATAGTGTGGTTCTTTCCATCAGTCCATCCATTTGACATGATGGAACAACCTGTTTTGAGCCATGACTCTTTATATTCAGCCAAATACTCATCAATATTACAAATCTCTTGTTGCAAAAGAGCTCCCCTTAACTCATGCGCAGAAGGGCCTTTGAAGCCCTTTCCTGCAACCAAAACAGAGTCCCATATAGCTTGGTAATAAGGTGAGCGAGCAACATTAAATGGGATATTTGAATCATACCACCATCTAGCAATGTACTGATAAGAAGCTTCTTTGCATTGTTTTTTCCAATGTTGATCCAAAGTGGGTTGACGACTTGGAGTTGGCTAGGACATGGAGGCAGTGGCTGTGGGATTAGCAGTGGACGAGAAATAACTCATGAGGTTGGGTTTCTTTGTTGGGTTTGATCTTTTGCCAACAGGAGGAACATAGTGAAAGGGGTTATTGATGGAAGGGATAGAAGTGGAGTCTTGAATCTCATACTCATCATTTTCATACCCACTCTCTCTCATCATTTCTACTATTTCCCTCTTCCTTGCAATTTCATCTTGGATGGCCTTCTCCCTAGCCTTAGTCTCCTCAAACTTTTCAAGCTTGGCAAGGTATTCTGCCCTAACCGGACCTAACACTGCATTAGGTGCATCACACGGCGTTACATTGCCTCTTATCCCAGCCAAGTGATGTTTCAATCTAAGAAATACCCCCACCTTCAATACATTTTCGACAAAGTTTGCATACCATCTTTCCATCAATCACATCACAATGGACCCATGCATTGTCCTTGGCTTTTGGAGGCATATTGACTTGAAATAATTGAAATTTGGAAATAAATCTGCCATTTAAAAAAAATTGCAGCTAAGATAAATGGACAACTAAGGCTAAATTTACGAAACAAAATGCACATTCAAATTTCAAACATATAAAATTTGATAGCATAGGACTAGAGATTTGAGAGCAATAAAATAGCTAAACACATGAGAAAATAAATACATGAACAGCAATGAAATGATGGATTTTTCAAGTGAAAATTCTTACCTGGCAATGCAAACTAGCTTCCTTAGCGTCCTCTTGAAGATGCCAACGTTATTGATAGCTCCAAACTATCTCCAAGATAGCTCCAACTCCAACTCCAAGCCTCCAAGATCACTGCTTCGGCAAACACTCAACACTCTCTAAGCTCTCAATCAAACTCACAAACAACAAATGAGTTGGTGTGAGACAAAGGAGAGGCTGCCCCTCTTTATAAAATATTGGGGAGGGTGTTTTTGGAGGGAAACAACCCTTCCCTTACCTTCACATATGCCCTAAGGCTGTGTTGCTGGCCGCCGGTGGGTCCGCGCAAGGAAGGGACACCTAACCGGCCGGTTAGGGCCGGTTAACTGGCCAAATCAGGTGAGACCCTCCTCTAAACCCGGTTGCATGAGCGGTTTTGACCGGAGGCTGAGCTGACCGGCCGGTTTGACCGGTTACCGGTTCAAACCGGCCGGTTTTGATAACTATGATTGGCTCACCAACCTATATGTACACGTACATATACATATACAACTTGGGTTCAAATTGGAGAATTACGTTCCTCTCCCCCTTATTTTTGCACTATCTTAAGTGTGTTATATACAAATGTACAATCAAAATTGTTCGCAAAGTTGCAGGTGCTCCTTCTGCATGGTGTCCCCATTTTACCAGGTGGCATCTTCAAGACTGTCGCAAGTCCATTGGACCTTTATTTGGCCAATGGCTTGGTTCTTGAGCACTTTGATATTCTTGTTCAATATGTGCATTGGTTGGACCTGGAAGTCACCCTCGCACTCCATTTTCACAGTCCAATCAATTATGTGGTTAGGATTAGATACATATTTTTTAAGCAAGGACACATGAAATATGTTATGAATGTGCATGGATTTAGGCAGTGCAAGCATGCATGCAACAGTACCAATCCTCTCCAGGATTTCAAATGGTCTACAATATCTTGCTGCCAGTTTTGGGCAGCTTCCGAATCTCAATGAACTCTTTGTAGCTTTTTCTTTCAAGAAGACATGCTTGCCCACCTTGAATTCTCTGTGTTTTGCCTGTCCTGTGTATTCTTTAAGTTCTGCTTTATTTTCACCATCTGCTCTTTGTTTCTTTGAGTAGCTCTGGCACATTAATGACTTTATTAGCTGGGTTATCCCAATTTACAGTTGTGTTGCATCTCCTGCCATATAAGGCTTTAAATGGGCCCATCTTCAAAGATAGCTGGTGTTACCGCTGAAACTCTTTCTTGAGAGGAAAAGTCCTAACCTCAATGAGATAACCTAGAGGCAACTACTAGGCAAGCTGCCCACTGTCATCCTTGTGCCCTTGCCTCTTACTTTAGACTAAGGAAAGGAGAATCCTAGCTTGGGCAGTGTCCCTAAAAGTTCAATCTAGCCAATTCATTATAGTGTGGGAGTGATTACCCACAAAATATGCTGGAAGTGAATTATAATAACTTTAGTGTGAATTTCAATCGCGGGATAGTGCTTCAATGATAAATTCTAGAATTTAATTTTTAGAGTTTAAATAAACCGTTCATGAGCAAGTGTTATTAGCCATGTAGCATTGGAGCAAGAGAATCATCCACGTGACTGAAATGTCAATTCCAGATTGGATTTTTCAAATTATTGTGATCCAGAACAGCATAAATTATGCTCAAAATAAAGCATTCACATCAAAGAATCATGTATGCCCTGAACATGTGTAAGATGTTATCAGTGCAAATTCCATTCCTTAAAGAAATGATGGCATCCACTCATAAAAATTACTCAGAAGATAGTGTACATTCCAATGATTAATAACATGTAAGATATAACAACTTGAAAAGAGAGCATATGTGACTAACAAGTGGGTTAATTTTTTGCTTAATTCACTGATATGAAAGCAGCAAGATGAATAATCAACGAAATAAGAAGTGTCCACCAATTATTTAAGAATTAATCCTTATGGGTTATGTGATGTTGCAACAGCCTTTCAAGATAAAGAAATGATGACAGCAGCATTATCTATTTATTGGAGAGTGATAATAGCGAGCAATAAGGAGTGTTAGACCTCAGCCTTATCTCGTCTTATTGGAGCTGAACTGCCCTGTTACCCCTCTTTTCAACAGGAGTACCTTTAGTAAAATTTTTCAAGAAGGCTAACACTTTCCAACCAAATCATGTAACAGCACTTGTACAAATCCTCATTTGTGAGCATGAAGGAAATTGGAGCAGAACTTTCCCATGACAGTGTGGCAAAGGATGGCACTCAGCCAGGAACACTTTCAGTTTAAATTCACAACAAATGTGGGAGTTGTTGCAGCTGAATGGTGTGCAAAAAGAACAAGTTACAGAAATAGCTGGAACCGAACAAATTGAAGAGATTATCATTTAATGTTAATGCAGGTCTTAGCGGCAATTTGGAATGGCTTGCTGTGCATATAGCATTTGGATCATGATTTAAACCTTTACGAAGAAGAGAGAACCATGTGGGCCCATTGTGTCACAGCGGAAGAAGACATGAGAGGAGATACTGGGACAGGTTTTTGGTAATGGACATGGTCGAAGAACAATTCTATATGTAGATGTGCTCCCTACTGCACATATGCATATGGAAACCTGTCGTGTTAGTTTTAGTTAACAATGGTATGTTCTATGCTTAGCACAATTACTTCAATGTTCCTTTAGCAGCCCAATGACAATTTCCAGTAGCAATCAATTTAACCATTAATCACATTGACAGTAAAAGTAGATAGAACATGAAACAAAATGCAGAAGACAAGCCAAGACAAGAGGACACCAGATTTGGCAGATGCGAGGGAAAAACCCTTTGATCAATTCTTCTTATTATTATATCAAAATGTTCAGCAGAGAGAGAGAGAGTATACAAAAGTTAAATTGACTAAAACAACCCTGACAATTTCTGTAGTCAACTGCAGTCAAACTTCAGCGCTAACCAGAAAGTCAAAGATGGTCAACACAACAGTCAAACTCCTCCTTTGAAGCTCGGTCAAAGGCAGTCAAACTCAGCTTCCAACAGCGGTCAAAGTCAGCCCAAAGTAGTCATAAAATCTGCGGTCAAACTTGGTCAACTTGTGGTAAAACCTGCGGTCAACACATGTCAAAGTCCTCCTTTTCCCTCGGTTCTTGTGCCCAAAGATGCGGCCTGTTGAGACGAAAATCCACCCAGAAAATCAAAGTCAAAGGATGCCCATAAAGTCAAAGTCAATGCTGGTCAAACTGCAGAAATTTCTGAGATTTTCGGCCCTGCTCTCCTGTCCTAAAACTCGTCCTTCTTGTGCCACACGTGTGAGAGAGAGAGAATGTCCAATGTTGTATGAACCAATGTGGAAAAAGTCGGAGTCGGGATTAAATCGGCAGGGCTTCAAGTCGGGATTAAATCGGCAAAGTCGGGATTTTTTCGAAAAAATCGGCAAAACTAAAAAAATACAAAAATATTCATATTTTGAAAAAATCCCGATTTTTTCAAAAAAAAAAAAAAAAATATTAAAAAAATTACCTCCCTCACGATTTTTTGGAAAAAGTCGGCAAAAAGTCGGGATTATAATGATTAAATCCCGACTTTTTCAACTTTCAAAAAATCGGGAAAAAATCGGGGGATTTTATCGGCGCCTGCAAAAAATCGGGATTTTTTTAAAAAGTCAGGATAAAATCGGGATTTTTTCCACACTATGAACCAATGAGAGAAGGAGAGAGAATGTGTGAGTGATGATGATACCAAATGAGGTGAGAGGTCACTTGTATTTATACAATTTGTTGAGGCCCTGAGGGTGAAGACACATGTCCATTGGGCTTCAAGAGCCTACATGACGATGAGGCCGGCCTGAACAATTTGCACATGTGTGGGCATAAATTCAAAAATGCACTTCTGCTTGTCCAAATTGGATGATCTTTATATCAATTTTGGTCCTCTCGAAAAGAGGAATTTAATGCAATCATCATCTCCATCAAATGCACTGTCCTAAGGTGGAATTTGGCCCTAGTTGCCAATTTTAACACTCCCTCACAACTATGGAGAATTCCACCTTCCAATCCATCAATCATCATGCCATCTTGTCATCATGTACCATCTTTGTATCTCATCTCATCTCTGCTCTGGTGAACACTGATATGAATAATGAAGAAGAATCGATTGAGAGTGAGTCACAAGACCTTACCACTCTTCACTGACAAAAGTTAGTCCACTGGTAGAACCTCAATCAGACTTGATCCCAGATAAAGTTGTTGAACACCATGCATCCCAGAGATAGGGAGTACGATAGTACACTATGCGTCCATCGGTAGTGCTATGGTCCCTATCCACTTTTCCCAACTCATTGGCCAAATGAGAGGTACTTCCCATGAGTCCCGGACTACATGGGTAGGATGTATGTTGTGGCATCAACAGGAGAATGTGAACCACTCATCCTGCTCATATGCCATAGAAGAAGGTGAACCACTCATCCTATGCATATGTCAATTGTAGGGGAAGGTGAACCACTCACCCTACACACATGTCAACCATTATGGAGTATCACAGGGGAAGGAGAACCACTCACCTTGTACACAGCGCACCAATAGGGGAAGGTGAGCCACTCACCCTATGGTTGCTCATAGCTCCAAGAAGTACCTCAAGCCCCCAGGAGCTCCTAGAGCTTAGTGTCCAACTCAAGCGGGACCCTCATAGGAGGGTCTTTCCACAACTCTAAGTCTCTCTTGGAAGGCTAAGAATTTGACCTTCCCTAAGGGCTTTGTGAGGATATCTGCGACCTGTTCATCAGTCTTAATGTGTTGGAGCCTTATTGATCCCCGCTGTACCATATCTTGGAAAAAGTGGTACCTGATATCAATGTGCTTGGAGCGGTCGTGGAACACGTTGTCGCAGTAGATCACAGTGGTATCCAACACATGCTCAAATAGCTCATTAAAGAGCTTCCTCAACTAAACAACTTCACAACAGGCCATACTAGTAGCAATGTATTTGGCTCGACGGTGCTTAAAGCAACCGATTTCTGCTTCATGCTCATCCAAGATATTGAAGAAGACCCCAATGAGAAGCAACATCCAGACGTGCTTTTATGATCCACCACACTGCCAACCCAATGAGCATAAGAATATCCATGTAGCCTCAAATTCCTGGATGTGTATCTCAGTCCGTAGTTGATTGTGCCATGAAGATATCTCAAGAGATTCTTAGCAGCAATCCAATGTATGTGATGAGGCTTGACCATAAATTGACTCAACGTATTCATAGCGAAGCATATGTCTGGACGATAGTTTACCAAGAACATCAGGGCCCCCACAAGTTGTCGATACTCAAAAGGATTTGCCAATGCGGGCCCAGCAACGCTTCCTCATAACTTCTTGAAGATGAGTTCCATAGGAGTAGACACAGACTTGCAATCCACCATCCCACATCTCTCGAGCAACTTCACAATGTATTTTCCTTGAGAAATGAAAATCTCACTTGTGTTTTGCTAGACCTCCAGGCGTAGGAAGTAGTGCATCAGACTTAGGTCCTTCATCTCGAACACGGAAGCCAAATCCCTCTTGCATTGATAAAAGAGAGGGTCTGCCCCTGTCAGAAAGAGATCATCTACATAAAGAACCAGAAAGAGAGGCTTGTCCTTTTCAACCTTAAAGTATAGGTTAGGATCAACTTCACTCCTTGTAAATCCCAACTTCATAAGATAGCTATCAATCCTCTCATACTAAGCCCTAGGGGCTTACTTCAACCCATAGAGGGATTTCTTCAACTTGCATATGTGTGTCCTTCGATCTTGTACTTTGAACCCGTGAGGTTGTTCCATGTAGACTTCCTCCTTAAGCGAGCCATGCAAGAAAGCAGTCTTAATGTCCATTTGGTGAAGGCTCCATACTTGAGAGGTAGCGAGAGCAATAATGGATCAGATAGTGGTATATCGAGAAACTAGTGCAAACGTCATAGTCCACTCCTTCCTTTTGAGAGAAGCTTCGAGCAACGAACTTGGCCTTCTATTTTTCAGCACTCCCATCAATCCCATATTTTATTTTGTATAGCCATTTTGAGGTGACTACGAACTTGTCCTCAGGTCTAGGAACTACATCCCAGACATCATTCTTCATGATTGATTCATACTCCTCATTCATCGCATCTTTCCATACTTGGTGTTTTACGGCTTCTTCGAACGTACATGGCTTAGATTGAACAATAATACTCATAGCAGCTAAGTACCCTTGATACCTATTCGGCTTTTTGCTTTCACGAAATGCCCCTCTTGGAGCAATATGTCTTTCAGCATATTCAAGAGTGTCTTTGAGCCACAAAGGTCTTTTCCTTGAGGTAGAGGGATCACCAGGAGGTGGATCAATGGGATCAATCGAGCCTTCAACATCGAGCATCGGTTCATCTGTCGGAGGTTCATCCTGCTTTCCTACAACATCATCATTGTCCTTCCTTGGGATATGGAGATCTCTGGCTTTCCCAAGGGAAGAATCTTCATTGAAAGTGACATCATGGATTATTTCCACTTCTCTTTGACCATGCCCATATATTCTATTTGCCTTTGAATTTTCACTATAGCCTACAAATGTACCTTTCTTCCCAAATGCTTCTAACTTGTTTCTTTTCTCTTTAGGCACATGAAAATACATGGGACAACCAAATATCTTAAAATGAGAAACATCAGGTTTCTTCCTAGTAAAAACTTCTTACGGTGTCTTGAAATCCAATGCTTGATGCGGGCTCCTATTTTGAACATATACGACAGTGTTGGAAGCTTCACCCCATAAGAACTTTGGTAGGCCTTGGTCATGGAGCATGGCTTATGTAGCTTCTATGATTGTTCGATTCTTCCTTTCAACAACTCCATTTTGCTCAGGAGTATATGGAGTGGTGGTCTCCCTCTTAATGCTAGCCTCTCTACAAAAGTCATTGAATTCATTTGATTCATATCTAATTCCATTATTGGTCCTCAATATTTTGATCTTCTTCCCTGTTTGATTTTCCACTAAGGCTTTAAAAGAACGTAACCATTTGAATACTTCGTCCTTCTTGTTCAAGAAATAGATCCACGTTTTGCGAGAGAAGTCATCCACAAAAAATGCATAGTATAAGTATCCTCCCAATGACGTTACATGCAACATACTAGATAGATTAGAATGGACCAATTGAAGAATGTCGATAGTTTGACTTTCACTTGAAGGGAATGTTCCCTTGTGAGTTTCCCAGCTGCACAACCTTGACAAACACCTTCATGGTTCATGTTGAACTCGAGCATACCTGTGACCATCTTCCTTACCCCAACCCAGTTAAAGCTTTGTAATGAAGGTGAGCAAATCTTCGGTGCCATAATTCAGATTGAAGAGAAGTATCGCAAGTCAAGGCTCCCAAAGGACTTCCTCCAACTTGATAGAGACCTTCAATCCTAAAACCAAGTGTAAATGCATCTTTAGGGTTTCTTTGCGAAATACGTACCTTTCCATCAATTGAATGCTACCTTGAAGCCTTTATCTTCCATTACAGAAATGGACACCAAGTTCTTCTTCAAATCGGGTACATACAATACTTCTTGTAGATGAATGGTTTGACTTGATTCAAGTGAAGAGTGACAGTCCTTATCCCTTTCACAGGGTAGGTGGCATTGTCTCCAAGTATGATCTCCAATTTAGTCTTCTTTTCAAACAAATTTGAGAGGGCCTCCTTGCACCTAGTGAAGTGCCTTGAGGCACCACCATCGATCAACCAATGATCCAAAGCATCCAGAGGAGAGGCAGTAGTGAGGGTAGATATAAGATAAAATTCCTTTTGTTTTTCTACAACATTAGTTTCCTGATACCTGGAGTTTCTCGTCCTTTTGGGAGTTCGACCATTTCATATTAAGCATTGAGAGCATTTCTCTTTCCTTTATTGTTGAACCTGTTGTTCCTTTGATTGCCATTGCCTTTGAAATTGTTGTTGTTGTTGTCGTCATCCCGTGGAGTATCCTTCTTGTGAGGACACTCTCTAGCATAGTGGCTAAACCTGTTGCAATTGTAGCACCTTCCTTTTATTCCTTCCTTGATTCCCCGCTTGAATCCTTGACCTTGTCTCTTTAGGCCAACATTGTTCTTCCTCTTTGCATGAGCGGAGAAAGCAGTAGGTTCATTTCCATTTGAAGGCTTGTCTCTCTCCATCATCCTCGTCTTTCTTGAGTGCACCTAGCCAATAGTTCATCGAAACTAGGAATCTTGTTATTGTTGAGAATGGTGGTGTTAAACACATCCCATGCTCTTGTAAGACCTCTGGGGTTTGAAGAGGTCTTACAAGAGCATTTGGAGGGCTATCTTCAACCTGCATCCTCAACCTACAAGGGTTTCAAGTTTAATGATAAGTTGACTGATAAGTCTGATTATCATGCTTGGAAGATGTCTTTGGATTTGGCATTGGAAAATCAAGATGTCATGGATTATGTGCAGGGGAAGATAAATGAGGCTCCATCAAATGCACCGATTGCCACAAAGACGAAGTATAGAAAAGGGGAAATCAAGGCGAAGATGATTATCAGGGATTCTATACATAAGCACTTGGTTGCTTATATCTCCGAGCTGGTCACATCTAAAGAGAGGTACGATAAGTTGGTTAGCATGTTCAGGGCTAGCAATGCTAATCGAGTTCTCTTTTTCAAGAGCAAGTTGAAGAATATCAAGAAGGGCAAAGAAGAATCCATTCAATCCTATTTTATGAGGCTCACAGAAATCAGGAATGATCTCTTAGCTATTGGAGAAGAAGTAGCTGATTGAGAGCTCGTTCTCATTGCTTTTGGTGGACTCCCCGTGACTGGTATGTATTTAATACTACTATTCTTAATAATAATGTGATTCTTGATTTTGATGAATTTTTGACGAGATGTACTCAAGAGGAGACAAGGATGATGGAGAGAGGCCATCCCTCTAATGGGAATGGAGGTGACCCTACTGCCTTTACCGCTCATGCAAAAAAGAGGAACAATGGTCGTCCGAGAAATCAAAACCATGGAAGAGCGGGTCCCAAAGGAAGAAAAGGAAGATGTTACACTTGTAACAAGTTTGGTCACTATGCAAGAGAGTGCCCCAATAGAAGGGACTCTCCTAGAGATGATGATAACGACAACAACTTCTGGGGGAATGGAACAATAGGTTCAAAGGAAAGAGGAAGGCTCCCTCTGATCAAAGTGGATATGGTCAACCTTTGAAGAGGTCAAGGAATTCCAGGTATGATGAATCTAATGTTGTTGATAGGAAAAATGAGTATACTCTTATATTTGCCCTCTCTACTGCATCTCCTTCCGATACGCTGAATAATTGGTTGATTGATAGTGGTGCCTCAAGGCACTTCGCTGGATACAAGGAAGCCCTCTTTGATTTGATTCAAAAGGATACTAATCTAGAAATTATCCTTGGAGACAATGCCACCGATCCCGTGAAAGGGACAGGGACTGTGACCCTTCATCTAAATCAAGGTCAAGTCCTTCGCTTTCAAGATGTGCTGTACGTACCTGACTTAAAGAAGAATCTAGTGTCTATCTCGACAATGGAAGACAAAGGATTCAAGGTGGCATTCATCGATGGAAAGGTACTTGTTTGGAAGAGGAACTTCAAAGAAGTGTTCACTCTTGGTTTTAGAGTTGATGCACTCTATCAGGTTGGAGGAAGTCCGCTGGGGGCCATGACATGTGACACAACCCTTCAATCCGAGCTATGGCACCGAAGGTTTGCACGCCTTCATTTCAAAGCCCTTCCCGAAACAAGGAAGGTGGTGACAGGGATACCCGATTTCAAAGATGATCATGAAGGTGTATGTCAGGGTTGTGCCGAAGGAAAGCATACAAGGGGACCATTCCCCTCAAGTGTCATAAAGACATCTGATATTTTACAATTGTACATTTCGATCTATCTGGTATGATGCTCGTAATATCCTTGAAAGGATGTTTATATTATATCACTTTTATAGATGACTTGTCCCACAAGACTTGGATATACTTCTTGAAGAAGAAGGATGAAGCTTTCAAGTGGTTCCGTATGTTCAAGGCATTGGTTGAAAATCAAACTGGGAAGAAGATCAAGATTTTGAGGACCGATAATTTAACCGAGTATGAGTCGAATGAATTCAATGACTATTGCAGGGAAGCTAACATTAAGAGGCAGACCACCACTGTGTACACTCCTGAACAAAATGGCGTTGTTGAAAGAAAAAATATAACCATTTTGGAAGCTTCTCGTGCCATGCTTTATGACCAAGGTCTTCCGAAGTTTCTATGGGGAGAAGTTGCCAACACCGCTGTGTATGTCCAAAATAGATGCCCACATTCCGCATTGGACTCCAAAACTCCCAAAGAAGTCTTCTTTGGTAAGAAGCCCGATGTCTCTCATTTTAGAGTTTTTGGAAGTCCCATTTCTTTTCATGTGCCTAAAGAAAAGAGGAGCAAGCTGGATGCTTCTGGGAAGAAGGGAATGTTTGTGGGCTACAGTGAAACCTCGAAGGCATATAGAATCTATGTGCTTGGTCAAAGAGAAGTGGAGATATGCCATAATGTCACCTTCGATGAAGATGCTACCCTCGGGAAGGTTAGAAATCTTCCTATCTCAAAGGAAGACAAAGATGAAGAAGAAGAAGCTAGAAGGCAGGAAGAACCGAAGGTTGAACCGATGCCTGATGTTGAAGGTCTGATCGATCCTATAGATCCACCCTCTTCAAATAAAAGAAGACCTTCATGGCTAAGAGACACTCTTGAAGATGCCAAGAGACATATTGCTCCAAGGGGAACATTCTGGGAAAGTAAGAAGCCGAATAGGTACCAATGGTACTTTGCAGCCATGAGTACTATTGTACAATTTGAGCCTGGAACATTTGAAGAAGCCGTAAAGCATCAAGTTTGGAAAGATGCTATGCACGAAGAATATGAGTGTATTATGAAGAATGATGTCTGAGATGTGGTCCCGAGACCGAAGGACAAATCTGTTGTCACCTCGAAACGGCTCTACAAGATCAAGCATGGAGCCGATGGAAGTGTTGAAAAGTAGAAGGCAAGATTTGTTGCCAGAGGCTTCTTTCAAAAGGAAGGCATAGATTATGATGATATATTTGCACTTGTTGCCTGTTATACCACCATCCGATCGATCATTGCCCTTGTTGCAACGCAAGGGTGGAGTCTCCATCAAATGGATGTGAAGACTGCCTTTTTACATGGTTCAATCAAGGAAGAGGTTTATGTGGAGCAACCTCTGGGGTTCGAAGTCCAAGATAGAGACACATATGTATGTAGGTTGAAGAAAGCCCTCTATGGGTTGAAGCAAGCCCCCAGGGCTTGGTATGAGAGGATCAATAGCTACTTAATGAAGCTGGGCTTCACTCAAAGTGATGCTGATCCAAACCTTTATTTTAAGATTGATAAAGAAAGGCCTCTCATTCTGGTTCTCTATGTGAACGATCTCTTCCTGACAGGTGTTGACCCTCTATTCATCAATGTAAGAGGGAGCTAGCTTCTGAGTTCGAGATGAAGGACCTATGACTTATGCACTATTTCCTAGGCTTGGAGGTCTGGCAAAAGCAGGTGAGATTTTCCTTTCTCAAGGAAAATATGTTGTGAAGCTACTGGGGAGACTTGGAATGGTGGACTGTAAGTCAGTGTCAACACCGATGGAATTCAACTTTAAGAAGTTGTGTGGAAGTGTTGCTGGGCCCGAGTTGGGAAATCCCACCGAGTATTGACAACTCATAGGGGCCTTGATGTTCTTAGTGAACACATGTCCGGACGTATGTTTTGCAGTGAACACTTTGAGTCAACATATGGTTGAGCCTCATCACATTCATTGGATTGGTGCTAAGAATCTCTTGAGATATCTTCGGGGCACAATCAACCATGGGCTGAGATATACTGCCGGGAGTATGAGGCTTCATGGATATACTGATGCTGATTAGGCAGGCAGTGAGGTGGATCGTAAGAGCACATGTGGATGTTGCTTCACTGTTGGTTCTGCTTCGATATCTTGGATGAGCAAGAAGCAAAAATCGGTTGCTTTGAGCACCACCGGGGCCGAATACATTGCAACGAGTATGGCTTGTTGTGAAGCTGTTTGGTTGAGAAAGCTCTTCGATGAGCTGTTTGGACATGTGCTAGATACCACCGTTATCCTTTGTGATAACCAGAGCGGGATTCGTCTTTCTGAGAATCCCGTGTTCCACAACCAATCCAACATATTGATATTAGGTACCACTTTGTCCGAGACATGGTACAGCGAGGCGTCATAAGCCTCCATCACATTGGGATTGATGAGCAGGTCACACATATTGTCACGAAGCCCCTGGGAAGGTCAAATTCTTAACCTTCCGTGAGAAGCTTGGTATGGTAGGCAGACCCCATTTTGAGGGTCTTCCTTGAGTTGGACTATGAGCTCTAGGAGCTTCAGGGGGCTTGGGGATAGCTTCTTGGAGCTATAAGCAACCACAAGGCTACGTTCGCCGAACCTTGTTGGTGTGCTTCTACCCCATCCTTATGATATTGAGCTGGTTCCCCGCATGCATCCTACACATAGAGGTTCAGACTCATGGGAAGTACCTCTTATTTGGCCAATGAGGTGGGAAATGTGGATAGAGACCAATAGCATGATCGATGGACGCATCGGGGATTGTCGTACTCTCTATGTCTAGGATGGGGATGTGTCCAACCACTTGATTTGGGATCAAGTCTGGATGAGGTTCTTACCTCTAAACTGACTTCGGGTCAGTATGTGGCTCTCTTGAGTCCCAAAGAGGTTTTAACCTCTAAGCTGACTTCGGGTCAGCAGAGTGTGATATCTTTGTGACTCACTCTCATTGTTCTTATAGCGAAGAAGAGCCAACAAAGCATGTTACAGCAGGATGACACAGGAGTGCAGGATGATATATGATAGTACATTATGGTACTATATGACAGGATGGCAGAAGTGGATAGATGGAGTTCTCTCTAGTTGAGAGGGAGTGTTAATTTTGGGCAACTAGGTCCAAACTCCATGTTGCATTGCTCATATGATGATGATAATATTTTTGTTGGATTTCTCTTTTGGAGAGGTGCAAGATTGATCCAAAGATCATTTTGTTTGGATAGGCAGAACTTATGTTTTGATTTTATTTTCCATACATGTGCAAATTGTCAAGGTCGGCCATAATTTTAATGTAGGCTCACAAGCCCCAAAAGATGTGTCACATACCCTCATTGATGGATATAAATTGGAGAGAGATGATGCTCATTTCATTATCATCTCATCACACACATTCCTCATCATCTGATTTGTTCGTACAACCTAGAAGAGGCTTCTTTCTCTCCCACGTGTGAATATGAAGCTAGAGAAATTTCAAACTGTTTTTAGGGCTTTCTGGACAACGTTGACCAACGTTGACTTTGGGTCAACCCTCAAGCTTTGACCTCGATTTGAGTGCAGAAATTTTGATTTTTGGAGGCCGCATTAGAGGGCACAAAAATCGAGGAAATATGTTGACTTTTACTGCAGCCCTTTGACCGGTTTTGTTGACTTGCGTTGATTGTTTTGGGAGCTGTCTTTGGACGTGTGTGTGACACTTAAAGAAGGTTGATCTTGTATATTTTTGACTGAACCTCTTGGAGCCTGGAAGAGCTGGTTTGACTTGTAAAAGTCTTTGCTGGCTAAGGCATTCTGTTGACTATTGTAACAAACATTTCTCTCTACATTTGCTGGACAAGAAGAATTACAAATTCTGATATATTATTTTGGCTTGTCTTCTATTGAACTATTATTATGTTCTATCAACATTTACTTTCATGTTTATGTGATTGCTAATTTGAATTGGGCCTACAAGAAAGATTGAAGTAAACTGCATTAAGCATAAAACATACCATGGTTATCTAAAATTAACACTAAAGAAGTCTATGTACCTCCATTGACAGAGGGGTAACAAGCCCTGTACCATAATTTGAAATCCTATGCAGGCTTGTGATGTCTAGATCAATCTCCTAAAGGCATGGGCATCCTTGGATCTATCATCAAGTGGTATCTGCAAATACTAGGTTTCAACATTGAAATCCTGAAGGAGGATAACATTACCTAGGGTACAACTTAGGGAAAGGGTCCCCATTAGACTCACTGTGTTGTGCAATGTGCAAGGAAACTAGGGATAGTAGCAAAGCACCATGAAAATATTTAGATATAGAGGGGCACATCCATGAACATAGATCGTGAACTTGACATGTTTGTTAGAGGCAACCACATAAACTCTATGTTGAAGGGAGTCATGGATAGGGCATGCTAATCTAGTGTAATCCCTAGTGTGAATACTGGGTCTTCTATTTCCCAGATAAACCTTAATAACGACTTACGATGACGGGTAATTTCTGCTTGGGATAACAACTTATGATGACAGGTAATTTCTGCTTGGGACTTGTGCTTGGACAAGAACATCATAAAATGTGCTTGGATTGTTGGACATTGGATAAACCAACGCTCCCTTTGTGTTTCGCGACATGTGCTTAACCGCCTCTCGGGGATCCGTTAACTCTGGCGATGTGTCCATTTACTAACACTTGCAGGTTTTGGTGAAACGACAATCGTGATTCCAACAAGTGGTATCAGAGCCAGGTTATGGTCCTGGGCTGATGGGGGGGTGAATCAGTATTTTTAATTCACTTTAACTTTCAATTTCTTATTCAGAATTCTATACGCTACTTTTCTTCATGCAACCAGCGTATGTACGCGACTCTATTGAATGCAATCAACATATATCCAGATAACTTAATTTGTCATAATTTCCATCAGTGCATTAACTTAATCATTGCATTATCCATTCATTAACCATCCAGTTATGCAGTAAAGAACAAAAAAATCACAACACATAAGTAACATACATAGAACACCAAGATTTTAGGTGGAAACCCAATGTGGGATAAAACCACCGCTGTTGCTGTTTTTGTCTTCTTATTATATAAAGAAAATCTATATTTCATTTTGTACTGGTGCAGTCTGTTATCAGCAGATAGACAACCACATGTAGGAGGCTACAACCTCCACTCGTTCTCTAGCACCCATTGGAAGGGAGCTATAGCCCCTTGAACTCGTTTATCGGCTCCTACTGGAAAGGAGCTCCTACCGGAAGGGAGCTCCTACCCCCTTATTGAAGAATGCAACCCTCAACTCCTTGTGGACCATTTTTTAGAATGTTTCAGACTGGATCTACTTGTCAAACAATAATCAAACAACCTGTAGGCCACCTTTCATCAAGTTTTCATACTGGACCCACACCAACAATAAGCCCAAACCAATATCCAAATTGGAATACGGAAACACAAATATGAATCATTGAATCTCTGTAAATCAATTGAATCTCTGAAGCATCAAGCTACTGAATACATAACCCAACCAGAACAAAAAAACTTCAGAATATGTACGCGACTATTTTTAAGAGAACCCACATATATACGAGTTTCCTCTGCATAATATTTGCATATAGATTTCAAATCATTGACTACTAAAAACACTCTCGAACTGAATCACCGTGTCAGTCATTGAATCACCGAAAAACTGAATCACAACAGATACATGAAAACCCAATCATTATAACTAATCAATATAACAATCCACAACTCAGTCAACCCAAACAACACTGCCAGATACAGATCATGCTTATCAACACATCATTGACATACAACAACAAATAGAACAAGCATCATTAACTGTTATCAAGCAACACTGGAAACCCTGACCAGATCTGATTTAGAATGTATCCGCTACTGTAATTAAGCAGACCAGCGTATATACACACTTATAATGTGTTACACCTGCATACAAATCTCAACATATTGAAAAACACATCACAGAATATATACGCGACTACCAAGAAACAATTCCGCATGTGTAGACGACTATTCAGAAACAAACCTGCGTACATATTTGAAAAATTTCACTGCAAACACAATTCCCATCCGCAAACCTCACTGTCACATATTTAAATTACAACATCATTATAGCCACAGATCTATCATTATTAGCTAAAAGTATAAACATATCAAGCAAGTGTATTCATTAGTCTTTACTACACATTCAGATCTATCAGATCTAAGTTTTCTCCTTGCTCCTTGGTGCACACCTGTTTCAGAACAAATCACATATGAATAACTCATTCACTTGCAAACATAACACCTTGATCTCTGTTTCCTTATATAGCTTTTGCCTTAGTCAATACCTTAGGTAAATCCTTTGGTAATGTCGTTAGTATTTGTTGACAGGATCAAATGAACCTTTCCACTCCAATTACTATGGGCCAATACCATGGTAATGTAATGACCCCTGGTATCTAGATTTCTGTGGTTCAGATTTTGTATGTGACTTTTCATCATAAGACCTGCGTATGTACGCAACCCTTCTTCATAGGAACCACATATATTTTCTCAACCTTCACTTTGTCATCCATTTGTAATTGGACTGTCATTTTTCAGTTCATATCATCTGTACCAATTTGCATGAGTTCCACAATCATCATATTATCACACTGTTGACATCTTTATCAAGCAGGTTGCCATCAAGGACAACACATGAGCCATAATGCCAACAATCTCCCCCTTTGGACTTGATGGGAACCACTTTGGTGTTTGGACACTGTTGTCGCTCAGATTGTACAAGCACCGTGTCAACGACTCAGGGTGGGGGTTGTCACTCTGATCCCAGCCCACTCCATTCTAGTTGTCTCCCAATAGCAGGCTATGGGGGGTAGTCCCTATGGAATTAAATTGATGAGAGACAAGTTGGGAACCAACTTGTTTGGGGGACACAGTTGAGTGGCCTAGCTACTTGGTTAAATTTAGCAAGACTTAAGGATTTAATTAGATTTATGTAAAGTTTTGTAGATGTTCTATGCTAGGAGCAATTTCACTTTTCTCACAGCAATCATACAAGTAGTTAAGCGAAATGCAGATAGAACATATAAGCAGATCTTACAGAAGACAAATCAGAAACAGGAAAAATGTGTGTGTTCGTTTCGGCGGTCAACAGGATGCTTCAACCAGCAAAGTCTCCTTTGGTCAGTCAACCCAGCATGTGTCACAACAGCCCTCCAATCAGTAGATGAGTCAACTCAAGTCAACTCTACAAAAGTCAACGCTGTCATGGAAAAGTCAACGCAGGGGCAGCAAGCTAAAAGTCAACGCAGCAGCAAAACGGTCAACCCTTTGACCTCGATTTTTGTGCCAGGTAGTACGGCCTTCAAAAATCGAACCTTCCACAAGTTTTCAGGTTGATTGGACCATGCGTTGACCAAAGTCAACGCTGGTCAAACTTTCTGCGAAACCCTAGCAGCAGAAAGTCGTACTACAGCTCAGCCGTACGGTCTGTCCTCTTCGTCCTTCACACGTGTGGCTGAAATTCGTCCTTCAGGTAGCTCGTACTATTTGATGAGAGAGGAAGATGTGAGTTGTGTTGATGATGAAAATGCTCTCCAACTTTTCCTGTATTTATATCCATCAATGAGGGTGTGTGACACATCTGTTGGGCATGTGAGCCTACATTAAAAAACTGGCCGACCTTGCACATATAATTTATTAAGAATAATAAATTCAAAATATAAGTTCTGCTCATCGGATTAAGACATATTTTATATGGATTTTACACCTCTCACAAAGAGGAATCCAACAAAAATATTAGCCTCTTAATCTGAGCATCAGAACATGGAGTTTGGACCTAGTTGTCAAAATTTAACACTCCCTCTCAACTAGGGAGAACTCCATCTATTAGTGCAATCAACATCGTGCGTCATCCCGCCGAAACTTGCTTTGCTGGCTTCTTTATTTCAGAACAGAAGTGGGTCAGTCACAAAGACATCATCCCCCGACTGACATAATCAGTCCAGAGGTCCCAGACCTCACAAAACTTGATCCCAGATCAAGTGGTTGGACCGTGCCATCCTAGATAGAGAGTACGGCAATCTCTGATGCGTCCATCAGTCTTTGCTAATAATCTCTAGCTTTTCCCACCTCATTGGCCAAATGAGAGGTACTTCCCATGAGCCCTGAACTCAATGGGTAGGATGCATACGGGGCACAGATAAATGAGTGGTGAACCAGCTCAATAATCACAAGGGTGGGGCAGAAGCATTATGAGTGCTTATAGCTCGAGAAGCTATCCCCAAAGCCCCCCAGAGCTCATCGTCCAACAGGACCCACATCATAGGGTCTTTCCACGACTCCAAGATTCTCACGGAAGGTTAGGAACTTGACCTTCCCCAGGGGCTTAGTGAGAATATCCGCGACCTGCTCATCAGTTCCTATATGATCGAGCCTTACGGCGCCTCGCTGTACCATATCCCGGATAAAGTGGTGCCTGATATCAATATGCTTGGATCGGTCGTGGAACACAGGATTCTCAGTCATACGAATCCCACTCTGATTATCACAGAGTATCACAGTGGTATCTAGCACATGTCCAAACAACTCACTAAAGAGCTTCCGCAACCAAACTGCTTCACAACAGGCCATACTAGCAGCAATGTATTCGGCCTCCGCGGTGCTCAAAGCCACCGACTTCTGCTTCCTGGTCATCCATGAGATCGAAGCAGAACCAAGATTGAAGCAACATCCAGATGTGCTCTTACGATCCACCACACTGCCAGCCCAATCGGCATCAGTATATCCACGGAGTATCACACTCCCGACAGTGTATCTCAGCCCATGGTTTATCGTGCCCGAAGATATCTCAAAATATTCTTGGCACCAACCCAGTGAAAATGATGAGGCTCAACCATCTGTTGACTCAAAGTGTTCACTGCAAAACATATGTCCGGACGGGTGTTCACTAAGAACATCAAAGCTCCTATGAGTTGACGATACTCGGTAGGATTGGCCAAGATAGGCCCAGCAGCGCTGCCACTCAACTTCTTAAAGTTGAGTTCCATCGGTGTCGACACGGACTTACAGTCCACCATTCCAAATCTTTCCAGAAGCTTCACAATGTATTTTCCTTGAGAAAGGAAAATCTCTCCAGGTCTCTGCCAGACCTCCAGGCCTAGGAAATAGTGCATCAGTCCTAGGTCTTTCATCTCGAACTCAGCAGCAAGCTCCCTCTTACATTGATGAATGAGAGGGTCATCACCTGTCAGGAAGAGGTCGTCCACATACAGCACTAGAATGAGAGGCTTCCCTTTCACAACCTTGAAGTAAAGGTTTGGATCAGCATTGCTTCGAGTGAAGCCCAGCTTCATCAAGTAACTATCCATCCTCTCGTACCAAGCTCTGGGTGCTTGCTTTAACCCATAGAGGGCTTTCTTCAACCTGCAGACATAAGTGTCTCGATCTTGAACTTCAAATCCCCGAGGTTGTTCTACATACACCTCTTCCTTTATTGCACCATGCAGAAAAGCGGTCTTGACATCCATCTGATGAAGACTCCATCCTTGCGTAGCAGCAAGGGCTATGATTGATCGAATGGTGGTATATCGTGCCACAGGTGCAAATATGTCATCATAGTCAATTCCTTCTTTTTGAGAGAAGCCACGGGCAACAAACCTTGCCTTAAACTTTTCAGCACTCCCATCAGATCCATGTTTGATCTTGTAGAGCCATTTAGCGGTGACAACAGATTTGTCCTTTGGTCTCGGGACCACATCCCAGACATCATTCTTCATGATAGACTCATATTCTTCATGCATAGCATCCTTCCAGACTTGATGCTTGATGGCTTCCTCAAAAGATTCAGGTTCAGATTGTACAATAGTACTCATGGCAGCTAGATACCCTTGGTATCTACACGGCTTCTTGCTTTCTCGGAATGTCCCCCTTGGGGCAGCATGACCCTCGGCATCTTCGAGGGTGTCCCTGAGCCATGATGGTCTCTTTCCTAGAGAAGGGGAAGGATCAATAGGGTCCATTGGCCCTTCAACATCAGGCATAGTCTCATCCTGGGGTTCTTCCAGATTTTCAGGTCTTTCTTCATGATTTTCTTCAGATCTAGGAAGATCTACTACTTTCTACAGGGAAGCATCTTCGTCAAAAGTGACATCATGGCTTATCTCTACTTCCCTTTGACCAGGTACATAGACTCTATATGCCTTAGAAGTCTCACTGTAGCCCACAAACATTCCTTTCTTCCCAGTAGCATCCAGCTTACTTCTCTTTTCTTTCGGCACATGAAAATAGGCAGGACATCCAAAAATTCTAAAATGTGAGACATCAGGTTTCTTACCAAAGAAAACCTCTTCGGGAGTTTTGGAGTCCAGAGCGGAATGAGGGCATCGGTTTTGAATGTACACAGCAGTATTTGCAGCTTCTCCCCACAGAAACTTCGGTAGACCCTGGTCACATAGCATGGCACGGGCGGCTTCCACAATAGTCCTATTCTTGCGTTCAGCAACACCATTCTGCTCAGGAGTATATGCAGTGGTAGTCTCCCTCTTAATGCCAGCTTCTCTGCAAAAGTCTTTGAACTCATTTGACTCATATTCAGTGCCATTATCAGTCCTCAAAATCTTGATCTTCTTTCCGGTCATATTTTTCACCAAGGCTTTGAAGGTACGGAACCACATGAAAGCCTCATCCTTCTTCTTCAAGAAGTATATCCAGGTTTTGCGAGAGAAGTCATCAGTAAATGTCATATAGTAAGAACATCCCCCCAGGGATGTTACGGGTAACATACCAGAAAGATCAGAATGGACCAATTGCAATATATCGGATGTCTTTGTGACACTTGAGGGGAAAGGTCCCCTTGTATGTTTCCCTTCAGCACAGCCCTTACATACACCTTCATGATTATTTCCAAAATCAGGCATCCCTGTCACCACCTTCCTTGCTTCGGGAAGGGCTTTGTAATGAAGGTGTCCAAATCTTCGGTGCCATAGTTCGGTTTGACGGATAGTATCACAAGTCATAGCTCTCAACGGACTCCCTCCAACCTGGTAGGGTGTACCAACTCTAAAACCAATTGAGATAGCTTCCTTGAAGCTCTCCTTCCACATGAGCACCTTTCCATCAGAGAAAGTTACATTGAATCCTTTGTCTTCCATGGCAGATACAGACACAAGGTTCTTCTTCAATTTAGGTACATAGAGTACATCTTGCAAGCGGAGGACTTGTCCTTGGGACAAGTGGAGGGTCACAGTCCCTGTCCCTTTCACAGGATAAGTGGCATTATCCCCAAGGATAATTTCTAGATTAGTATCCCTTTCAACCATGTCCGAAAGTGCTTCCTTGAATCCGGTGATGTGTCTTGAGGCACCACTATCGATTAGCCAGACATCCATAGTGTCGGGCGGAGATGCAGCTGAGAGAGCAGATACCAGAATATACTCATTTCTTTTATCAACAACATTAGACTCCTCATACCTGGTATTTCTGGTCCTCTTAGAAGGTTGATTGTTTCCTCCAAAGTGAGCCTTCCTCTTTCCTTTGGATTTGTCATTTCTTCGATTCCCATTCCTTCGGTTGTTATTGTTATCGTCACCATCGGGAGAATCCTTCTTGAAGGGGCATTCTCTAGCATAGTGTCCAGGCCTATGGCAGGTGAAACATTTACCCTTCTTCTCTTGAGTCTTAGTCCTTCCTTTGTCCTTAGAACCACCAGAGTTCTTCTTTCGGGAGTGAGCACCATAGGCAGCATTTCTTTCATTATCAAATTCCTTCATCCTTGTTTCTTCTTGCATACATCTAGACAGAAGCTCATCAAAGTTAGGAATGGTATTATTGTTGAAAATGGTAGTTGTGAATACTTGCCATTCATATGGAAGTCCTCCAAGTGCGGTGAGAACCATCTCACGATCAGCTATTGTCTCCCCAATAGCTAGCAGATTGTTCCTGGTTTCGGTCAACTTCATAAAGAAAGTTTGAATAGACTCGTCTCGGCCCTTCTTCATATTCTTCAGCTTGTTCTAGAGGAATAGCACTTGGTTCACATTGTTTACTTGGAACATAAGTATCAATTTGTCATACATCTCCTTGGATGTGCCTAGTTCAGATATGTAGGCAACCAGACTCTTGTTTATCGATTCCCTGATCAACAGCTTTGCTCTGATTTCTCCCTTCTTATATTTGTTTCTAACAGCAGCAGAGGCATTGGATGGAGGTTCTTGAATCTTCCCTGTCACATGATCCAGGAGATCATGATCTTCCAATTTGAGATCTAATATCATCTTCCAGGCATGGAAGTCATCACTTCCAGTCAACTTGTCATTCTCCCTGAATTCAAGACTAGTGGAACCCATTTCCTTCGATGATGATTGCTATAGATAGAGTTTGTCTTCACCTCAGCTCCGATACCATGTAAAGTTTTGTAGATGTTCTATGCTAAGAGCAATTTCACTTTTCTCACGGCAATCATACAAGTAGTTAAGCAAAATGCAGATAGAACATATAAGCAGATCTTACAGAAGACAAATCAGAAACAGGAAAAATGTGTGTGTTCGTTTCGGCGGTCAACAAGATGCTTCAACCAGCAAAGTCTCCTTTGGTCAGTCAGCCCAACATGTGTCACAACAGCCCTCCAATCAGTAGATGAGTCAACTCAAGTCAACTCTACAAAATTCAACGCTGCCCTGGAAAAGTCAATGCAGGGGCAGCAAGCTAAAAGTCAACGCAGCAGCAAAACGGTCAACCCTTTGACCTCGATTTTTGTGCCAGGTAGTACGGCCTTCAAAAATCGAACCTTCCACAAGTTTTTAGGTTGATTGGACCATGCGTTGACCAAAGTCAACGCTGGTCAACCTTTCTGCGAAACCCTAGCAGCAGAAAGTCGTACTTCAGCCCAGCCGTACGGTCTGTCCTCTCTCTCCTTCACACGTGTGGCTGAAACTCGTCCTTTTGGTAGCTCGTACTATTTGATGAGAGAGGAAGATGTGAGTTGTGATGATGATGAAATTCTCTCCAACTTTTCCTGTATTTATATCCATCAATGAGGGTGTGTGACACATCTGTTGGGCATGCGAGCCTACATTACAAAATTGGCCGACCTTGCACATATAATTCATTAAGAATAATAAATTCAAAATATAAGTTCTGCTCATCGGATTAAGATATATTTTATATGGATTTTACACCTCTCAGAAAGAGGAATCCAACAAAAATATTAGCCTCTTAATCTGAGCATCATAACATGGAGTTTGGACCTAGTTGTCCAAATTTAACAATTTAGAAATGAGAGTAGTGCCTTATGGAGTCAAAATTCTCGCTTATTATAAATTAGGACCAAGTAACCGAATGAAAAACCGTTGCTTAAATGGTTAACTAACCAATACGAGAAGCAAGTCCTAGGACCTAGGTGTAATGCAAGGATCTTGGTTAATTTTAGGTTATATGCCTAGTCTAAATAGAACTTTTCTTTAACTTTTTGAGATCAGTCTTTAGAGTAGGTTGTGGGATGGAAACCAACGGGAAGCAAGCAAAGGCTTGATTAACGATACCTCCCCCTGTGTTCCAGTTACCCAGTCCCTCCAGCGTTGCAGGGACTGTGGCTCTGACAACTACAAAGGTCATTGTTTTAGCCACTAGAAAGCGCTGAATTCCTCAAGCTAAATGAGAAAGGGTTGTCCTAGGGGTCTATCAACCTAGCTTAAGCTTGGATGTAAGTTATTAGTGCAACTACACTTGGAATGAAATGCAAGATGGATTATGAGTGAAATCCTTAGTTTGAGATTATCTTAATGTTATGTACTTTAAGTTATGATGAATCTTTCAATAGCAAGAGTACTTATCAATGAATTATATGCAATCTCACAACCAAGAAAGTGCTAATTAACTTAGTGCCAACATTAAATCAATCCACAAGATACTTAATCAGCAATTGAAGGAAATTATAGCACTTATCCACTTATCAATTTTCCAATGATTACCAACAGAAGATGCCAATTACAATTACTCAAGATATTCCAATGATGATCTTATGCCAATGCTATAATGCCAATTAGATCTTAAATGCCCAAATTAACTTAATTCATCAACAAGTTTAGAACTTAGATGTTTGAGTGTTTGAAGTGCCAAGGTAACAAATTCTCAGAATCGACTCAAGACAAGTAATTGTTAGAGCTTAACAACAACAAACCACTATGAAAAAGATACTTATGATGAAATTAGGACACTAGTAAGAAAATCAATGTAGACCCAAGAAACAACAAGCCTATGATAACTAGAGATGATCAATGCGATGCCCTCATTTTGCTAATGCAAAATGAGTTTTAACCCACTTTAAGATACAATATTGAGTGACATACCAGATCTGAAATGACTTATTACAACAGTAAGAAAATGAGTGAACAATGATTTATCAATGCTACAACAAGTGCCAAATTATGCCCAAAACTTAGAATTAGCTTGCGAAACTGAAAAATTTGATTTTTAAACCCTTTTATATGTGTTATTCAGAAAATATCAGATCTGATTATTCAGTTACACAGAGATATTCTAGCAAGCTAAAAATTAGATCTAGGCTGGATATGCAATATCCAAGTGGCCAAAAATTTAGGAAAATATTATTTTGAAATTTTTAGACCACTGAGATGTGATTTAGGGCACTTCAATTCACTGTTATGAGGGTGTTATCACAACTGTAATAAAACATATGTAAAATAAGGGCTTAGAGAGCAAATCCTAGGCCCTAGGCCTTGAAGATCACTTGGCCAAATTTGCCAAAATTTTCCATTGAAGTTGCCACCCAAAAATATAAGCTTTTGAGCAAAAATTTCTGCAAAACCCACCAAGTATTCAGTCCCAAAAATTTCAGATATGGACAAAGGTCAAATTAGGGCTAGAAGAGGGCTAAAGGCATGGGAAAAGACTCAATAAAGGCAGTGGCTAGGGAAAAGAGGCTAAAGAGATCAACGCTAGGGTTGAAGAGGGGAGAGAGAGGCTCACAAGGGAGGCCGAAAGGGAGAGAGGGCAAGAGAAAGCCCTAAAAGGGTTGTGGCTAGGCCCTAGGGGCCTAGAAGCTCACGACAGACCCTCTAGGGGCTTAAGGGTAGGCTGAGGCCTCCTAGGCCCACGTCCAGGCCTAAAAAGGCCCTAAACACTTGACGCTAAGGGAAGAAAGGGTGGCCGAGGCCTTTAGGCCTCACGGCCAGCCTTGAAGAGGGCTAAAAAAGCTGGCGCAAAGGGCTTTCAGGCTAACGCAGGGGGGAAAGGCCAACGCTGGTCTTGGAGAGGCCAAATCTGGGCCGAAAGGGTTGAAACTCAAAACCCCAGCTTTAGAAAAATTAATGTGCTTTAGATTTGCAATTTGGCAAAATTTCTTCAATGGCTGGCCCTGCAAAAAATTTGGAGAATAGATCTTACCCTCAAGGGCCTAGATCTAGCTCTTTCTCTTGATCTCACTTCCAGAAATGAAGATAAAAGTACCCAAATCCCCAATATATACAAAAATCTTAAAATAATTTCATAACCCCAAAAACCCCAACTGCAAAACAAATGTTATTTACAAAAAAAATCTATTTTATAAATATATGTACAAAATATACATGTGAAAATGCTTAAAGGAATTTTTGAAATTTTATAAATCTTTAGTGATGGCTAAATATATTTCGAAAGATAAATAATAAATCAGAACCTTAGCAAAGTTAGAATGCCATAAAAATAATTAGAGTCCAAACATAGTCAGCCTCTATCCAAAGTTCGTGAACTTGGACTCCAAGGGCTAGGGAACCTGCAAACACTATATATTTATGAAAGTAAATCGTTAGAAACAACCAGTGAATCGGATCACCTAAGATAAGCCCACAACTTACCATTAGAATGTTCCTATCACCTACAATGAAATAACAATCAAAATATTTATAAAGCACAATATAGGAATGCTCATACCCAACGCATACCACAAATAATCATATTAGAGACACCATGAACTGCACCCCAAAGTCTTTATTATGATTAATCTAACGTTCCCAACGGGACAATAATTTACATCAACTTTTCAGAGTTACATGAGCCAAAATTAGATTGCGTGAGACACAAAATGACTCTCCATTTATAGATAAATCCTCCAAGTGGAAAAATAACGGCTAGTTGGCTTGATCCTTGTCAAAATAATCTCGGCTCTTGATAAATACTTGATCATCTTTAAACCTTAGTCGTTGAAATAATTATTTTTGAGGAATTTCCGAATTTCTCATTTAATCCTTTTTTATTAGCTCAAAATTAATTATTTTGAGCTAATTTCCTCAAAATTTTGACTTTGACTTAACCACCAAAGTCCAAGGGTCCAATTTTTCTTGAAATATCGAATATTCCCTTGGTGGAAGACCTCCAAAAATTAATTCTTTTGATACCCACAAATTTTTCCACCTCGAGAATTTAATTTGTCGAAGACATTTAATTTGACTCTAATTAATTAATTTTCAGGTTTAGGATTTTTTTTTTTTTTTTTGCCATAAAAATTAATTAATTGGCACTCGAGGAGATTTAATATTTTTTCCACCCTCTAACATTTTAACCACGGTGTCTAAGTATGAGGGACCATGCATTAAAATTTTTTTACATAAGATTTTACAATTCAACCCTCAAAGGGGGAATACCCATTCGGCTTAGACCCTCAAATTACACACTCCATTCTGCGACACAATATGATTTAGTAGACCAAGTGATTTGTAATAAAATAATTTAACCAACTAGCTTAAATTATTCCCAAATCACTTTTACATATGATTTGACTAAAACGCTAGAACTCAACCTAAGATTTTGACGAAGAATTCCACCTTAGCTTTGGGGTGAGGTTGGAGGGAAAAACTCTGCCGACCATTCGTGTTTAGAAACACAGATGAATCAGTGAGACGGAAAACCTCCTAAGATGAAACTTTCGCCAAAATAATAGGCTTACCTAGGTTGTTACATACATTCAGGGTTTTACTAGCATCATTTACATTACAAAATTGCAGAATGGGTATACAATGATGCCAAATGCTGATGGCTGATGATCTGATCCTTTGAAGAAAAATAGGTACATCTGCTTACTTAGAACTTTGACAAAAAGTGTGCAACAAACACCACCCACAAACACCTGCAAACACACCTGCAGACATCAAGACTTCTTTCCAAACAACTCTCTCCAAACACCAAATCTTCTCTCCCCCCTTTGAAATCAAGGGAAAAGGGTTGAATCAAGCTGAATGAAGTACTTCTCTTGTAGTGCTGATTGCTGAAGGTCTGATTTGTTGAATAGGAATCATGAAATTTGCATATTGACCATGCTTCCCCTGAGCATATGCTGAACTTTCTGAAGATATTCAAAAGAGTACAAAACTTTATGACTCAACCAAATATGACCTTTCTTATCACTAATGACTCTATGCTTCCATGATTACATCAGTCACCCAACATATTGGACCCAAATTTTACATCAATGTCCCAAAATAATGGGATTATATACACAACATGTCTTGATAACAATAGCCCATACATAAGTGAATTTTACAATGATTACAACATGGTTTTTTTCATGACCTTTACATCAAAAGGATATACATGACCATAACAAGACTCTCAACAGTGAAGTAGCAAGTCTATGATAGTCCTCAACAACCACCATGCACCATGTAGGAATCTTCAACATAAACATCTATTAGCAACAACGTAGATGTCATAGTGAACAATCTCATTATCAACATGTAAGGTAAGACAATGTAGGCATCAATTTCTCCAATACCATCAACATGAGACCAGATATGTAATGCTTCCAAGCATCATCAATCAATTGTAATAACAACATAAGAGATATTAACTTATTCCCTTGACTTTATACATCAAGGTCAATACACTCTCTCCACATATAGCAAGAGCCACAATCCTTAAGCAGCACTATCAATTTTTTTGAACCACAACACCATAGGTAGCAGATACATGCATCAACAATATATGTGCAAACAAGGGGTACTTCCAACATCACAAACCATAAAATAGCACTGATCAACAACATCATCAACCAACATCTTCAGAGACCATACATATATCAATATCAAGAACAAGACACCGTTATCAACTTCTCCAAATGCAACTCAAGCAATATATATACATCATCCATATCTTCACCACATGAAATCCATGCATCCTTGATAACTCATGACATAGTGACAACAACATATGTATTTTCAGTAGTAAAAACAGTAACAACCATGGATCAACAATGATATGTACTCATCATAAACACCATCATGCAATAAGGAGTGCTCAAGAAACCATGATGCAAACAATGAATGAAATATTAGAAGCATAGCAGATGCCCCCCCTGAACTTGTGCCAACTATTTACCATCAAATCTGATCATTCCATCTCATCAATCAACAAATGCACCAAAGAATTATTTCGTCATCCACAATATGAGATTTTGCAACAACTCATAACCTTATCATGAACCATCATATCTAAGCAGCATAAGGGTAGTATTAACAGTTTGCAACAAGTCAATATCAGAACAAAAAAGCCAATAATCTATGATGGAAGCATATGAGAAGTGCCCCTTGAACTTGTGCCACTCCTTTTTCATCACTGAGAGGCATATGCGACTGTTTAGATCAAAAGGCGCATATACACGCGACCGCCTTTCATAAGATCGGCGTACATAAAGTAATCTGTTGGTGATTATAGCTACAATTCCCCTTGAAAATGTCATCCCTGTTAGAACAATTCGTAGAGTCAAGAGGCAAGAATCATTCTTAATTTTTGTCTGAGATATTTAAAGGAATCATGTGGAAGAGGCTTGGTAGATAAATCTGCAACTTGTTCCTTTGAAGGAACATATTCCAACTTGACTTCTTGTTCAAGCACTTGCTCTCTAAGAAAATGGTATTTGATTGGGATGTGCTTAATTTTGGAGTGCATAACAGGATTTTTAGAGATACTTATGGCACTAGTGTTGTCACAGAGAATAGGCTCAGGTTGAGGACAAGTGACTTGAATGTCTTGCAATGTTTGGATCATCCATAGAAGTTGAGTACAACAAGAGGCATCAACAACATATTTTGCTTCAGGAGTTGATAAAGCAATAGAACTTTGTTTCTTACTAAACCAAGAAACTAATCCAGGACCCAATTAGAATGTTCCTCCACTAGTACTTGTGCAATCATCAACATTACCTGCCTAGTCTGCATGTGTGTAAGGATGAATTACAAAGTCTACGTTTTTGGGATACCATAGACCAAAATATTGAGTGCCTTGCGGATACTTGAATATCCTCTTGACTGCTTGGAGATGAGTTTCCTTAGGATTTGCTTGAAATCGTCCAACTATGCCAACTGCATGCATAATGTCTAGTCTTGTACCTATAAGATAGATCAAGCCGTCGATCATAGATTTGTATTCAGATTGATTAACTATAGGAGAATCATCATTTTGGCTTAGATTACACCCTATTACCATTGGTGTGCATACATGTTTGCAATCTTCCATTCCATATTTCTTCATAATCTGCTTGAGATACTTGGTTTGAGAGAGAAAGATACCATTTTTAGTTTGATGAACTTGAAGACCAAGAAAGAATGTTAGCTCACCATGTAAAGACATTTCAAAAACCTGCTGTATAGCCAAAGCAAATCCTTGACTCATAGATTCAACATTGCTTCCAAATATGATGTCATCTACATAAACCACTACTATCAAAAGTTCGTCTTTGTCAAATTTGCTATACAAATTGCTATCTGTAGATCCTTTCTTAAACCCTTGTTGTTGAAGCTATGTTGCAGGAAACGTGGGTCCCACCCTCGTTTAAGCAAAAAACGAAACAGAAATGCATTTCGCCGTACCATATGGCCTGGAAACACGTTTATGACCGTACTGGTACGTTTCTCGTTGGGGAAACGTGGCCAGTACGGCCAGAAACGTGTTTCTAGGCCGTACGACTGCGTTTTCGTCGACTTAACTTTTTTATATATATATATATATATATATATTTTTAAATTTTTTGAATTTTTTATATTTTATTATTATTATTATTATTATAATATTTTTTTTTTTCTTTTTCTTTTCGGTTTGCGTTAAATTTAGATAACCATGGTGTTCTATGCTTGATGCACTTTTACTTCAATCTTTCTTAGACCCGATACAAAATAGCAATCACATAAACATGAAGTAAAATGCTGATAGAACACAACAATAGATCAATAGAAGACAAGCCAAATATAGATCAGATTTACAATTCCTTTTGTCTAGCAAAGATATGAGATATTGTTGCGTTACGACGGTCAACAGGATGCTTCAACTAGCAATGTCTTTCTTGGTCAGCCAACACTTCATGTGTCACACCCACAACCCTCAAAGACAGCTCATCACAAGTCAACGCAAGCACAACGCAGAAAAGTCAACGCAAGAAGCAGCAGAAAAGTCAACGCAGCAAATTAGGGCTTCGGTCAAACAACCCAGAATTCCTCGATTTTAGTGCCCAACTGTATGGCCTCCTAAAATCTGATTTTCTGCAGAGTTTTGAGGTCAAACGACCAAGGGTTGACCACAGTCAACACTGGTCAATGTTGCTGCAAAAGTGCCCTAAACAGATCCACAAATTTCAAACTTCTGCTCCACACGTGTGAGGGGAAAAAGGCCTCCAAAGGCTATCGAACCAATCAGATCACAATGAGAGAATGTGTGATGAGTTGATGGTGAAATGACCTCCATGTCTCTCCAATTTATATCCATCAATGAGGGTGTGTGACACATCTATTAGGCATGTGAGCCTACATTACAAATCTGGCCGACCTTGCACATGTGGAAAATAAATTCAAAATAAATGTTCTTCTCATCTGATCAAGATGATCTTTAGATCAATCTTGCATCTCTCTGAAAGAGGAATCCAACAAAAATATGACCATCGTCATATGAGCAGTGCAACATGGAGTTTGGACCTAGTTGCCCAAAATTAACAGTTTGCGCGCGTTTAATATTTTTTTTAATTGTTTAAAATGTCTTTTGGATGCTTCTAGATGGCTATCACAAATTATAAAAAGACTTGGATTGCAAGACTTGAAGATCAAGGAAATAATTCAAGTATCCTAAGTCTGTCATTTCAAACTTCTTTTTGAGGCTAGACTTCACATGGTTTATATGGTTGGGATCACTACCAGTAAGGATAAGATTATCAACATAAAGAACAAGGATGGTGAAGGACTTACCCACTTGCTTGGTGTAGATAGTGTTGTCAGAATGACACCTAGAAAAGCCATTATCTAATAGAAATCTATCCATTTTGGCATACCAAGCCCGAGGAGCTTGTTTGAGACCATAGAGAGACTTCCTAAGGCGACAAACAAGGCTAGAGTCATTTTGGATAAAGCCAGGGGGTTGTTCCATGTAGATTTCTTCATGCAAATATCCATGTAAGAAGGCGGATTTAACATCCATCTGATGGACTTCCCATTTAAAGGAGGCAGCAAGGGAAAGAGCATGGCAGATAGAATTCATTTTGGCAACAAGGGAGAAGTTTTCAATATAGTCAATGCCTTCAACTTGTGAAAATCCTTTATTAACAATACGAGCTTTATGTCTATCCACTTTTCCATCTAGTCCAAACTTTGTTTTGTAAACCCATTTGCATCTGACAAGTTTTCTTCCTTTTGGAAGAGAAACAAGATCCCAAGTATTGTTCGCCAATAAGGAATGATATTCTTCATTCATAGCTTCATCCCAATCTGGATGACCGGAAGCTTCTTCAAAGGTGTTTGGATCAGGATTTTCTGGAACTTGAGCCAATAAGGAAGAGGCTCTTTGGAACTGAGAACGTGTACGTCGTCGATCTGCAGGGTCACCTGCAAGAGAACCTGGTGCATCCCGAGTAGAGCGGACCCATCTTGGACGCTGTGGAGCAGAAGGAATATCTTCAAGAGGTGGAGGAGGATTGTCATCCTCGCTTTCATCATTTGAGCTAGAAGGAATGTTGTCAAAAATAGAAGAGATAGAGAGAGGTGGCACATATGCCGAATCAGGCTCGCAGGCCAAAGGTGACACACCCGCCGAACTAGGCTTGCAGGACGATATATTTTCATCAAATTTTACATCTCTTCTAATGATTATATTTTTGGATTTTGGTTGAAGAAGTCTATATCCTTTGACATCTTCAAAATATCCAACAAAAATGCATTTTTCACTCTTAGGTTCTAAGGCTTTATGTTTCGCATTTGGAATATGGGTGTTGGCTTGAGGGGTCCTGACCCAGGTTCGGTGTGCAAGGTTTGCCAACAAACCTCTATATTACTGGCCCTTTCGACAGTGACCTGCTTGCGCAGGTCACAGTCTCACCCGAAGTAGTATGGGTGGGTGCTGGAACCAGGTTTCCACACCCTGAGAAAGGAAGGGTAAGGCAAGCAGGGCTGTGTTCTGTTTAGATTATCTCTGCGCAGGGTCAAGTATATGTCCAATTGCATCCACATGCATTAGATCTATAATTAGAAGCTTTTCATAACCTTAACACAACATTACATACCCGGACATAACAGATCTAGATTCACTTTAATACACAGAATTTCGCAGCATAATATAACCAAAGCAGAATAGATCCAATCATTCAATATACAGACCTTCATAGTGCAAAGACAGAGAAATGCATAGCACAGTAATTATCAACAATTCATTCAATAGTACTCACAAATTCGGATCCAATAATCTTGCATATTCATTCATTCATTACCCTTACAATTCCCTTCCCAGCCTGCACACACAGCAGCAGGGTCCGCACACAGCTGGACTAGGATCTCTGCGCACACAGCCAACAAGAGTCTGTTCCCCAAAAACCCCAACAAATCACTTACACAATAGATCACATCAATATCTCATCAAAACCTTACCTTTTACAATTCGAAATGCCTCCCTATTTATAACAATCTGGCTTTAACATTCCTATGGTCCGCAACCCATGGTTTTCAGAACCCTAGTTTACCCTTTAACCCCATTACAATGCTTTTCGGAGCTTTGACCCACCCCAAAACCCTTGCGCTATACTAAATTTAACAAAATTAACCAAAAATAGACCGGTTTCGTAGCTTGTTAGGAGACCCCGTTCCAACAGTGCCCCAACACAATCTTGTGACTCGTCCCAAGTCATGGTACTACTGCTTCCTCATGATTCGTAGCCTGGTACTGTTGCACCGAATACGCAGCAGGGGCCCTACCCGTAGTAAGGAACTCAAGGATATCAGCAAAGTGGTCATCCACCATTTTAATGGTAAACAACTGCGCATCAAGTAAGCCTTCGTCCAAGTTAGTGGGTTCTTCCCCTGTCTCAATACGCGACAGATGATCCGGTCCTGCATTCAACCTTCCAGGCTTTACGATGATCTCAAAATCGTATTCTTGAAAGAGCAACAACCAGCGGCAAATCGTCCCCCCCAACCCAGGCTTGTTGACCAAGTATTTCAAAGCCGAATGGTCTGTAAACATCTTAAAGTGTCCCCCCAGTAGATAGTGGCGATATTTTTGTAGCGCATACACCATAGCCAGTCCTTCGCGTTCAGTGGTAGAATAATTCCGTTCAGCACTTGAGAGTTTTCGACTGGCAAAGGCAACCGGATGATCAATGTCCCCTTCGCCAGGCTGCGTAAGGACCGCACCCAAGGCAATACCTGACACATAAACATGCACATGGAATTCTTTGGACCAGTCAGGGAATATCAATATGGGCGCAGAAACCATCTTCTCTTTGAGTAGTTCAAAGCTCTTCTGACATTCATCATTCCAAAAAAAAGAGACATCTTTCTTTAGCAGTTGTTCCATGGGTGTTGTGATCAGGGCGTATCCTTAAATGAATTTCCTGTAATAGCCTGTGTGACCGAGAATGGAACGCAACTGTTTCTTTGTTGTAAGGGCTGCCAGGTTGATAATTACAACTATCTTTGCAGGATCAACCATCAGACCCTGCCGACAGACTATATGCCCTAGCAAGATTCCAAACAGTACGCAGAAGATGCACTTCTTGACATTTAGGGAGATATGGTGCTTTCGACACGCATCCAACATTAATTGCAAGTTCGAGACATGATATTTTACTAAGCCAAACACCATCTAGTCATCGAAGTAAACTTCCAGAAACTTATGGATAAATTCTTTGAACACGGCCACTACGACCCTTGAAAAGATAGCAGGTGCGTTCTTAAGACCGAAGGGCATGACCGTGTACTGGAAGGAGCCCCATTCGGTGGCAAAGGTGGTCTCACTGCGATCCTCTGGTGCGATTCTGATCTAATGGTATCCTGAGAATCCATCTGTGAAGGAATAGGCCTCCTGGCCACCCACGCTATCCAAGATTTCATCGGAGAAGGGAGTAGGGAAGGGGTCGTGAATGCAGGCATCGTTTAGTTTTCGAAGGTCCACACAGATACATATTTTTTCCCCTGAACGACCATCGGGCTGATCCAATCTGACTGTTCAAATGGTTCAATGATACCAGCGGTCAGCATTTTGTCCAACTCTTCTTTGACCTTTTGTTTATATTTAGGATTCAACCGGTAGGGCCGCTGCTTGACGGGTCATGCCCCCGGCTTTAGAGTGATGTGCATAATGCCAAGGTCCCGTGTGATTCCCTTGAGCTCAGAGAACTTTGTCGGGAATAAGTCCTAGTACTCCATGAGTAGCTCGACAACTTTGCCCACAGTGCCTTCATCCCAATAGTCCCCAATTTTCACCAGTTTAGGATGTTCATTTGTTCCAATATTAACCTCGCGTAGCTGGAGAGGTTGCGTCACATCATCATTGACAAGCGATGGTCCGAGAACGACACGTTCCCCTTCAGATTTCGGAACAGAGAGATTCCGTGGGTCCTCTTCTTCTTCATCAATCACCAAGCTCCGGCAGTTGACTATGTCTTTCATCTGGGCCTCCCATGTTAGAACGGTTGGTGGGGTGTGAGGGTGAGGCTTCTTAAAGACAAACGCATCAATGTCTTGCAAGGCTTCGTTAAGCGCTTTTGTTCCCCCAATGAGTTCGAATGTTCCGAGGAAGTCCTCTTTTAATATCTCCCAATGACTGGTCCGCTGATGTAATTCGGCATCTAAGTAGCAAGTAGTGGGGATGGGGCCTAGGGCATGTATAAATAGATGGATCCACTCGTCTGGGGTTTGGTTGGCCCACTTGGTTGTCCATATACGTAGATGCGCACGAGGATCTCCGGGCCCTAGGAATATCTTCGTGCGTACATCAGCAGGGGGTGTGAATCGTAGCACCATCCTATCCCAACACATCTCCCAGTTTGGGAAAGCTTTCTTGTGGGTATTCCACCATCGTGTCGGTGTGCTGCGTAGTGCCGGATTTAGCGCCCAGAGTCGTTGATCCTTGGGTACCCTAGCTTCTAATGTTCTTATGAAGTCCTGGACAGTACTAGACCCATCAAAGTGGGGAAGGTCCCTTACCTCCGAAGTGATGCAGTAGAGAGTTCTTGTAGTTCGAGGGCATCGTAGAGTTGAAACATCGTGTAGTCGGGTCTGCCACTTCTCAAGTTCTTCATCTGGATCAGAAAAGTATTCCCTGCTCTTTTCCCAGTTGAATATTCCACCTATTGCAGGATTATCCCGGTCCTCGTCCTGTGCTGTGATCCTGTAGATGTGATCGAGTTCCTCGTCTTCATATGCTGGTTCGGTATACCGTGCGCCCTCAGCGGGATCCAATGGTATTATTACACGTGTCCCATTCTTCTCAATCACCATGCTGCGTTTTTTTAGATTAATGATACCTCCTACGTTGGTAGCCCAGTCTATCCCCAGGAGCGCAAGGTAGGGGTCCGTATCTTCCACAATTTCTATGACCTCAAAGTCAGCCAGGACCTTTACTCCTGCGATATCAACCATAACCCTTGGCAATCGTCCCAGCGGGATGATCTTTTGTTGGTTCGCCATTCGCAGCTGGATGGTGGACCAGTCTAGTTTAGGTTCTCCCATTCGTTGCCAGGTCTGTTTTGGTAAGACATTCGCATCAGATCCAAGATCAAGGATAACCTGATCTATCTCATAGTCACCAATCTGTGCAGTCAAGCGCATCTCTCCCCCAGTGCGCCTCTTATAGTTGTGTAATTTGTGTACTTCCCTAACCTCAGTCGTCATGCTGGGCTGAGCTGCGCAGTCCTGCAGTAATACTTGAAGGCTTTCTCCCGCCTGCGGGCTACGTAGGAGCTTCAGGCATGCCCTCAAAAAGGTTTCAACTTCTTCTTCTGGCAACTGCGCAGGGGCTTCCAGTGGTTCCTGCTTCCTGGGAGCTGGTTCCTTTCGAACAACAAGCTCCTCTCCTACTTTTTGGGTGACCATGCTACGCGTTATGCTCCTTAGCTCCGTTTTGACTCTCTTTATATTTCGTGTGGGAGTAGACTGTTTGTCCTTCATCTTTGTTAGCAAAATCGGGCGGTCTTCGAGTTCATGGTCCAACTGTCGGCAGTATTTACAGGTCTGCCTAGTGGGATTTGAGCAGTCCCGGGCGAAGTGCCCTACTTCTCCGCAGTTGTAGCAGATTAGTTGGCCTCGTCCTCGTCCAGCACTTCCTCCCCACCCCCCTGCCCCCTGTAGGGGAGCCACCAAAGCTCGCGGGGGATCTTGGAGATGCAGGGTCGGATTGTACCCTATAGAGGGTTCCCCTATCTACCAGTAAGTCATATGTGCGGTAGTTCTGCTCATCATGTCCTATAGATCGACAGAACCTGCACCATTGTTGCTTCAATTCACCTCTATTGACCCGTGGACACTGGGTTGTATCATGCAGTGCCGCTACTCGGCAATCCTCGCACCAAAGGTCCGTGGTTACCCCCTTCCCTCGTTCCATTCGTAAGCTCTGTATTTCCATGTGCATGGCCGCGAGTTGCTCCTGAATTTGCTGTACACCTTCTCTTGTATCATCCTTAGACGCCGCTTCAAGTTTCATGGCAGCTTCCAAGGCTTTTTCTTGTGATTCAAAAGTTTGATGGCCCATGGGCGTACGTAAGTGAGGTAGGAGCATAGCGATAAACCATTTTGTGTGCTGTTTGTCATCGTATTTGAACTCACCTTCCCGGATTGCTTTCTTTAACCGCTGATCAGCCTCCCAGACTGACTCAGACGTTCCCTGCTTGAAGTCCTTTACTTCCGATACCAGTTGGGAATAGGACTTTGGTTTCCAGAATTGTTGTTTTAGGGCATCCTTAATATTTTGAAGTGTCGCGCTCCCGTTTTGAGATATGTACCGCATATACCAATCTAGTGCCCTCTCCTCAAAATCCAAGGATAGTTGCGCTCTTTTTACCGTATCACTTACCACCCCTTGCGCCGTCCATACCAAGTCGGCCACGAACCAAAATCGTTCTAGGTCCTCATCGACTGCCCCTTTTAAGGTAGGTAATTTTAAGTGCGCTGCCATGGGTTCCTCCGGCTTACCTTAGCGTCGGGGCAGCTGATGACTTCTGTGTAGGTCTCGATGGACTATGGGCAAGGCGATCTTCCTTTCGCTTGTTCCAACAGTTCTTCGCTGTTCCGCGATGTACCTTGGCTTATTCAGCCCTACGCTAGATCTCTGATGCCACAACTTGATCCCGTTCTCAAATCTCTTCTGGTCCCGACAACGAAACCATTTGTTGGCTTGAGGGGTCTTGACCCAGTTTCGGTGTGCAAGGTTTGCCAACAAACCCCTATACTACTGGCCCTTTCGGCAGTGACCTGCTTGCGCAGGTCACAGTCTCACCTGAAGTAGTATGGGTGGGTGCTGGAACCAGGTTTCCGCACCCTGAGAAAGGAAGGGTAAGGCAAGCAGGGCTGCGTTCTATTCAAATTATCTCTGCGCAGGGTCAAGTATATGTCCAATTGCATCCACGTGCACTAGATCTATAATTAGAAGCTTTTCATAACCTTAACACAACATTACATACCCGGACAGAACAGATCTAGATTCACTTTAATACACAGACTTTCGCAGCATAATATAACCAAAGCAGAATAGATCCAATCATTCAATATATAGACCTTCGCAGCGCAAAGATAGAGAAATGCATAGCACAGTAATTATCAGCAATTCATTCAATAGTACTCACATATTCAGATCCAATAATCTTGCATATTCATTCATTCATTACCCTTACAATTTCCTTCCCAGCCTGTGCACACAGCAGCAGGGTCCGCACACAGCTAGACTAGGATCTCCGCGCACACAGCCAGCAGGAGTCCGTTCCCCAAAAACCCCAATAGATCGCTTACATAATAGATCGCATCAATATCTCATCAAAACCTTACCTTTTACAATCCGAAATGCCTCCCTATTTATAACAATCTAGCTTTAACATTCCTATGGTCCGCAACCCATGGTTTTCAGACCCCTAGTTTACCTTTTGACCCCATTACAATGCTTTTCGGGGCTTTGACCCACCCCAAAACCCCTGCGTTATACTAAATATAACAAAATTAACCAAAAATAGACCAGTTTCGTAGCTTGTTAGGAGACCCCGTTCCAACAATGGGACCAAGCATCACTTCCAAAAACACGAAAGTGACTTACATTTGGTTTGATTGAGCTCCAAGCTTCTTCTGGAGTTATATTCTTTAAAACCTTAGTTGGAGTGCGATTTACTATGTAATTTGCATAGTTAGTGGCTTCTGCCCAAAAATTGAGACTAAGTCCTTTATATTGAAGCATACAATTAGCCATTTCTTTTAAGGTGCGATTCTTCCTTTCAGCTACACCATTTTGTTGTGGAGTATATGGAATGGTATGTTGCAATTGAATGTCATGCTCAATGCAGAAGTTGATAAATTTGTTGTTAACATATTCTCCTCCATTGTCTGATCTTAACTTAAGAATTTGATGTCCAAATTGTTTCTCAACAAAGGCCTTAAAGGCCAAGAACATGTTAAAAACTTCACTCTTGAGTTTTAAGAAGTATACCCAAGTGTGTCTGGAAAAATCATCAATGAAAGTTAAGAAGTACTTGCAATCAGAGAAAGAAACAGCAGGAAGTGGACCACATAAATCATTGTGCACAAGCTGCAAAGGGGCTGAAGCGTGCCAAGAGGCACGTTTGTCAAAACTATCCCGATGATGTTTTCTGAGTACACATCCGGAGCAAACACCATCTCGGCAAGATACCATAGTAAGACTCGTCACCATATTTTCCTTACATAGAGTTTGAAGAGAGCGATAGTTTAAGTGACCAAATCGCTCATGCCAAAGTTTGCTCACTTCATCATTATGAGCAACAAAAACGGAGGGAAAACATGAAGACCCAAAGTTGTCAAACTTATACAACCTTGTGGAATCATCAGCAATGCCAGTAGCTAAAATATGTCTAGGATCTTTGAGGTGCTTGATTACAACATTATGAGGTGAGAATTCTACTATTGTCCCTTCACCTGAATGAGTTATATGATAAACAAATAGAAGGTTGCATGACAAGGTAGGAACACATAGTACATCATTAAACTGACCATTATCTAGATGAATGGTTCCAGATCCTACAACACTAAGAGATCTATCATCACCAACATAAATATGTTTGGTGTTACAATCATTTAAAGAAGAAAACATGGGTTTATTTTTGGCCATGTGGTAAGAAGCTCCAGAATCAATGAGCCACTCATGAGAATGAGAAGAAGAAGATACATTTAATGCATAACCAGATCTTGATGCTTGATGAAGGTGAAGAGTGCTCCAAATTAATGTTGTGCCTCTTCATTGCTGCTTCTAAGGCTTCCATCTTCTTAAAACATTTGGACTCTATATGGCCATCATGATTACAAAAGTTGCGATGTCTATCTGTCTTCTTCCCTTTGTTTTTATTTGCCCATAATGATGAAGTGAGCAAACTTTGGCATGAGCGATTTGGTCACTTAAATTATCGCTCTCTTCAAACTCTATGTAAGGAAAATATGGTGATGGGTCTTCCTATGGTATCTTGCCGAGATGGTGTTTGCTTTGGATGTGTACTTGGAAAACATCATCGGGATAGTTTTGAGAAACGTGCCTCTTGGCACGCTTTAGCCCCTTTGTACCTTGTGCACAGTGATTTATGTGGTCCACTTCCTGTTGTTTCTTTCTCTGGTTGCAAGTACTTCTTAACTTTCATTGATGATTTTTCCAGACGCACTTGGGTATACTTCTTAAAACTCGGGAGTGAAGTTTTTAACATGTTCTTGGCCTTTAAGGCCTTTGTTGAGAAACAATCTAAACATCAAATTATTAAGTTAAGATCAGACAATGGAGGAGAATATGTTAACAACAAATTTATCAACTTCTGCATTGAGCATGGCATTCAATTGCAACATACTGTTCCATATACTCCACAGCAAAATGGTGTAGCTGAAAGGAAGAATCGCACCTTAAAAGAAATGACTAATTGTGTGCTTCAATCTAAAGGACTTAGTCTCAATTTTTGGGCAGAAGCCATTAACTCTGCAAATTACACAGTAAATCGCACTCCTATTAAGGTTTTAAAGAATATAACTCCAAAAGAAGCTTGGAGCTCAATCAAACCAGATGTAAGTCACTTTCGTGTTTTTGGAAGTGATGCTTGGGCCCATATTCCAGATGTGAAACATAAAGCCTTAGAACCTAAGAGTGAAAAATGCATTTTTGCTGGTTATTCTGAAGATGTCAAAGGATATAGACTTCTTCAACCAAAATCCAAAAATATAATCATTAGAAGAGATGTAAAATTTGATGAAAATATATCGGCCTGCGAGCCTAGTTCGGCGGGTGTGCCACCTTTGGCCTGCGAGCCTGATTAGACATATGTGCCACCTCTCTCTCTCTCTTCTATTTTTGATGGTATTCATTCTAGTTCAGATGATGACAGCGAGGATGACAATCCTCCTCCACCTCTTGAAGATATTCCTTCCGCTCCACAACTTCCAAGATGTGTCCACTCTACTTGGGATGCAGCAGGTTCTCTTGCAGGTGACCCTGTAGATCGACGACGTACACGTTCTCAGTTCCAAAGAGCCTCTTCCTTATTGGCTCAAGTTCCAAAAAATCCTAATCTAGACACCTTTGAAGAAGCTTCCGGTCATCCAGATTGGGATGAAGCTATGAATGAAGAATATCGTTCCTTATTGGCGAACGATACTTGGGATCTTGTTCCTCTTCCAAAAGGAAGAAAACTTGTCAGATGCAGATGGGTTTACAAAACAAAGTTTGGACCAGATGGAAAAGTGGATAGACATAAAGCTCATCTTGTTGCTAAAGGATTTTCACAAGTTGAAGGCATTGACTATACTGAAACCTTCTCGCCTGTTGCCAAAATGAATTCTATCTGCCTTGTTCTTTCCCTTGCTGCCTCCTTTAAATGGGAAGTCCATCAGATGGATGTTACATCCGCCTTCTGACATGGAGATTTTCATGAAGAAATCTACATGGAACAACCCCCTGGCTTTATTCAAAACGACTCTAGCCTTGTTTGTCACCTTAGGAAGTCTCTCTATGGTCTCAAACAAGCTCCTCGAGCTTGGTATGCCAAAATGGATAGATTTCTATTAGATAATGGCTTTTCTAGGTGTCATTCTGACAACACTGTCTACACCAAGAAAGTGGGTAAGTCCTTCACCATCCTTGTTCTTTATGTTGATAATCTTATCCTTACTGGTAGTGAACCCAACCATATAAACCATGTGAAGTCTAGCCTCAAAAAGAAGTTTGAAATGGCAGACTTAGGACACTTGCATTATTTCCTTGGTCTTCAAGTCTTGCAATCCAAAGAGGGTATTACCCTCTCTCAGTCTAAGTATGCCTGTGATCTTCTACACCACTTTCACATGGAATACTGTAAGCCAACCCCTTCTCCATTTCAGTCTCGAGTCAAGCTTTCAGTCACTTGTACTACCCCTGAAGTTGATGCTACCTTATACCGTCAACTTGTTGGTAAACTTTTGTATCTAACCCATACCCGTCCTGACCTCTCTTTTGCCGTTGGTCTTGTTGCTTGGTTTATGCACCAACCTCATGAAAGTCACTGGAAAGTAGCTAAAAGAATACTTCGATATATTCGAGGTACAATTCAGTTAGGGATTCATTATAGTGCAGGAGCATCTCCATTGTTGATTGGTTTCATTGATTCTGATTGAGCAGGTGACCCTGATGATCGAAAGTCTACTGCAGGATATGTATTCATTCTTGGTTCAGGACCTATCACATGGTCTTGTAAGAAGCAAAGTGCCATCTCTCTTTCTTTAGCAGAAGCAGAGTATCGTGGTGCAGTTGAAGCCAACAAGGAAGCCATGTGGCTTCGTCAGATCTTGTCTGAATTTGGTCTTCATCAGCGACATCCAACTACATTTTGGTGTGATAATCAGAGTGCCATTCAACTATATAAAGATCAAGTTCAGCATCAGCGTATGAAACACATTGAGCTCCACATACACTTCATCAAAAAGCTCATTCATGATCGTGTTCTTGAAGTGCAGTATTGTCCAACCAATGATCAAGTAGCGGAATATCCTAACACCACCTACGACATTCTTGGTTTTTGGCTTAGCTACAACCATATTTCTCTTGTTTTTTCTTGCATTTTGGGGTAGCTTCAGCTACACAAAATTAATTTGTGTAAGAAGCATTCAAATTCTTGGTTTTTAACCATTGTTTCTTCTATTTTTCGAGGGTTTATGCTACCAAAATTATGAAAAACGTTTTTTATTTACATATTTGTTTTTTTAATTTTTTTTTGCATCAATGGCTTCCATCCAAGGTTCAAGTTCAAGCCCCAAGTCCAACCCAATGGCCGAATATTATCCTCTTTGGAGGCATGTTCAGAAGCTTCAAAGATGTGGAGGTGGTGGCTCATGGGAATGGCGATGTAATCTTTGCAGTAATTCTTACAAGGGCTCTTACCCAAGAGTGAAGGTACATCTTTTGCATGGAGGAGGACAGGGGATTGCAGGTTGCACAAAAACATTAGAGCCTGTGGTGAGGCGGGAATATCAAAGAGAGCAAGATCAGGCGGATGGAATTAAAAGAAGGCATGATGATCTTAGTCAAGCTACTACTAAAGCTCCAACAAACATTGAGCTAAGGATTGTAGCTGAAGCAAGGAAGAGGAGAGCCACTCAACAACCAGAACAACCACCATCCAGAGGGGCATTCAGTACAGTTCAAGATAGTAGAATTACTAAATTGATGAATGTGCAAGAAAGAGGAGAAGCTGATTCCAGAGTGGCTAGGTGCATCTATGCATGTGGTATCCCATTCAATGTTGTTCGCTCTCCTTACTGGCAAGATATGATAAGGGCAGTTAACAAAGCACCTCAAGGGTACAAGGGGCCCAACTATGAGAAAGTTAGAACTCAACTTCTCAAAAAATGAGAAGGATCTTGTGGAGGATATCTTATCACCAATTCGTTCTTCTTGGAGTAGCTTTGGGGTTACCATAGTCCCAGATGGATGGACAGATACAAGGCATAGACCATTGATAAATATCATTGCCACTTCACCAAAAGGAGCAATGTTTTTAAAGGCGGAACACTGCTTGGGAGAGGTAAAATATGCACAATTCATTGCTGATATTATTATAAAATCTATTGAACACGTAGGTCCTAACAGGGTGGTGCAAGTTATCACGGATAATGCACCAGTATGCAAAGATGTAGGTTTAATTATTGAGGGGAGGTATGACCACATCTTTTGGACACCCTGCATTGTCCATAATCTGATTCTAATCTTAGAGGAGTTTGACAATAAAGTGCCATGGATAAAGGAACTCACATGGGAAGCAAGGGAGTTTGTTAAATTCATCACCAACCGCCACCAATCTCAAGCAATATTTCGAGAGTACTCCAAATTGGAGTTGTTAAAAGTTGCTGAGACAAGATATGCCTTAAACTTCATAATGTTGCGCTGCCTTGTTGAGGTTAAGCAAGCATTAGTGTCTATGGTGGTGAGTCAACTTTGTGTTGAGTGGAGATAGGCAGATTTAGAGTGGGGATATACAGTGCGTAGATTGTGCCTTGATGAGGATTGGTGGAGAAAGATAGTTTTCTTGCTAATGTTCACAACCGCTGCATTTGAGCTTCTTCGGAATGCTGACACTGACCAACCTTTCTTAGGAGAGGTATATGATGGCATGGATTCCATGGTTGAGAAAACTATGGAAATCATTTCACAAGAGTCTCCACAACTTTTGTTTGTAGATGATCATTATGCTGAATTAATCAAGAAAATCATTGTTGATAGGTGGAACAATTTCAACACTCCATTGCACACTTTCGCATATGCTTTGAACCCCAAATTTTATGATGAGGAGCTTATTGCTCAAAGCAACGGGAAGAGGAAGGCACCCCATAAGGATAGAGAGGTGGTTAATGGGGTGAAAAAAGCCCTTATGAGACTTTTTCCTGCTCATATACACAGAGGGAGGTGAAGGAAGAATTTGCCAGTTTTGTTGCAGGAATAGATGATTATTCAAATATATCATCTTTGGAGGAGAGAAGCACCATGAATCCAGTTAGGTGGTGGATTTGTCATGGAACAAATGGTGTACATTTTCAAAACCTTGCCATTCGCCTCCTCTCACAAGTGGCAAGCTCTTCATCAACAAAAAGGAATTGGAGCACCTATGGTTTTATTCATCCTGTGAAGCGCAACAGGTTGGGCTCACAGAAGGCAGAGGATCTTGTTTATGTGCACTCCAACCTTCGCCTTGCATCTTGTAGGGGTCCAGAATATGGCAATGGTCCTTCTAAAGAATGGGATGTGGATTCAAAAAATCCTGATTTGGAGCTCTCTCTTGCTGCCATGAATATTGAGGACTGGGAGCATAGAAGTGGAACTGGCCAAACATCTTCTTCAGCTACACCATCCTCTGCTGAGCATGCTTTTGTTGTTATTTTTGATGAGGATTCTGATAATGAGTATTAGTCTTTTGACTTTATAGTACTTGCAGCCTCATATATATAATAAAGGCCAATTTTGAGATTTTGATGTATAATAAAGGTTGGTTTTGGATATTCCGATATTGCTATTTTCATTATGTGTCTGGTATCATTCATGAGTAAATGTGTTGTAATAGTTTATGCTTTGAATGTAATAAATTATAATTGATCATGTATGTTTTATGATTTCACATAACATTTCTAAAATGTCCTAAATTCTAATATATATATACGCGTTTCGTATCGTACCCCATTTCGGAAACTTGTTTCTGTTTCCCCGTTTCGTGCAACTTAGTGCTGAAGGTACTTGTCAAGACGATAATACCATGCACGAGGAGCTTGTTTTAACACATACAATGACACCTTAAGTTTGAAAACAAGATTTTTATCATTGCTAAGTATGAATCCTTCAAGTTGTTCAATATAAACTTCTTCTTCTAGATCCCCATTTAAAAATGCAGATTTAACGTCCATTTGATATACCTTAAAGTTATGAAAGCTGGAAAATGCAAAGAACATTCTTATGGCTTCAAGTCTTGCTACAGGTGCAAATGTCTCTTCAAAGTCTATTCCTTCCTGTTGAGCATAGCCTTTGCATACAAGTCTTGCTTTGTTTCGAATTACTTCTCTATTTTCATTTAATTTGTTCTTAAACACCCACTTTGTCCCAATTACATTTTTATTATGAGGCCTTGGTACAAGTTCACATGTCTGGTTCTTTTCTATTTGATCAAGTTCTTCATGCATTTCTTTAACCCAACATTCATCGTTGTTTGCTTGATTCACATTTTGAGGTTCAATTGTGGATAGCAAGGCTAAGTGACTAGATGATCCAACAAAAGTTCTTCTAGTTTGTATACCTGCTTCCTTATCACCTAGAATTTGAGATTCAGGATGATTTTTCTGGGCATACTTTGATGGAGTCTTTTCTGACATACCTGTATTTTCATTTCCTTCTTCTGATGCTTCGCTTTATTTTTCTCCTACAACTTCTTGGATTTTAGTAGGGAGAGGTTCGTTATCTTCTTGTGCTTCCTTTTTGGTTATTGTGTATGCTTCATCAATCACAACATCTATACTTTCAACAATCTTTTGGAGTCTTTTATTATAACATTTGTATCATTTGTTTCTGGAAGAGGATCCAAGGAGGATTCCTTCATCAACTCTTGATTCAAACTTTCCAAGTTTATCATCATTTTTCTTTATGAAACATTTGCTTCTAAAGATTCTAAAGTGTTTGACAGTTGCAGGCTTACCATACCAGAGTTCATATGGAGTTTTATCACTATTTACTTGAACATGGACCTTTTTAAGTATATCCATGACTGTATGTACTGCTTCTCCCCATAAGGTGTGAGGTGTTCTTGACTCATCAAGCATGGCACATGCCATTTGTTGAACTGTGGTGTTCATTATTTCTGGCACTCCATTTTGTTGAGGAGTTTTAGCTATGGAAAACTATCTTTTGATGCCATGCTATTCACAAAAATTGAAAAATTCATCTGATATAAACTCTCCTCTATTGGATCTAAGACATTTGAATTTTAGATCCAATTCATTTTCTACCAAAGCCTTGAATATCTTAAACTTTTCAAATGCTTCATCTTTGTACTTTAGTAAACCGACCCAACACATTCTTGTAAAGTCATCAATCAATAATATAAAGTATTTCTCACCATGAGGAGACTTATTTCTCATAGGATCACATAAATCAATATGAACAAGTAAAAGGGGTTTACGTGAAGTGCATTCTTTAGCTTTAAACTGAACTCTGGATTGCTTACGAAATTGACATGATTTTCATATGCTATTTTCAAGTGGAGAAATGTTGAGCAAGTCACGAACTGTTCTCATCTTGCTTGATTTGTATAGTTGAGAAAAGCTGAGCTGTCCCAATCTTTTGTGCCAAAGCCAACTCTCTTCAAATTTGCTCAAAAAGCAAAGCTCTTTGCCACCGTCTAAGATATAAACATTGCCTGGAGTTTTGGTTCCCTTGATTATGATCTTACCTGTATCCAAATTTCTTGCCACGTAATTCTTTGATCTGAAAATAACTTCATGCCCCTCATCGAACATTTGACTAACACTTAACAAGTTATGTCTCAGTCCATCAACAAATAATGCATTCTCAACTTTGACCTTTTCTTCTAAAAATACAAATTCTTTTCCTTTAATAATATCAGGTGAGTTATTACCAAAAGTCACATTCTTTTCTTTCTTAATTTCATTAAAAGAAACAAACTTATGCCTGTCACTTGTCATATGCTTTGAACATCCTCTGTCAATGTACCATAGATTCTCTCGATCTCCTGCATACAATGTGAGACCACAATTTTTAGAGGAAGCAATCTTCTTTTTTCATACCTTGGGAAATTTTGTCTTCTGTTCATGTTGATAAGATGAATTCATCCTGCTACTGCATTCAGTTTCTTCATGGTTGAAGTTATTGCAAATACAACATTCAACTTCATTTTGAAGAGGGGAGAAAGCATTATAAGAAGACTCTTTTGTCCTATTGTCATTATGCTATTTTCTTGCTTCTGTAGTCATAATTGTTTTATAAGCAACACAATGAATTGCTTTATGACCAAAGTTGTAACAAATGAAGCATTGACCCTTGAAATAAGAATACCTGGGAGAATAATACCTTTTCGAGTAGCTTGCCCTTTGTTCATGGAAAGGTTGTTTTGCATGAGCAAAAATTGATCCTTCATTCCTCTGCTGAGTCTTATGATTCCGATGATTGCTTCCTTTTACCGCATTGACGTAGCTTTTTGTACCCGTTTCAGAAGATTTCATAGGTTCTGATGTTTCACCATTTTGATTCGGATTGTATCCAAGCCCCGTCTTGATTAGTGGAGAACGTTGTACTTCAATGATTTCTTCTAAAGTTTCTGATCCTTTAACAAATCTAAGATTTAGAGCCTTTGTTTTCTCAAGTTTCTTTCTTGGACTCACAATTTCAAGTTCTAAGTTTTCACTGTGCCTTTTCCTTTCTTGAACTTGTTTCTTCATAGCTTCTTCTACTAATTTAGCTTATCCTAGACAAATCTTTAGATGAGTTATTTCTTCAACAAGAGTGTTTTCTTTACACATACTGATTTCCTTTTCTTGATTCTTGTTTATGACCCCGAGTCTATCAATTTTATTCTAAAGCATCCATGAAGACATCATTAGATTCATCTACACATTGTTCTTCAAATGCCATAGGTAATTGACAATCCTGGTCTGACTCATCATTCTCATTATTGAAAGAATATTCACTATCTTCATGAGTATAAAAACTTTTCTTGCTATCAAAACTTCTTTTAACATTCTTCCTTGGAACATTCCTACCTTTTTCATGATTTTCTTTATATGGACACTTAACGACATAGTGACCTACTCTTCCACAGACAAAACATTTAAAAGGAAGCTTACCTTTGAACTTGTCAGCTCCTACTTGGAGCTTCTTCACAAAATTCGCTTTTTTTCGTCTAAAATTTAACCTGTTTCCTTAGGCTTTTCTTTTTTTTTCCCTTTGTTTGTGGATTTGAATGTTGCTTCTTTAATAGCTAATGTACCTCCTTTCCTCATCTCATAAGTTGTCAAGATCCCATGGAGCTGTTCAATAGTAAGATTCTTCAAATCTTGCATTTCTTCAATGGCGAAGACTTTGGAATCAAACTTCGGGGTTAGAGATCTTAAAATCTTTTCAACAACAGTAAAATCCTTTATTTCGTCACCAAGTCTTTTCATTGAGTTAACAATCTCGTCTACTCTAAGGAAAAAAATTGCAATACTTTCATCATCATGCATTCTAAGAGTCTCATACTGAATTCTATATTTTTGAAGTTTAGCAATTTTACCTTAGTGTCACCTTCATAGCTTTTGGACAAGCTTATCCCATATTACCTTTGCTATATTCAGCTGCATGACTTTCACAAACTCAAATTCAGCCAAACTTCACAAGATAGCATTGACTGCCTTCACATTGATCTCATACTAGTTCTTCCCTGCATTATCTGTGTGAATGGAGGTTGTGTATTGATATCCACCTTAAACAATTGCCCAAACATTGTTGAGAATTTGGAGGGCTAGTGATTAATACAAAATTCTCTTCTTGATAATTACTTGTGAGCTTACTTGGATTACTTATGTCTTCTCTTCTTTAGCTTAGTTAATCTTTTCATCAAGTCAATTATCAAAATACACGAGACACACAAATTAGGCTCCTAGAGCCAGGGCAAAAACCTCTCCCTCTTCGAGAGGAAAACCCATGAGAAATTCTTCTTATAGATCTTCAAATGGCAAGTACCATGACCCAGACTTAGACCCTTGACCTATGAATGCCTCCAAGACCTTGTCTTTACTTCTTCGCTTGCTTTCAACACTGACCCTTCTCTTTTGCTCCAATCTGCACTGATCTGCACTTGTACTTAGAGAGCTCGGTCTCTACTTCTTAACACTTAGATACTTTGTTCACTGTCTTTAACCTTTCATATGATACAGGTTCTCTATAATCCGTACTTATCTCTGTGCTATTAACCCTCTGAAATCCGCATCTATGTCTCCTAAAATTTGCATTTACATCACAGAGTAATCTGCAATTTTCTCCACAGGACAGTGCGCACTGCACTCACTGCATTCATTGCATTTCCGCACTCACTGCACTTCTGCACTACACTTCTCTTTAATCTGCACTGCAACTCCTCTTTAATCCGCACTGCAACTCCTCTTTTTATCTGCACTAAACTTCAGAAATATTCCGCACTTCAGATGCAGAGATGACCGAAAACTTCTGTAATTTCTGCGAGGTTTGCTAGGGTATATATAGTTGTTTGCCCTTGTATATAAGCCAACCTGACATGTGAACCAATGTGACTATTTTGGGAGCTGACATGACTGTTATGAGGCCGACTTCTCACTGCATATAGTGCCAACTATATTACATATTTTCCAGCGTTTGATGGAGAGCTATCTTGAGGGCTGTTAGAGCCTTTCTTCCACGGTTTTCTAGGACAAGGTCTTGGAGCATTTCATGAGACTAGATCCTTCATATATATATGACACTTAATTACATTTATCCCTAGAAGACAAAACTCTAGATAGACATCAAGAAGACGTCTATTAACCTAAGTAAACTCTTGCTCATGAAACCCATGAAGCAAGTACAAAATACATTTTTATTATTTTTGTCTTCTTCTTTACAAAAAATACATAATTACATAGTCAATATGAAGGCCGATTTAGTTACACTTTTCAACACTCCCTCTTAACTAGGGAGGTATTCATACAAGTACATGGTCACTTTCAAACTAAAGAATCTCATAGGAAGAATCGGATTGGTAATCGCATCTGTATAGCATCATATCAACCAGCATTGTCCTAGTGCAAGGCCTTGACTAACAGCCCCATCTCTCAACTAGACAATGGGCTACAATGCTGGCGAGACACAAGACTTATAGACACCATAGTCATTGTATCTCCAAGGTACATACTCCACCTAGGTGTTCCCAAAGTGTGACTTTCTTAGACTATTCTTCTCTTGGGTAGCCAACCCTCAAAGAATATCGATCCTCGACTACCCTTATCTTGAATGCCCTATCTCATTCTCAAAGAGTATCGAATGCCAGATGATTACCCAATCCTCCATTTTGTCTTCCGGGTGAAGACCAGAATGATGTGTCTATCCATTCTCTCCACATGGCCTTCACTAAGACTTATGGCTGTTAGTCCTGGTCTAGTGTATGACACATGTATTAGAGAATCACATATGTCACTCCCTCTTAACTCAGGAAGGACATACTTCAAGTTTCTTCCAAGTAAGAAACTTACCACCAGGCTCTCTCTCAACCAGGGTCCTGCAGCAACAATCCAACTACTCATGAAGAATTCCTCCCCTCGATGTCATGGATTTCGATATTGAGGAATCTTCAACTTTTGGCTTCATAGGGCACAGATCATCCATCACTTTTAGTCACCAGTCATGTCCACTATCAGAAAGTGATTCATCAGTTTTTCTCATTTGGTCCACCGTTATGCCATGCTGCTTTCCTTTGAATCATCTCCAAGGATCATACATCCTTTCTCATGATTAGCAGCCCTGCACAAATTTAGCCAGAAAAACATATACATATGAACTTTAAAGAAAAAAGTTACCTCAGTGATGATCTTTCACCATGACATCTTCCTGTAGGCATCGACATCCTTTATTCAGATTGACACATCTCCTAATGATATGTTTTGTCAAGGGTCTTCTTCTTTACCAGAATTCTGTCAGAGTTTACATATCCTCCTAGGAGATCTCCTAGCCACATCTTCTTGGCTTCCGAATGATAACTGCCTCTTGACATGATTGCATCTCATGATCTCTTCCTTTCTGCACATTCTACATTCTCAGGAACTTTTACAAGTTTTTCTAGTTCCTCGTCCATATACAACCACCTCATATTCCACGAGGATATATTATGTTGATTTCATTTGTCAATGCACCAAGAGATCCTCCTTCATAGATCATACTTCTGAATATAGAAGTCTATTACCTGCAACCATATGACATGACTTCACAACATCCAATGTCAACTTATGAATATATACATACCTCATACCTTTTTCATTTAAATCATCTTGTGGCAGTTTTACTCGAATGAAGAGCTTCATTCCCTTGACCTGCTCCATCAATATGTCATCACATCCCAGAATTCTATAGCATGGAATTCTTGATGAAACCATTATGCTTTCTTTCTAATCAATGAATTCATATAGAGCTCCATTAGAAAATGTCAGCACCAATTTTCATGATGACCCTTGATCTTGATGACTGCCTTCCATCAGTATTGTTATCAGAGAGGTTTTCTAGGAGCTAGTTTTTATCGAGAGCTCTTGCCATGCTTCGATCATGATGCTATAATGTACACTGCTTCTTATCATACTATTTTGCAACCAACATAAATCACTTAAAGGAGAGGATGATCTTAGTCATAGTAGAGATTCCTCGCTTCTTTCTTAGATTTCTTTGCATCAGGTTTTTCCCTCATATCTGAGATATGGGTTTCTTCCCTTTTCCTCTTGTCCTTGTAAGATTTAGGACAATCTCTTTTATAATGCCCAAGTTCATTACATCCAAAGCATCGTACTTTGTCCATATTCCTTCTTTTATTCATAGGACCAAATTTTCCGAATCTTCCTTTCTTTCTGTATATGGTTGCAAAGGCTTGATTCTCTTCACTTGGTCCTGTATCAGCTTTGGCTTTTAGTCTTGTTTCCTCTATTTTACATAGAGACCATAAATCATGGAATGGTGTGGCTTCTTTCTTCCCGTATAAACTAGAAGAGAAGTTTCCCCATTCCTCTGATAGAGCATTCAACACTACTGTAGAAATCTCAGTGTCAGACATTACTTCTCCTAGTGCCTGCAATTGATCTCTTATTTCAGAAATCCTCATAAAATATGGAGTGATTCCTTCTTCCCTTGACAATTTTATTTTATATAGTTCTTGTCTCAAAGAGATTGCTTCTCCTGCATTACTCACAGAGAATAGCTCCACCAGTTTCTCATATAATCCTTTAGTAGACTTTAGTTTTGATACATAGGGAATGAGTGAGTCCTTAATGGATTCTATGAGAATCCTCTGGGCTCTAATTTCTCCCTTCATGTATTTGGCATGAGCTGGAGCATCTTCTTTTGGAGGTTGAATTGTCGATCCTTTGATGTAGTCCATAACTTCGTCTTCAATTAAATTCAAATCTGTCCTTTTCTTCCATGCGCTAAAGTTTGATGACCCAACCAGCTTGTTGCTTTCTTTACAATAAGTCATCTTGACAGATTTAAGTAAGGTCATATATACTTACCTGAGAGATGCTTTTCTTCTTCTATCAGCTTCCTTGTTGATGATGATGAAGGGGATGGCAGGAACTTCCTCTTAGATTGATTTCAAAGTAGGTGATTTTATATCCTTGATGATCAAGGATTACTTTAGGACGAAGATGTCTTCAATAGTGTAGTTTGGTGCTTAATGATTTGAGTTCCAACAATGTCTTCAATATGAAGAATCTTTGATGTCAAAGATTACCTCCTCGATATGTGGATTTAAGGTTGAAAGTCTTCTTTGAGATGGCTTGAGGATTTTCTTGCAAACTGACTTGACTTTCTCAATGTAGATTTTGCCTTTTGCTTTGATGCTTTCTAGAAAACTGAATTTTGATCCTTGAGTGTCTTCTTGTCAAATGGCCCTTTGTTTTTAGCACCTTAGCTCTGATACCATGTTGTGAATTTGGAGGGCTGGTGATTAATACAAAATTCTCTTTTTGATAATTACTTGTGAGCTTACTTGGATTACTTATTTCTTCTCTTCTTTAGCTTAGTTAATCTTTTCATCAAGTCAATTATCAAAATACACGAGACACACAAATTAGGTTCCTAGAGCCAGGGCAAAAACCTTTCCATCTTGCAGAGGAAAACCCACGAGAAATTCTTCTTATAGATCTTCAAATGACAAGTACCATGACTCAGACTTAGACCCTTGACCTATGAATGTCTCCAAGACCTTGTCTTTACTTTTTTGCTTGCCTTCAACACTGACCCTTCTCTTCTGCTCCAATCTGCACTGATCTGCACTTGTACTTAGAGAGCTCGGTCTCTACTTCTTAACACTTAGATACTTTGTTCACTGTATTTAACCTTTCATATGATACAGGTTCTCTGTAATCCGTACTTATCTCTGTGCTATTAACCCTTTGAAATCCGCATCTATATGTCTCCTAAAATTCACATTTACATCACAGAGCAATCTGCAATTTTCTCCACAGGACAGTCCGCACTGCACTCACTGCATTCACTGCACTTACTTCACTTTCGCACTCACTGCACTTCCGCACTGCACTTCTCTTTAATCCGCACTGCAACTCCTCTTTTTATCTGCACTAAACTTCAGAAACATTCCGCACTTCAGATGCAGAGATGACCGAAAACTTCTGTAATTTCTGCTAGGTTTGCTAGGGTATATATAGTTGTTTGCCCCTGTATATAAGCTGACCTGACATGTGAACCGATGTGACTATTTTGGGAGCCGACATGACTGTTATGAGGCCGACTTCTCACTGCATATAGTGCCCACTGCCAACTATATTACATCTTTTCCAGCGTTTGAAGGAGAGCTATCTTGAGTGCTGTTAGAGCCTTTCTTCCACGGTTTTCTAGTACAAGGTCTTGGAGCATTTCATGAGACTAGATCCTTCATATATATGTGACACTTAATTACATTTATCCCTAGAAGACAAAACTCTAGATAGACATCAAGAAGAAGCCTATTAACCTATAGTAAACTCTTGCTCATGAAACCCATGAAGCAAGTACAAAATTTATTATTTTTGTCTTCTTCTTTACACAAAATACATAATTACATAGTCAATATGAAGACCGACCTAGTTACACTTTTCAACAAACATCAATTCCTATTGCCCGCAAATATGCTCTCATTCTGACTTTCCAGAATACAAAGTTAGTCCCATTAAACAAAGTTGGCTTAATAGAAGATATTCTCTCTTGATTGCTCATATTGATGGATCTCCCTTTAAACGATCAAGCTTCTTCTGAGGGACCTGTTTTGAATCTTGATAACAATTGTTAGGAAAAATACCGTGGGGGCAGGGGGGTGGTGGGGTGAATCAGTATTTTTCCTAACATGGACAAGACCAAAGTTTGCCAATATAGTTCCAATAGGAAATGGAGATAGTGATGGATCAAACCCTTCCTGCCCTCGATGACAGACTCTTTTTGGACAACCAAGAATAGGGCCAACCAATAGTGGGAGAGTCTCAAATCACATTAGGTCAAGGATAACTACCCATTTTCCCTCTTTCCTGGCTGTTATAACTTGCTCTCTAGATTGTTTCAAGTTGTCAATGTGGGATCCCGTGAGGTTAGTATCCTGAAAAACCCTATGCAGAAGGGATGATTTAACTTGAGACAAGGTCTGTATGGCAATCATGTAAAGTCCTAAAATGAAGGCGAAGTGTTGAGTTGGCTCCAACCCAAGGTTGCTATAGGCTGATGTCCTTCAGATCAAGTATATCGTGATGGAAAATAGTTTGGTGTAATATAGTAACGTTATATGTTAGTGACATGTCACCAATGTAGTATTAAGGCCAGATTTTGAGTGGTTAAACCACCATGACCAACGTAGGGTGCTCCATAATAATGGGGTAATGATTTAACTTGAGAAAATGGTACTTCAAACCTACATATTTGTTTACCTCTCTCAGGCTCTTTGTAGATGTAATAGTTGTAATTTTGATCATTAATATATGTGATGGATATTTTCTTTTACAATCTTGTTGCCCTCTGTTCATCAAAATTATTCTATTCCAAACATACTACTAGTTATGGCTATGAATGCATAGCCATAAGGAGCTATTGCTTTGTGATCTTTGCCCTAAAGATCACCAAACTGTATATGTGTGCAAGTGTACAAAGATCAGTGAAAGCAAATCAACTAGATTCCTAAACATCCATAGCATCCATGCATGAGATCTCAAGTAAATGGTTCCAACAGATGCACTTGATCCCTCACAGGTTGGTCTAGGGTGTTGGGTTCGATGTTGGAGAACCAGATTCAACTTGAAGAACTTGCTCCTAGCTACCGTGATCCGATAGATCTACACACATACACCAACAAACAAAGCAAACTTGCCTTCCGCAGAGGGCAGATTAGCATAAACAAAACATACATGAACACATGATGCAAATAGCATGTAAGGGAAAGGAATCATGAACTTTCATTAATAATCAATGACAAATACATAAGTGATATACGTTCCCCACATGAGGAGCCTCTGCTCCAACTTGCAGCTTGGTCTCCTTCTACCTATATAGCAGAGCTCCTGCGCTATAGTATGGACCCTAAATCTAGCCCCTTTCCTCATGATACGGTGAGATTATATAGGTTTATTCTTTCCTTTGGGAGAATGTATCTAGACACTTAGGGGCTTGAGAAGTTAGGAGACTTCTACAATAATGGACCCCTAGCCAACTCATACACAAGTGGGTTTAGTTGATTTCCTTGGGAATGACAAATTCTATAACCCTTTTTCTCAATTATGAAATAATTGTTATCTCATAATTATAAAATTGTGACAAATAATAATGAGAAATAACTCAATTATGTAATTTCTTTCTTTTAACATGGAATAATTCCCTTGTAAGACCAATATAAGTAAATGCAATGGTGAAAGGGGATGCATTCTAGCCAGAAACTGAGGTAAGTTGAATTTGGGCTTCTCTCATTATGGTGGAGTGGCAAATAGGGTTATAACACTACTTCTATAGTATACCTCTTTACATCTGCAAACATTTATGAATTTACATGATGCATATTCCATGCCCAGGTGGGTATGTGATGGCATCAGAGGTACTGATTATCATATTTCTCTATCCAGATGTTTTCCTAGTACATTTTCCTTGACAATGATGCTAGCAATCTGGGCATTTGAATATGTCACACATTAGTTATGCAGACTCCCTAGACACAGTTTGATATGCTGCAAACATAGTAACTTCACTTGGATTTCTTTTTATTTTTAATCTTTTTCAGGGTTTGCAGGCAATGCTATTTGTGTACTTGGATTTCTGATTTGTTCGAGTATTATTTTTCCTAATTCATGTCAAAGATTTATATTGGATGAAGACCACTGCTTCAGGCACTTTATAACTTTTGTTTACTGTTAGCACATATTTCTTTCTGTTAAATTTGGACCTGGAAGTCCATCTTCAGTAGTGTTGATATTTGTGTGCTTATCAGTCGACTGGTGCTATTGTTTGAAATTTCAGAGACACTTGATGGGGAGAATGAGGAGGTACCTGAAACTGAATATTATGTTCCTAAATCATCTAAGAAAAAAGAGATGAAAAGACAAGAGAGGGAATCCCAGAGACAGGTATGTATTTCTACACTTTTGATGTTGATTACTGAGAATCTTAGGGAAACGTTTGCTTGTAGCATGCGACTGTAGCAGAAGTTCTGTGTTCAATTATGCAAGATGATTTTGTTGTAAACCCTGTTTTTCGAATTCCCACTTTACTCTCTAATATTGAGGATAGTAACTGAACTAATTTTCTTTCCTTCTCTCAAGGCAGAAGAAGGATCACGTGAAATTCGAAGAATGAAGCAGGATCAATATGCTGAAAGGCGACAACGGAAGGATGAGGAACATGAAGCTGAGGAGCGTAGGAAGGTACTTGATCACTCACATGCAATTCTCTCTTGATTATAGCTGGTGCACTGAATTACGAAATCCAGTCCAAGAAAAGTAGGCTTGAGTGGCCAACATTTACCTAAATATAGTTTTTTTGGTGGTTATTTAGGAAGAGGAAACGAAAGCACAGAAAGAGAAAGAAGAGGAAGCTGCAAATGCAGAATTTGAGAAATGGAAAGATGCCTTCTCAGTTAAAGAAGAAGGGACCGCAGAGGAGGAAATGCAGGATGGTAGTCAAGGGCTGCTCTTTGATTTTGTGGAGTATATCAAGGTAATTTATTAGCTTCATTTGCTTTTTTATGTTTATGAAATTTGATTGAGTCATCCATATAGTTACGCTCTCTAGAGTCTAGACAATTTGTATTGCATTAGCTGCTTGATTAGGCTTAGTAGTTGTTGATATTAAACTTCATTTTTTTCATGCTTTTTGGTTGGTTGCATATAATTTTTAATGCCCAGTTCTCAGAGATAAGATTGGCACATCTTTCTATGACGACACTGTAGTGTAAAAAAGTGTGTTAACTTACTTTGTGTCATTGGATCATAATATCATATACATCCAATGGTGCAATTTTAGTAGTCATGTTTGACATTTGATAAAATTTAATTTTCTTTGGAGTCTACTTGGAAACTGCAGCTGGATGATGCCAGCTGGCAATCTAATTAGAACAAATTTTCATACTTGTGTTAAATAAACTAGTTTGTAAATAATTTTTTGCATTAGTTTGAGATTCATGTCAAAGTCCAGAGGTACTCAATTCAGCATGAAGATTTGAGTAGCTTACATAGCTTGCTGAGTTTTTGCCAACAAAAAAAGATAGAGTTATCGAGGCTATTGATTTTTTTTTTTGGGGGGGGGTGACAATTGTGGAATGATGACTAGAACAAGTAAATAATCATTGATAATAGAGGAAGGTGAACATGGTGCGAAAAGATTTCAATTCCATAGCCGATCATTCAAAATGTTAATGGTAGATATCATTGTTTAAAAGAAGACTTTGTTTTTCCTAGTGGGCTAGCTTGAGAGATTGAGCTTCATGTAGGGGGCTCAGGGTTGATTTCTCTGGTTGTCTGCCTCTTTTGCATCCTTCACTAGATGCCTTTCAGGTCAGGCACCATAATCAATGCCAATGGGTTTACACTGGGAAGCCCATCCCTGGAATGTGGGGATGTGCCTGGAGATTTACCTGCAAGGTTTTACTTGGAACTTGGTGTTACAAAGTGTAACATTTTGTAATTTATTAAGTCCTAGTGCTCAAGAGTTAACAATGAACACAAATAGATGAAATGAGAGGTGGTTTCTATCCTTGCGTTCTGCATGCTAATTTCAGCTCTTGTGGCATGGATTGCTTCAGTGATTGCCAAAAATGACTCCCTGTTCATTGTTCTCAATTTTTCCATTCTTTTTCTTTGTGAGTGTGTGTTTTAGAGCTTTCTAATTTTTCCCATTTCAATTGTGACAAAGGAACTAATAGTAGAATGTTTGTCAAGTTATACACAGATATGCACTGTAAAGAATTTGTCTTACAAATAAAACAAAGACCGAAACACGAATCAAAGCTTCAGATTACATAAACAAAAGCACTGAATGGAAAATTTGGAAGTGCAAACACTGCATATCAAGAGATGAGATCTGTTTTGGAAAATATGAACTCTGACCTGAGAAATTTTCAGCATAAATGCAATGGAAATTATTTGTAATTAATAGCCCCGCATCTTCTCAGTATTACAATAGAAGGGTCACAATACTGTCCAAGATGGACTACAAAGTTTTCTCTGAATCTTTCACACACTTGCCCTATATGCTCACACATCTCACGTGTATGAGTAATAATCCTAACTATTGCATGCTTTCTCATCTAGTCAAACTTGACAAGAGGGAAAAGCAGTTACAAAACTTAACTTCAAATAATAGACATCGCAGTGAGTGCCCTATATACTGAGGAATCTCTTGTAATATTCCTAATTTGCGATAGCAAATTGGAATATTCTATTTTGTTTATTTTGCCACCTATAGTTTGTAAGTAAATAAAAAGTGAGTAAAGAGGGTCTAAACTCACTTAAATGAAATAAGACATCCACCTAGTAGCACAACGTTGTGACTTAAGTGGGAGTCAAGGGGGGACCCAACACCACGTGGAGGAGGGGGACTATGGACACTCTAGAAGTTTCTCCAAGCTTCTGCGCAGATAAGGATGAGAATGTGGATAAGGATGAGGATAGGAAATGATGGTCTTCTAGTACTCTCAGGAGTACCACGTCCACGACCATGACTAGAAGGTGGAGGCTGAATCTGCAAAGGAACAATAGTTGGATATCGAGAACTGGCACTGGCACTGGCACTGGCACCCGCACTGCTACTGGATGGTGGGACTGGCCCTATGTGTGGCGGTGCTGCTGATGCTTCATCATCATCCCTAAAAAGTTCTGCTTCCAATTCTTCCATATGTACCGTGCCGTCCTCCAAATTATCATCCTCTGGGTTGTTGTCCCAGACTCTGTATGATTGATCCTCATTTGCCCGCTCACAGTAATGGCTCAACAACCTCAAGTTGTAATGCACATAAACCAAGCTTTCAGCTCGGTTTTCATTTAGCCTGTTTCTTCTCACATTATGTATGAAGCTGTAGGTGCTCCAACATCTCTCTGTAGAAGAAGTATTCACAACCTGTGAGAGAACTTTTTTTGCCAACTTTGGCAAAAGTCCCATGCCGCCATATGCTTCCCACCATGTGAGAGCATCAAATCTGTCTCTGTCTTCCATTGCATGGAAAGAACTAAAGTTAGCAGTGCAACTGAAGTATTTGCCTAATTCAAGGTGCAATCTAGCACACTCCTCCCTGTCGGGTACCAATTTGTCTAATGCCTTCATGTACCCCTCTTGTACCTCTAGATTTGTGTGAGGTTTGATCCTAACCCCACCTCTAGGTTCAGGTTGGCCCAACCAAGATGGAGAGTAGTATTTTGGCATAAGGATATATGCTAAGGCATGTAGTGGAACATTGAGTTTATTCCATCGTGCACACACACAGTCATGAATCATAGCATACAAGTTGGGATCATTATCCTTAACAACATCTTTTATTTAGCCCAACATGCTTTCCATCTGCACATAAAACTCCCCAATCACTGGTTTATCTGTATCTGCAAACCGAATCATGTGATAAATGGGCTTGGTGAAATTCAAAATTTCCCTCACACGTGCCCAAAACAAAGGGTCAAGGGCGGTCTCCTTCACATGTTCAAAACCTTGTCTGTCAACTATTGTCGCTGCCCTGTCCTTTAATACCTGCCAGTGTGAGCTTGATACCATTGCAGCCAATGACTCTCTTACCTTCAAAAGGGGCCTGAAGGTGAGGTAATAGCTAGCAAATCTAGTCTTTGCTATCTTCAACAACTCCAATTTGGAGTGAGTACAGAAAAACCCATGGATATTGCTATGATTTGTAATAAATTTTATCATTTTTTTACCTCTCTTGTACAAATCACCAAGCCATTTGGATTGAGGTTGTTTGTTATTAATGATATCATGCATCAAAAGGTTCATTGTGTGAACCAAACACCCAGACCAAAATATGTTGGGGTATTTATCCTCAATAATTGCTCCTGTTGCCTTACAATTAGCAGCATTATCAGTGATGACTTGTATGACATTGTATGGCCCAGTATTTTCAATTATTGCAAGTAATGGTTTTGAAATGTTAATGCCGGTCTTGAATTTGTCTGAATAACATATGCTGACAGGAAGATTGCACCACTAACCGACACAGCCAAAACACTTATCAATGGCTTTCCTTTTACATTGGTCCATCCATCAGAGACAATGGACACCCCATGCTCATTCCATGAATTTGTCGTTCTAGCCAAAGAATGGTTTATTTTAACTTTTTCATGATCAAGATCCATGGTTCTAGCTTTGTCATACCCAGGGCTCCTGTATCCTTTGGGGGCATCATTAATGGCAGAAACCATTTCATGCTAGCAAGGTGAGCGAAGAACATTGAATGGCACCCCACATGCATATAGAAACCGGAAATTTTTTGAATCCATATCATTCCTACACCCTTCGTCAAGGAAATCGGATATGGTTCTATGCGTTAATCTAGGTGTGCCACTGCCTCCATAACCACTGCCATTGGTGGAAGTTGATGGACTTCTTTGTCCATGATGTGATGCACCTGATGGTGTATAAGAATCAATGAAACCCCTAGATCTTTTAGATCTCTAGAGGGTAGCCAGCTCTTCCTTTCTATATTTCTCTCTCTCTGTTGTTGGAACTCTAACACAAATTTTGATTCCTAGAATTTTGTCTCCATCCCCTAGCATTTTCCCTCAAAGGTGCCTTCTCGCACGGGTGTATGAACCATGGTATTCTTTATTGCAATGGGGGCAAAGAAATTTAGTGGTTCCACCACCTTTCCCTCCTTCCTGCCTCTGAACATATTTCCAGAAAGATGTCTGAGTTTGGTCTTGTCTAGTTGGGGTATCTGTGGCCTCATGTTCTCCACTCCCCCCTTCCTCCTCAGCATAATCCTCCTCCTCTTCAGGATTTTCATCAAATCCACCATAACCCACTTCTTCATCCTCCTCTTCTCTAATGTGCCTCTTTCTTCTACTCTCCAACACCATTATTACAAAGAAAGGAACCAACATGATGAAAATCCCTAGCCATATAGCCATGATGTTTCAAGTTTCAAGTTTCAAGTTTCTAGCCTGCAAAAAAAATGGAGAAATGCCAAATGGGAATAGGAAATGCAACATAAGAAAAAAACAATTCAATTTTTAAGTTTTCAACACAATAAAATGCAACATTTAGAAAAAAAATCAAGTTTTCATTTTTGAACAACTTAAAAATTCATCCTAGAAAATACAAAACTAGATTAGAAGACCTACCTCTTTCTTGCAATCCTCCTCTTGCTATCTTGCAACTTGCTCCTTGCTCTCTCCTTGGCACTTCCGCAACTCCGCTCTCCAACTCTCGCTCCAAGCTCTCTTGTTCTCACTCACTCAACTAAAACAATAAAACAAAATGAGGGGAGGGTGGGCTTTTATTTACCCAACCCTCCTCCCTTCGTCTCCCAAAAAAAACGAATTTTTTGAAGATTTTTTTTTTCACGCCGCCGGGGAGCGTTTTTTTTGTTGGGGAGCGTTCGCTCCTGAACGCTCCTCGACTGCTTCTGGCATTTAAAAAATGCTCCCGAAGCATTTTTTTAATGCCGAAAGCGCTCAAGGAGCATTTGCTCTTGAGCGCTCCCTGAAACGCTCCCGAAAAGGCAAAGAGCGTTTTTATAGCTCGGAAGCGTGTTCCCGAAAATGCTCCCCTCAGGAAGCGTTTTCGGGAGTGCGTTTCCGAGCGCTCCCAAAACGCTCTCGAACGGAGCGCGTTTCGGGAGCGGGAAAGGGGGGGGGGTGAAGCTTCCCTGCAACCTTGACTCGGAGTATTACATCTCGGGTCATATTAGGATTGATGCTTATAATTATGAAATGAGGTGGTGATATCCAAGAATCAACATAAGATCTTGGGAAACGGTTAAGAAACTAAGATATTTCCCATTGTGATCATTCGTCCTAGTACTTTCAACCTAGTTTAGCAGACCCCTAGATCAACTTAATATTTCGCATCACTTAAATCTATGGACTGAAGTTCTCCTGAAGCCATTTCTACCTGTATGAAATCGTTTTGCATGCGGTTGCCAACCCATATTTATTTAATGCATATGACGAAATGAAACTATCACTAGCACCAATATCAAATAATATTTTGATTTTTATGTCGTTAATAGTACATGAGAACTTCACTACAGTGGACTGATGTTCTGTACTTCCTTCGAACAACTCCCCGGGAACATTTTTCGATGTGAGATGCAATTGTTTTTCTAAATTTTTCCCACCAAATCACAACTCTTTCCTTTAGCTAACTATAGAAATCTTTGTCTTAGAGGTGGAAAATATTCTCTCAACGTGAAACACCTTGTCATTCCTTCCAACCATTCTTTAAAACGTCTTTTGACTCATTTTCCTAGAAATTCTGGGAGTTTAATCTTTTGTAGCTCCCTAAAAATATCCTCTTGTGTTTGTCTATAATCTAAATCCTTGGACCCTTTTATCTTTCCTCCCTCAAGGTGAGATCACTCTTCCTTGTATTGGTGAGATCTCTCTCTATTTAATAATAAATTCTTTTCACTAGTTTCAATCCCACTTCTTTACCCCTGTGAGCATCACCCGATGTAATGAGTGCTAAGTGGATTATTCAAAAATCATGAGAAATTAGTCAGTTACGACTACCTCTCATGAAAATGGTCATCGATGAATGACTTACTTAATGCAGTGGAATCCCAAAATGATATATAAAATAATAAATTCCTCAAGCCCAATACCATCCTATCTACTTAAAATCTACATAAATAGTTTAAATCTTATCATATTAAATATAATTTATTATTATTTCAAGTCATGAAGTCCCTATATCAACGATTTATTCTCATGTTATATATTATTTTACCCTCCTTTGCTTCCTTATTTCCTACTCATACTTACACTTTTTTTTTTTTTGCCCTTTATTATCTCTTTATCTACTTGTTCTCATTTCTTTTGCCCTTATATATATATAGATATATATCTATATCTATATCTATATATATTTATTTTTTAATTTAATTTAATTTAATTTAATTTTTTAAAATTATGTAATTAACGAACTTCAACCACATTTGCTATGTAGTTGTGCTAGGCGAGAATTTAAGTACTCATTTTAAACAATATTTTACATATTTATTTAATTGTTTGTACATTTATTATAATTTTAATATTAAAACTTTAATTATAACTTATTAATTTTTCAAAATACATATTTTAAATTCATATAATATTCTAGTAAATACTTTACTTTCATATAATGTAATTTCAAAATTAATGCCGAATAGTAATAGAACTTTAAAATAGAACTTATTAAATTATAAAACTTGAGGTATTCTACATATTCATTTTAGTTGGTTGGGTAGCTAGTGGTGGGACGGGTTTCACGACCGACCCGCTAATTAAATAATATTATATTCTATTTCAGGCGAGCGATCAGCACCTATTCTTTAGGTCACCATTAGAACACGTCACCCTCAGGATAGCTAGTTGAAGTTGATGACCCTGAACTAGTTGAACTCTGCCCTTCCCCTTTGGGATGATACCCTTGAATATCTGAAATTTTGCAGAATACATTTCCGAGAGAAGTTCTTGCTTTTGAGTTTCATTTGCCAGTTTGAAGACATGTTCTACAACATTTGATCTGACTGGATGCCAGAGAAAAGCAACAACATGCCCATGAAGAGAAAATATAATTTCTTGCAATTGTTCTTTGTCACAAGATGTACAACATAAGAATTTCGTGCCAATTTAAAAAAAAAATGCGGACGCAGCTCCTGATAAACACTGTCCCTCTTTGCTGGCTGACAATACTTGATGCACGTCATGAAGAAAAGTGGGAACCCGTAATATCTGGTATTTTTCCTTTCATTTTGTTCATTGTCTTTGAAATCAACTTGGATCTTTCTTCAATTTTATATTCCTTTGCCTCATCTTCTTCCACGATGCCACGAGTTCCTGTGTATTAGTGAAAGAATAGGGAAAATTGTTTACAAATATTGTCCTAGAACTTTGCAAATCATCCCCTCCATTCTTGTTGAGCTTCTGCTCTCTCTTTCTCTCGAAACGCATGGAACAGTCCGCGAGTTGAACGTGAGCACGCACGGCATCGCTGCCGATGCCCAAGATGCGGACACGCAGGTTAGCAAGGCACTTGCTACAACCACTGCGTTTGACTCCCGGACGGCAGGTTGCACGCTCGTAGGCAGTGGTTATGTTTTATTATGGCCTCCAAAAGATAAGTCGCATTGCAATTTTGGATTGATTATCTTTTTTTTTTTTTTTTTTGGAACAACGGTGTAATATCCCGGAAGGGAAATAGACAACAATACAAGCATACGACAATATAAAAAATGCCAGAAATAGAACATAAAGCACATACTCATAAAAATGCCGGGAATGCTAAGCCATTTTATTAATCTGAGAATATAATGAAATACAATAGATAATCAGAATGATAGCACCTATTCTTGCTCAAGGCAAGTGAAGAACTCTCTCAGAAAGACATGAAATGGCTGCTACAAGAAACTGCGTCCCAGCTGCTAGAAAACTGTCGTAAAACTGCTACTGCTGGAATGGACTGAAACTAGGGGCTGATCCCCTTGCCGGAATGAGCTGAAAATCTGCAGATCACCTTTACTCACCACCCCGGACAAAACCCAGAAACCATATCAAGAACGGTCAGCCTCCGAAAATCACCAAAGAACCCTCCTCAAGGAATTACGCTGCCTCTGCAAGGCTTAACGCAGATGCCAAATGATAATAGCTGTGACAGTGCCTCAAACTCCTCAGGAAACCTCCTCCTGGCAAAGACTGATCCTCCATACCGGATATCAACTGAAACTCCTGTAGAAAATACCGCAACGGAACACCTCCAACTAGAACTGCGTCCTCTCTCCCAAAGACTGCGCAATCACAAGAGAAGCCCAGCTCCTCAGCCAAACAACCAACCAAATCTCCCGCTAAAGACTGAAGGAAAAACCTTGCCCGAGCAGGCACTCGAAGTCCCCCGGGGCTAAGGGCGAGATCTCCGATCGGAGGCACTCAACGCACTAAACAGTGCTGCAGACAGGCTAAACAACCAACGTGCTCAAGAAGACAAAATGTCTAGCTCCAATATCATCAACAACAAGAATGCCAAATGAGAAGGCTCTCCCACCTTTTATAACGCTGGCCTCTCTCCAAAACCCTAACGTGGTCTCCCTCTCCTCCACGTGCTCCTCCTCAATCTGCACAGAAGCTCCTAGAGGCTACGTCGGCCCCCTCCTCTACGTGGTGTTGGACCCCCATGGCTCCCCATAAGTTATAACGTTGTGCTACTAGGGAGATACTTTATTTTACTTAAGTGAGTTAGACCCTTCTTCTCACTTTTATTTATTAATAAACTATAGTCGGCAAAACTATACAAAAATCGAATAATCCAATTAGCTGTTGCTAATTAGGAATATTACAGTCTCCCCCGGCAAAATGTTGCTTGACCTCAAGCAACTGAAGTGATGGATGCTGCAAAATCTTCTCATTCTCCCAAGTGGCATCCTCATCCAGCAAAATTTTCTTGTCTTCGAGCAACGCTTGAACAAGCCTCCTCTCTAGCTGATGCTCCCCACCGATACTGCAAAATGTGCCTGGGTCCAACTGAAACCTCTCTGACCTTTGCATCACCCTGATACGAAGGGATATCTCGATGCCAGGATCCCAAAGTGACCTCTCACAGTACCAGCCAACCAATAATCCTCCCGGATCCCATCGCCACCGTGGCCAATAATCGCACAAGTCCCACGGCTCGGACTATGCATTGCCTTTGGCTATGACCAATGCTCTAAGAGGTGAAGACCACCAACAAGCATCAATGCTCCCGGGCTCCTGCTGCACTGTACTTGTAGCTGCATATGCTGCATACCAACTCATCACCTCTCTCCAATCCAAGTTGTGACTCAATCCCATGCTGATCATGCTCTCCTGAAATCGGGATGGAGTGCCGAAGAAATGATGTCCTGTGCCACCTTGCCAGCTGGAATCTATAACCTCTGTTATGTCCAAGGGCCCCTGCTCGACTGTGCTCCCTACGAAGAATACCGTACCATCTAGAGGATACCAACTCATGATCTCCCGCCAGTCCATCCTGGAAGAAGAATCCGATGTAGCAATAACAACGGCATATGGAACACGCCTTAAGTGTTGCCGCCAACCCGTAATCAACTCCCACTGCTCTGCCCTGTCTGCCAATGAGAGCTGCCTGTAGAAGGAAACCCCTCTCTCTATAATGGGCCAAAGTGGGCAAGATATGCTGCAAGCTCCATCGATGTACTCCTGGAGAGTACTACTTACTGAAAGTACTGCAGCTCGACCGACTGTATGTACATCTATCTGTATCTCATCAATGTGTCCGCCAAAAGATGAATGCTCCACCATATCCAACAGCTCCTGCTGTCTACTAGCCCCCTGCATAACAATCCCATCAACCTCCAACATATCTAGAGGATATGGATCTGCAACTGCCGTCATTGTACTCGGTGTCAATGTATCTGACTGGATCGTCACAAGTGTCTCATCGCCTAGAGCATCTCCCATAGAGTCCCCTGACTGCTCACCCTGTATACTGGAATGTAGGTTTGGTCTACGGTCTCCATCCCTGCGTGACTGCTCTCGCTCCCCAGAAGCGACCTCAACTGATCCCATGGACTCATATGAAGAAGAGTCCTCACCCTGGCATACAGGAGGAAGGCCCTCCTGTTCTTCCTTTGCCACCTCATTTGCATTGAATAGGCCATCCACCCTCTCGATGAAGTGTCGATACAATGTTTGGAGTCTAGACGCATGATGGAATGCTACCTCTGCTGAACCCAGTATCCTCTGCTCATGCATGATCTCAACATGCCCTGAGGGAAGAATGATGCATATCTCCCTCATGCCCGCTCCCCGGGTGTAGGCTCAGCGATGACCGATGTGCCACCCCTGTAGAGGATCATCTCATCCCTCGACTTGTGGCTATCAACTAGCAAACCAACCCAGTGCCACTGCTGAGAGGTCTCTCGCCTAGTGTGTTGAATGTCATCCAAATATCTTGGGTGAGCCTCACGTACCCTGCTACTTATGCCCAAAGTGCTAAAGGACAACAACAAAATCGACTGTGCCAGTGAGTGATGTAGAAGAGGGTCGGATACGTGAGTCCCCACTGATACCATCACATCGCCATAGTGGGGGGGGGGGGGCAAACGTGCATGCCCCCCCCCCCCCCCCCCCCCCCCCCCCCCCCCCCCCCCCCCCCCAGATGTCACGATGTAGACTCCACAATGCAATCCCACACACTACGGTACAACACCATGCAACTCCGTGTCCACCGGAAGTCCACTGCTCAATGCTAGAGGCTCCCACGCATCCCTGGATGTAGTGTCCTAGAGTTGTGCCTCTACATGTTGGACTTCCTCCAATCGGTATCATCATCTCCACGGTCGCATCACTATACCCGCCGACAAATGGATCATCACTCCAAATCCTCCTCGAGGGGTTCGAGAAGTGAATCTCCCTATGTGTCAGTAGTGTTACCATCACTGCTCGGCTCCGCTGCGTCCTATGTGCCCCACACAAAGGTGAAGAATCCTGGGCCCCATACAAGGCGCCATCTGGTGGCCTGCCAATGCCACCTCCTCTGACAGGCTCCTGCCAAGGTATGTTGACCACCCCGTGATCCCGTGTATAAATGTCATACCAAGACAACCTAGGAAGTCTTCCCATAAACTGGTTGGCCACTGGAGCTAACCAAAACTCCCCTAGCAAATGAGCATGCTCAACTGCTAGGCCAACTGTACCCTCCAAGACATAGTCAATCAACCTGCCTGGAAAATGATAGGTGATCCCACCTGGATCCTAATGCCAATCTGGGGTTCCTGTACTCCCAGCACCTGGAAACTCCTGCTGAACTATACTTGGGTCCACCACCATCTCCATAACCCACTCCACCGGGTACCAACTCAAAATCTCTTGCCATCCAACCTCAACATGTGGATGCTGTACCCTGTGCAACTCTGGTCGTCTCATACCACTATCCAAGTCAACGTATGAGATCTGACTAGGTGGCTCCGTCTCTCTCTCTCCAATGGGAAGAGGTAACCCAACAACGCTGCTAGTCCCGTCCATGCATGCCTGAAGGGGAATGAACTGACGCTCCAACGTGCCCTCTGGTTGTACCATTAGGGAATCCAGTCGTTCCCCAATGCAAGCCAACTTGGCCGCCGACTTGGCACAAGCCACTCTCATGCCCTCCAACTCCTTGTCCTGCAACAAAATGGCCTCTCGTACTGACGTGGCCTTCCCTTTCAAAACTCGAAGGTCTGCCCGAAGCCGATGATACCGCTGTCTGCGACCATCATCCAATCCCTCTGTATCTCCTAGTGCCTCATCGAATGTGGATACATCTCCTGTCGCCTCACCCATCTGTTGTGTGCTACTACCACCCAAAGACTCGGACACGACTTTGGTCATCACCTCAATGGATGGCTCTACTGGTGTAGGCTCTACATTCTCCACTACGATATCAACCGGCACGGTCAAAGAGGTCTCTAATGAGGGTGAGTCCTCTGTCACACTAGGTGTATCTTCGAACTCCCTACAATCCTGTGTGCTCTCATCCTCCAAGTGCGAGGTAACCATTTTGATGGTTTCCCTCTCCGATACTCGGTCAAGCTGGAGAGAGGTATCCAACTTCTCCACCCAAGCTTTTTCCAAACGCTCGGATGACCCGTCAAATGTCGGTAGATGGAATCTACCCACTGTGCGCCACAAGCCCCTGTCATGTGACTTCCTGTTCCCTCTGTGAAAGTTGCGAGGTCTGCTATCCCGCTGGAGCTGAACAAAATCTCTGAATGGAAGGGCATCCCTGAACTCCTGCCCATATGCCTGATACTCAACGAAATAATCACCCATGTGGCCAGGCTCTGGCTCCTGCTGTGCTCCTACCCCTGTGTCCGTACCCAGAAAAGTGGGCATGGTAGAACGTGTGGGTGTATGTGATGCCATATGCTGAGTGGCATCATGCTCCGGCAAATGGTGGGATGTGCCTGAACCTTCGCCAATCTAGAAACCCCTTGGGGTTTCACGCTGTCTAGCCTCCACAACAGTGAATCTTTGTCCCATCACCTCAATCTGCCTCGACAGATCTTGTACTGATTTGAGGAGCATCTCCCCAAATCTCTTTGCACCATCATCACCTGCCATTGGCTCCTCCTGCTATGCGTCTACAGGCTCCTCATGAAATGGCACTGCTGCTCCAAAACTATATTGCGGCTTGTCTTCGGCCTTTGATTTACCCACTGAAAACTACTCAGAAAATTCTAGGAACTTGGGAAGGTGATCCTTGCCCACAACCCAAAAAAACCTCAAAAGGGTTTCTTCTAATTCCAAACTTCAAAATTTGACCCTTTGTATTTTGGCCCTTTTTCCAATTTCGTTTTTGGCACTGCAACTGCTATTGCTCTCCAAAATTCCAGCAAACCTCTGTATGATCTCTTTCCCGATGTCATAGACCACAGGTTAAGCCAAAACTATGCTTTGATACCATTGTAATATCCCGGAAGGGAAATAGATAGCAATACAAGCATACGACAATATAGAAAATGCCAGAAATAGAACATAAAGCACATACTCATAAAAATGCCGGGAATGCTAAGCCATTTTATTAATCTGAGAATATAATGAAATACAATGGATAATCAGAGTGATAGCACCTATTCTTGCTCAAGGCAAGTGAAGAACTCTCTCAGAAAGACAGGAAATGGCCGCTACAAGAAACTGCGTCCCAGCTGCTAGAAAACTGCCGTAAAACTGCTGCTGCTGGAATGGACTGAAACTAGGGGCTGATCCCCTTGCCGGAATGAGCTGAAAATCTGCAGATCACCTGTACTCACCACCCCGGACAAAACCCAGAAACCGTATCAAGAACGGTCAGCCTCCGAAAATCACCAAAGAACTCTCCTCAAGGAATTACGCTGCCTCTGCAAGGCTCAGCGCAGATGCCAAATGATAATAGCTGTGACAGTGCCTCAAACTCCTCAGGAAACCTCCTCCTGGCAAAGACTGATCCTCCACACCGGATATCAACTGAAACTCCTGCAGAAAACCCCGCAACGGAACACCTCCAACTAGAACTGCGTCCTCTCTCCCAAAGACTGCGCAATCACAAGAGAAGCCCAGCTCCTCAGCCAAACAACCAACCAAATCTCCCGCTAAAGACTGAAGGAAAAACCTTGCCCGAGCAGGCACTCGAAGTCCCCCGGGGCTAAGGGCGAGATCTCCGACCAGAGACACTCAACGCACTAAACAGTGCTGCAGACAGGCTAAACAGCCAGCGTGCAGAAGAAGTGAAAATTTCTAGCTCCAATATCATCAACAACAAGAATAATCAAATGAGAAGGCTCTCCCACCTTTTATAACGCTGGCCTCTCTCCAATTCCCTAACATGGTCTCCCTCTCCTCCACGTGCTCCTCCTCAAAATGCGCAGAAGCTCCTAGAGGCTACGTGGGCCCCCTCCTCTACGTGGTGTTGGACCCCCATGGCTCCCCATAAGTTATAACGTTGTGCTACTAGGGAGATACTTTATTTTACTTAAGTGAGTTAGACCCCTCTTCTCACTTTTATTTATTAATAAACTATAGTCGGAAAAACTATACAAAAATCGAATATTCCAATTAGCTGTTGCTAATTAGGAATATTACAAACGGAGATCCCAGCCGACCAACAAACTGGATTTACGTTCCCCTGTAAAGATTGCTGCTCGTCATCGAGGAAAAAGAAGCTGTCAAAGTCTAGTTTATTTCAGTGACATTCAAAGAATTTTAGTTTAAAAACCTCTTTACGTAAGTGTGTAGAAAGCACACCATAAGTTGCACTGCAATTTTGGATTGATTATCTTTTTTTTTTTGGAACAGTGGAGATCCCAGCCGACCAGCAAACTGGATTTACGTTCCCCTGTAAATATTGCTGCTCGTCATCAAGGAAAAAGAAGCTGTATTTCAGTGACATTCAGAGAATTTTAGTTTCAAAACCTCGTTACGTAAGTGTGTAGAAAGCACACCAAAAGCCCCGGTCTATGTAATTTTGTTTAACCGTGTTACACCTCAGATACAACAATTAAACTACATTGGAGCTCGAAATTTCGTAAAGATCATAGATTTTGGCAGAATTTTACAACTGCATGACTCCTCGAAAATAGACTTGGCAAAAATTTAACCTCCTTTTGCCTGAAATTGCTCAAATATGGCAATCAAATGGGGTTGGAGCTCAAAATTTCATAAAGAGAACAGTTTTCACAAAATTTTACAGAAGCTTCTACTCGAAAATAGACTTTAAAGTTTCTTCTCTTAGTTTGAGAAACCTCCTCTAAATTTTGTCATTTGGATGATTTGCGGCGTGTTTTGGCCCAGCGTTACACTGTTTCCGGTGTTATACCATCGTGTTTTTGCATATAGCAGTTATGGTGACAAAATTCCTAAGGTTGATGGGTGTATTCCACAATTTAGAACACACGTACAGCTAAGGAATAATAAAGGGTTCGATAACCATAATTAAAGTATTAGCTTCTCTATACGGATACAGTTTAACGACACAGTTCACCCTTACACTATTTTACAAGGTCTAAGAGTTTGAAGGTGGTGAGGGTGATGTGAGTATTTGTGCTATGGCTGCCTCCATTCAAAACGAGGATAATGACCCATTAATTTGGGAAATTGAAAGTAGGTCTCACTGCCATGGATAATATGCTTGTCAAAAATGGCTCAATCACCAGACTTTACCATCCAGTCCCTTTCAGCAACTCTCAAATTTATGGATTTTGGGGTATTTATATCAGAGTTGAATGCTGTGTTACTTCAGCAGAGGAATCGGCTTATGTATCTCACTTGGAGAGGAATTCCAACTTTAGAAATTTTAGATATTTTGCCAGCTTTATGTAGAATTTCGTTTCTTCATAAGAAGCCTGTTTCATCCCACAACTTCACCACCTATTTATCACAGAGGACGACATCATTCAGAGGAATCTTTGGGTAGGGGCTATAGTGACAAGTCGGATCCATGCTAAAAAGGGGCAAACACATTGACCAAAATGACCTTAGCCAAACTTGGACCCAACTCTCTAGAAACTTTTCAAATGCAATTTGTATGGGGCTTGATCCCTAATTGAAGACCTGGCCAAATGATTCACCAATACTGATTAATATAAAATAATATTAACTGTAAACAAAAGCAATAATACCCAACTTACTTATTTGATAAATTTTCACACCATAGACAGAAAATTACACAACGTGTAGGGCCTATAAGGTCGAAAGGGTTTGAAACTCACTCTGATACCATGTGTAAGGACCTTAAGTTATTGAATTATCCAACATTAACAAAATTCATAAGTGTAAAGCCCTTAATTTTCATAATTAACAATCATTCACAAAATTCATACTACACAATTCAGAGTGGAATTTTTGAAGCAAAATATATATCAATTGACTAATTAATACTTACCTGGAACCGTGTTTGAAGATGTTCCTGATCTGCCATGGCTCCAGCTCCTGTCACCAAACCGTCGTTTTCCTCCCAGCTTATCTGAGGTCAACCTCTCTGGTCCCCAGATCCAGAAGACAAGTCTTCTGGCCCCCGTGCCCAAAACTCCAAGAACAACCGAAATCACTCCATGACTCTGTTAGAACTCACTGCTCATGTCTCACGCAGTTAGGACTCCTCTGGTAGCATCCGGGTCACTTTATCCATTCACTACCCATGCCCATCAAGTTTACCCCTCTTCTCCTTTTATACACAAACTCCATTCCAGATATTTATTAAATATCATCTTTTAATAAATATCTTTGATTTCTAAAATATCTTAGTTTTATTAAAATATTAGTATTCAGGAAATATCTTAGATTTATTAAAATATTATTATTTAATAAATATCTTGGATTTATTAAAATATCATCATTTATTTGCATAAGTCAATGCTTTTAATTTTCTTTGAACAAAGTATTAGTTTATATTATGATAATGGTAGGTATAACTAATACATTCATTATATTATAGTGAGTTAGGGATTTATTCAATACTTCAATAATTCACTCATTACTCTACACCGAGTTTCTTTTCATAATTGATTAGTGCATGTACTAGTGCCGTACACGTGATACATGCATATGTAGCTATCACATGCAGGTCTCATATGCATGCTAATATTTCTATGTTCCATATAATTCGAGTTGGGTCGTTACACTTCTCCTAGGGCTTCCTCATGAATCCTAGTGGATCACTCCAAGAAGACTAAGTGCAAAGAGAAGAGTATGATGGTGATGAATGGAAGGACTCTCTTACTCTATATATTTGAGAGGTAAGGGAGGCCAATAATAAATGTGGGCCCAAGCCCTTACAAGCAAACTACAATAAGCCCATGTAGGGTTACATGAGTGAAGCATTCCACTCTAAGGGTACACATTTCATGATCCAAGGTGATGTTGTACACAATATGAGATCCATGATGCTGTAGCTATTGAAGGTGTGTCAACACCTCTCCATCTCAAGCCCAAGTAGGCTCTAGTGCTCCTTCGAAGCCATGTTTTAAACTAAATTAGCTGCTCCTACAAAAACACTATTGCGGTTCTAGTTAGGAGTCCAAGGTTCTAGCTAGGAATCCAATCTACCACATGCCATCTAGGGCCTAATGCCCTCCTTCAAGATGCACAACACTTCTCCTAAGAAGGGTGTTCTCCAAGCAAGTGAACCTCTCCATGTGACCACGCTAAAGGGTGCCCATTAAGCAAGCAAAATAACTCTAGTAACCCAGGGAAGAATGCCAAGCAAGCACCCACGAGGTCAAGCTATCTCTGAGCATGTCATCTCCATTGTGTGTCATCTCCCACGTGCCAATCCATCTTGTACCATTTGGGAGTTAAACAAACACCATGTACCCCAAATCTTAGGAAGCAATCCCAAACATGTTGTAAACACTTTCGAAGTAACTTGAAAACTAATAGAGATGAGAATGAACCCTGACACTACTATTTATATAATCATCACCTCAAGAGTGACATTGTGAATTTCCTCCTTAAGATAGTTGTGAAATTCTCTATCTTTGTCGAGCCACCCATAACTCATTCCTTTGCTTGTGAGCCATTATTTGCCCCATCCTCTTATGAAATTACCAATACGACACAAAATCCTCCCACCAAAGGTTCCCCCCCTTGAGTGTTCAATGACTAAGGGGTGGGGTTCCAAACCTGCTGAATAAGGGCTTGAAAATCTGCTGAATCTAAATGAGACACATTCAATTTGAAGTTTGAACGCTAAAGATGGCAGTGAATCAACTGAGTGACCTAAAGAAATCATAGTCTAAATTAGAAGATGATCCGAGCCTGCACATTTATTAGAACATCCACTAGGTGAATCTTGACTGAAAAGGATAAATCCTCCCGAGGACCATAAAATGATCCAGTTGAGCCTGAATGTTGTCTTGCCCCTATCTGTAGTTGATCTAGGTGAACCAACCCGCATAGTGTAATGTCCCAAATTGAAATTTACAATAGATAATAGATGCACGATCTAAGCTATGGCAAATAAATTTTCTCACACAGGCATCAATCAATAAAACACAAGAAATATGGTGAATAACTGCACCATTTTATTAATGTGGAGATTGAGTACATCGATGATAAGAAAGATAGAACGTGAGCTTTCTACAACAAGCAAGGTAAGATCCCATGTGAATCTGATGGTACCCAGATGCTAGAAATGGCTCTGCTACCAAATCTGTATCCACCCAGAAAAACTGCTGCTGCCAGTGGAAAGAAACTGTTGATTTAACCCTCCAAACTGCTCCAAAATTCTGAGAAATTAGCCACAGGCTCTACTCCACCAGCTCAACAAAAGCCAAAAATATCTTGCGATCCCAAGTGGTGGAAATGGTCCCAGAATTAACTGCGTTCTCCTCCAATCATTTTTGCTGCTGACTGTTGAATGGAACTAGAAATTCTTCCCTCAGGAGTACTTAGAAAATTTTGCAAAATTAATCCTAACCCCTCTCATAAAATCCACAAAAACCCAGAAAGGGTTTGGGCTGAATCCAAGATGCCTCGATGACCTCAATTTGTGCATGGACTTCTAACTGGTTAGAAAAACTGACTGCAGATGAAATACGCTACAAAACACTCCAAATCTATCCTAGAAAATCTCCTTCCCACCAGGTTACTTCCTCCCAAATTTTCCCTTATTCCTCCGTAGCGACACCATAGATTCTCCTTGCTCAAGTGATTGTGCAACAATGCCCAGTGATCCCCTGCGTAGGCCAAGAATTGGAGCAGGTCAGCTCTCCCAAACGCCTCACCAACAGACCTGCAATTTGACAAGAAACTCCACCCCTCTTTGTGGAATAATTCTCTGCTAATTGGCTGGCCCAAATTCCCCTTTTTGCTGGCCCTTCCAAGAGCCACGAATTTCTCTCCTGTGCCCAGGGGAAACTCGCTCCATTTGAAGGAAATGACTGTGAATATGCCCAATGGAAACTCTGAATTGAGCTCCCCAAATTGCCTCACCAGGGAGACACTCGAAGTTCTTCGAAATGAGGTTGGAATTTCCACTCAAGAAATCCTTGTGTTAAACAACACGGGTTGTCTTGGCTTAGCAGCTCAAGAGAGCTAGTGATTAAAGTTAAAATGATCCAAGATGTCCAAATGAGAGCCTCCAATCTCTATTTATAATTGTTGGCCCTCTCCTCCTTGGTGGCCCCCACTCTCCACTAGTTTGCACCCTTTCTCCTTCTCTCTCCTCTAGGAAGTGCGATGTAATGTTCCCATTTTTGCACACCATCATGTGTATAGGGAGTGGACTTGTTGAGTGACAAAATACATGCATGTGACAGCACAAGGCCTGAGATTTTCTAGAGTTTAGAGTTGGTGTCTGAGGCATTCGCCTTTGAGAGCATCACCATCCGAGCAATTGGCTTTGCTCCGATGCATTCACAATTTTTCGGAATTTTGAGTTATTTATGGGCTTAACTCAGTTGATTATGCTCAAGGTGGCATTCCGGGAGGAATACACGATGGAACACCTTAGTGTAATAGCTCATCGGAACCGGGACGAGGAGACCTACACGATGGGACAGTTAGACAGAGATTTCAGTCACTGAAGGAGGCGTGGTAGCCGATATACCCTTTTCTGCATTAAAAAGGAATATTTTATAATATTTTAATAAAAGGGAAAAGTGCTCCATAAATAAAATAATAATAAAATAGTGCTCTAGAAGGCTCCAAGGGATCTATAAAAGAAAGGGAGGAGGCCATTGGGAGACATCTTTGGAGTAGATCATTTGTTTGTGTATGAGAGGTTTGAGGACGTGGTTCTCTACTTCAGCCGTAGCCCCAGGACGGAAACCCTCGGGTGATTTGTGAGTGTTGGACGAAAACCCAACTCTCTTGAGGAGACTTCACTTAGGAGTTTCACAGAGCTTCAGAGTTTGGTGTGAGGATCATTCAGATCTTCA